>VZQC01000028.1:3151152-3401208 GCA_009823505.1 Rhizomys pruinosus
TGTAGTCCCAGCTGTCCTGGAACTCACTCTGTAGACCAGGCTGGCCTTGAACTCACAAAGATCCACCTGCCTCTGCCTCCCAAGTGCTAGGATTAAAGGCGTGCGCCACCACGCCCGGCCCACAAACACATTTATCCATCCATCCATCCATCCATTCATCCATCCACCCATCCATCCATCTATCCTTCAATCCATCCACAAACACATTTATCCATCCATCCATCCATCCATCCATCCATCCACCCATCCATCCATCTATCCTTCAATCCATCCACAAACACATTTTTTTTTTTTTGGTCTTTTCGAGACAGGGTCTCCTTGTAGTCCCAGCTGTCCTGGAACTCACTCTGTAGACCAGGCTGGCCTTGAACTCACAAAGATCCACCTGCCTCTGCCTCCCAAGTGCTAGGATTAAAGGCGTGCGCCACCACGCCCGGCCCACAAACACATTTATCCATCCATCCATCCATCCATTCATCCATCCACCCATCCATCCATCTATCCTTCAGTCCATCCACAAACACATTTATCCATCCATCCATCCATCCATTCATCCATCCACCCATCCATCCATCTATCCTTCAATCCATCCACAAACACATTTATCCATCCATCCATTCATTCACCCACCCACCCACCCACCCACCCATCCATCCATCCGTCTATCCATCCATCTATCCATCCATCCATCCATCCATTCACCCCATCCATCCACCCATCCATCCATACATCCACCCACCCATCCATCCATCCATCCGTCCATCTATCCATCCACATGGGCCTAAGAACCGTCTTTAACTCCAGTTCCAGGGGAATCCGACACGCTCTTCTGACCTCCGCAGCACTGAATGACACGGGTGCACCAACCTACATGTAGACAGTACACTCATACACATAAAAATAATAAATAAAAAATTAAAAAGTAAGATATCTTTTAAAATGTTTAAAAAACACTTTATGCTCTTGCACAGACATAAATTAATCCCCAGCAACCACAGAGTGGACCAAAAAAATGCCTATAACTTCAACTCTAGGAGATATGATGCCATCTTCTGTCCTCTGTGGGTACTGCAGTCATGTACAAATACCCCCATGTAGTCACACACATATGTATAATTAAAAAATAAAATGAGGGTGCTGGAGAGATGCTCAGTGGTTAAGAGCACTGGCTAATCTTGCAGATGACCCAGTGAGCGGCTGTAGCTGTGGCTCAGGGTAGAGTGACAGCTTAGACTACCCAGTGAGGGGCTGGGGGCATGGCTCAGGGTAGAGTGACAGCCTAGAATCCCCAGTGAGGGGCTGGGGGCGTGGCTCAGGTAGAGTGACAGCCTAGAACCCCAGTGAGGGGCTGGGGGCGTGGTTCAGGTAGAGTGACAGCCTAGAATCCCAGTGAGGGGCTGGGGGCGTGGCTCAGGTAGAGTGACAGCCTAGAATCCCAGTGAGGGGCTGGGGGCGTGGCTCAGGGTAGAGTCACAGCTTAGAATCCCCAGTGAGGGGCTGGGGGTGTAACTAAGGGTAGAGTGACAGCCTAGAATCCCATGTGAGGGCCTGGGGGCGTGGCTCAGGTAGAGTGACAGCCTAGAACCCCCAATTAGTGGCTGGGGGCGTGGCTTAGGGTAGAATGACAGCCTAGAATCCCCAGGGAGGGGCTGGGGGCGTGGCTCAGGTAGAGTGACAACCAAGAATCCCAAGTGAGGGGCTGGGGGGTGTGGCTCAGGGTAGGATGACAGCCTAGAATCCCCAGTGAGGGGCTCAGGGGTAGATGGCTTGCTTTACCTTTGCTATAGGATACATAGGCAATATCTTCTCATTGGCTCCATGGCCTGGGTGACAAGCAGGTGGTCTGAGGTGAGCGGGAAGATAGTTGTGTTTCCGGCACTCAATTTTGAAGCTGCCTGTGGGTCAGGTAGGACCAAAGAGTTCAAAATAAGGTTTGGGAGAAGGACGTGTCATTTTGTCAAGAAAAGCAGCCAGTGTGAAAGCAGTCCACGTCCCTGTCGCTTCCTCAGATCCCCAGGCTCCTCGCACACCAAGTCTGGTGCTTGGAGCTGTCCGCGGTTCTGAAATCTCTCCAGCTTGCCTCTCGTGGGAAGATTTCAGGATTTATCTGCTCTCTGTCTTACTAATTCTGGTCCCTCAGGCATTGTTACAACCAAGTATTTGGTGTGTGTGTGTGTGTGTGTGTGTGTGTGTGTGTGTGTGTGTGTGTCTGTCTGTCTGTGTCTGTGTGTGTGTGCAAGAATGTAGGCCAGAAGTCAATCTCTTCTATCATATCTCAAGAATTATCCATTGTGTATTTTACTTGTATGATTGTTTTGCTGCATGTGTGTAAGTGCACCCATGTCACACAATGACAGTGGAGGCCATTAGAGGGTGTAGAAGCCCCTGAAACTAGAGTTACAGAGAGTTATTAGCCACCATCTGGGTGCTCAGAGCCAAACCTGGGTCCTCTATAAGAGCCATCTCTACTGCACTTCATCCAACTTGGTTTTTTTGTTTTTGTTTTTGGTCTTTTTGAGACAGAGTCTCCCCTACTATGTAGACCAGGCTAGCCTTGATCTCACAGAGATCTGCCTGCCTCTGGCTCCCAAGAGCTGAGATTAAAGGCATGAACCACCACACTGGTCCAATTTACTTTTTGAATCATCTTTTACTGGCCTTGAACTCATGAATTCTGCTTAGCCAGCTAGCCAGTGAGCTTCAGGGATTGCCTGTCTCTGACTCCCCAGTGCTAGGCCAGCCATGGACACAGCAGGCTCTTAACTGCTGAGCCATCTCATCTCACTGACTTTCTTTTTTTTTTTTTTCGAGACAAGGTCTCCCTGTAACCCCAGCTGTCCTGGAACTCACTCTGTAGACCAGGCTGGCCTGGCTCTTAACTGCTGAGCCATCTCATCTCACTGACTTTCTTTTTTTTTTTTTTCGAGACAAGGTCTCCCTGTAACCCCAGCTGTCCTGGAACTCACTCTGTAGACCAGGCTGGCCTTGAACTCACAAAGATCCACCTGCCTCTGCCTCCCAAGTGCTAGGATTAAAGGCATGCACCACCATGCCCGGCCATCTCACTGACTTTCTAGCATTGGGTTATTTGAAAAAAAATATTTGAGGGCTGGAGAGATGGCCTAGTGGTTAAGAGCTCCGACTGCTCTTACAGAGGACCTGGGTTCGATCCCCAGCACCCACATGGTGGCCGAGAACCATCTGAAACTCCAGTTCCAGGGGAATCCAACACCCTCTTCTGACCTCCGTGGCATTGCACGACACAGGTGTGCAGACCTGCATGCAGACAGTACATTCATACACATACAGAAATAAATAAAATTAAAAAAAATAAATTATAGATTTAAAAAAAAAAGAAAAAATATTTGATTTTACTTATTGTTAATTATTTAATGTGTATAAGTATATTGCTTGCATGTACATGGGTGGACTTGTGTCCACAGAGGTCAGAGGAGGGTGTCTGATCCTCTGGAACTGGAGTTGGTTGTCATCTGCCATGTGGGTGTTGGAAATCAAACCCAGGTTCTCTGCAAGAGCAGTGAGTGATCTTAACTGCTGAGCCATCTCTCCAGCCTGTGTTTGGTCATTTAAACATTTTTTTTTTGTCTTTTGGAGACAGAGTCTCCCTGTAGCCCCAGCTGGCCTGGAGGTCACTCTTGTAGACCAGGCTGGCCTTGAATTCACAGAGATCCACCTGCCTCTGCCTTCTGAGTGCTGGGATTAAAGGCGTGCACTAACAGACCCATGCCCAGCTGGTCATTTAAACTTTAAAAAAATTGTGTTTTTTAAGTACATTCATGTTTTGCTTGCGTATATGTAAATGCACTCATATCATGCAATGCTTGCAGAGGGCATCTGGGGGGCGGGGCCCCGGGCAGCACCACCAGGACATCGGGCGCGCCGTGTGACTCAGGGCCGTTGGTGCGCTCATGGCTCTTCGGCCATGCTTTTCTCAAACAATGATGAAGGCCATATTAACAAGAAGTTGCCCCAAGAACTTCTCTTGAGAATATTTTCCTTCTTGGATATAGTAACTTTGTGCTGATGCGCACAGATTTCCAAGGCTTGGAATATCTTAGCGCTGGATGGAAGCAGCTGGCAAAGAATAGATCTTTTTAACTTTCAAACAGATGTAAAGGGTCGAGGGGTGGAAAACATGTCCAAGCGATGTGGAGGGTTTCTTAGGAAGCTCAGCCTTTGACGCTGCATTAGTGCTGGGGACTCCTCCTTGAAGACTTTTGCACAGAATTGCAAAAACATTGAACATTTAAACCTCAATGGTTGCACAAAAATCACAGACAGTACAAGTTACAGCCTTAGCAGATTCTGTTCCAAGTTGAAACACCTGGATCTCACCTCCTGTGTGACTATTACAAACGGTTCCTTGAAGGGCATCAGTGAAGGCTGCTGGAACTTGGAATATCTGAACCTCTCCTGGTGTGACCAGATAACGAAGGATGGCATTGAGGCACTGGTTCTGGGGTGCTGGGGCCTGAAAGCCTTGTTCTTGAGGGGCTGTACACAGTTAAAGACAAGGCTCTGAAACACATTCAGAATTACTGCCATGAGCTCATGAACCTCAACCTGCAGTCTTGCTCATGCATCACCGATGATGGAGTGGTGCAGGTGTGCAGGGGCTGCCACTGGCTGTACGTAGGCTCTGTGCCTCTCGGGTTACTGAATTTCTCACAGCCCTGGGCCTGAATTGCCCTAGACCGCAAACTCTGGAGGCTGCCCGATGCTCTCACTTGACTGCTGCCAGCTTTACACTTTCAGCTCAGAACTGCCTTGACCTGGAGAAGATGGACCTTGAGGAGCGTGTCCTGATAACGGATAGCACACTCATCTAGCTCTCCATTCACTGTCCTGAGCTGCACGGCCTGTGAAGATCTTCACGGGAGAAATGAAGGCAGGAAACACCTGCCCAGTTTCTAAGGTTCCAGCTTCACAAGCTTTTCACTGGGCCAAACCCTCGGGAATCATTCTGCGAACTCCACTGGTGAAAGGGCCTTGTGCTCACAAACCAAATCCAGACCGCTAATCAAAAAGGAAACCAGTGGGGCTGGAGAGATGGCTGGCGGTTAAGAGCACCGACTGCTCTTGCAGAGGACCCGGGTTCGATCCCCAGCACCCACATGGCGGCAGAGAACTGTCTGTAACTCCAGTTCCAGGGGAATCCGACACCCTCTTCTGACCTCCACGGCATTGCACGACACGGGTGCACAAACCTACATGAAGACAGTACACTCATAGACATACAGAAATAAATAAAATAAAAAAAGGGAAACCAGTGTCTTACATAGGTGAAAGGAATACTTGCAAACAGGTTCCAGACTCAGCATAAAGAGCAGCCCCTGGGGGGCCCTGGATGTGGTGGAACCTGTGCAAAGGAGGGCCAGCTCTCCTTGTTGATGCTTGGGTAGACATCTCCAATTGAGTACAGCCACTGAGTAACTGGGAAACTGATGTAACACAGAGAGTAGTATCTTGGGTTTCTTGCCCCACTGTCTGCTAGGCACCTCTTCTATCACCCACTGCAACCACCGACTAATCACAAACAGTCACCCAGGTGATGTCTTCTCCTTCCCCACTCATCCTAAACACAGTCAATTATTACTATCTCCCTGCTCCTTAAGACCCATGTTCCTCTTGGCCACACTGTCATCCTGCTCATGACTTGCTCTCCACAGCTGAGTCAGCCTGGAAGGAGGAGCAAGAGTGAGATTTGGGACACTCAGGACATTTGACAGAGACCCCAGGTAGGTGTTGGGGTGAGGGAGAGAAGGCTTACAGAGAAGCAGGGGGCTCTAGCCCTACTCAGGACATTTGACAGAGACCCCAGGTAGGTGTTGGGGTGAGGGAGACAAGGCTTACAGAGAGGCGGGGGCTCTTGCCCTACTCCCCCAGTGTCCACAGGCCTCACAAAGCCTAGTGGTCTACGGAGTTACAGTTTTTTGGCAGAAACAACAGGGGAGTGGACCGATCTGTTTTGCTCCACTTCTTCATTTGCTCCCAAGTGAAGGGCTCTGGCTACTCCTGAACCTGTAGACATCACAGGCTGTGAAGCTGCATAAGAAGCACAAGGCTGCTCCCTCTGGTCCGCATGCAGTTCTCCCCTGGGCACTCCTATGTATTGTACCAGCTGCTGGAACAAACCCCAGCTCTATTGGATGAGATGCATGCAGACTCATGGTCAGTCTTCTGATAAAACCATGGCATTATACAAAATGGAAAAAAAAAAAAAGAGGGCATCTGGTCCCTGGAACTGGAGTTACAGGTCGTTTGCAAGCTACCGTGTAGGTGCTGGGAACCAAACTTCAGTCTTCTGCAAGAGCAGCAATGCTTTTAACTATTGAGCCATCACTCTAACCCCTGAGATCTTTTTTATTACATTTATTTATTTATTTATTTATTTATTTATTTATTTATTTAGTTAGTTAGTTATGTGCGTTGTGGCTGGTTGGAGAACTTACAGGAGTCAGTTTCCACTGTGTGGGTCCCTGAGATCGCACTCATGTTGATTTGGCGGCCAGGGCCTTTCCCTGAGCCATCTCTCCAGGCTTGATGGTTTTTTTTGTTCTTTTTGAGACAGGGTCTCCTTGTAGCAGGCTTGATGTTTTAAAGATGATTCAATATCCTGTGGAGGACAAGAACACAGAGCAGAAGAGTTGCCTTGGCTGGGTGTAGTTGTGTACGCCTTTACTCCCAGCACTAGGGAGGCAGAGGCAAGCAGATCTGTGAGTCTGAGGCTAGCCTGGGCTACACAACAACTCTCAGGGCAACCAGGGCTGCATAGTGAAACTCTGTCTCAAAACTCAACGTAGGATAGCTGAAGACCTAGCTCAGGAGTTAAGAGCATGGGCTGAGCCAGGCATGGTGACACAGGCCTTTAATCCCAGGACTCAGGAGGTAGAGGCATGCAGATCTCTGTGAGTTCAAGGCCAGCCTGGTCTACATAGTGAGCTGCAGGCCAGCTGTGACTATAGGGAGACCCTGTCTCAAAAAAAGACTAAAAAAAAAAAAAATCAGCCCGGGGTGGTGGCACACACCTTTAATCCTAGCACTCGGGAGGCAGAGGCAGGCGGATCTTTGTGAGTTCAAGGCCAGCCTGGTGTACAGAGTGAGTGAGTGAGTTCCAGGTCAGCTGGAGCTACAGGGAGACCCTGTCTCGAAAAGACAAGAAAAAAATAAAAGGCAAACCCAAACAAAGGCCGAGCCCATCTCCCAGTTGTTAGAATGTTTTCCTAGCACCTAGGTGGCCGTGAGTTCCATTCCCAGAACAATATAAAACTGACTTTGGTGGCACAGGCTTGGGACAAGGAGACAGGAGAATCGATAGTTCAAGGTCAACCTCAGCTCTATAGTGAGTTTGAGGTCAGCCTGAGTTACATAAGACCTTGTATGGAAAAAAAAATAGGTGCGCAGCACAGAGATGTCTGACAATCAAGTGCTTGCTGCCAATTGATGGGGCCCACCCGGCCAGCCAGGTCAAGATGGCTCTGAGGGGATGTAGAGGAGGAGGGACCCGGGTTGTTTGCCAAAACCTCTGGTTTGGGAAAGATAAGGACAAGCAGCACGAGTTACAATTGTCAGCCGTGTACGCCAATCCGCCTGAGAGGGTCAGAGGGGCTGCAAGAACATTGGTCATTTGCTTTCGCGCCTAAATGCCTTTTGTGACTGTTTTGTATATAAGTCACTGCCCTGCTTGCAATAAAGGGAGAACCTGCTTGACTGGACTCCCCGCTGCTCCGGGAACTGAGGAGGCTCAGGCGAGCAGCGCACTTTCCTTTCCTCAGCCCAGTTGGTCCCAGGACAGGACCCGACTAAGACCTAACCCAATCAGGAAGGCCTGAGTTTGAATCCCAGCACCCACAAAAAGATGGGCGAGTGCCCCCACCAAAAGATGGTTGTGCTTGTGCATGGTGCCTGTGAAGTGGAGACAGAGGGAGGACCCCTGAGACTTTCTGGCCTGCCAGCCAGACCTAATTGGCTAGCCCTAGACCAAGTGACAGACCCTGTCTTAAATTAAAAAAAAGAAAAGGTGGAAGCTGGAGTGCCATCTATTTTATGGTCCATCACCAGCCTTTGAAATAATTTAAATATAAATGTTTAAAAATGGTAATGTAAGCCTGGGACGGTGGCGCACCCCTTTAATCCCAGCACTTGGGAGACAGAGGCAGGTGGATCTCTGTGAGTTCAAGGCCAGCCTGGTCTACAGAGTGAGCTCCAGGCCAGCTGGGACTAAAGGGAGACCCTGTCTCAAAAATACAAAACAAGAAACAAAAAACAGGTAACGTGGATGGGTCCTGAGGAACAGCACTAGTCCCCAGTGACAAAAGCACACACAGCACAAAGAGACACCATAAGAATATGGACCACAAACCACAAAAACATGGACCACACACCATAGAACACGGACCACACACCATAGAACATGGACCGCACACCATAGAACATGGACCACACACCATAGAAGTACAGACCATGCACCATAGAACATGGACCACACACCTCAGAAACACGGACCACACACCACAGAAACATGGACCACACACCACAGAAACACGGACCACACACCATAGAACATGGACCACACACCATAGAACATGGACCACACACCATAGAACATGGACTACACACCATAGAAATACAGACCACACACCATAGAACATGGACCACACACCACAGAAACACGGACCACACACCACAGAAACACAGACCACATACCACAGAAACACAGACCACGCACCACAGAACATGGACCACACACCACAGAAACAATGGAACCACACACCACAGAACACACGGACCACACACCACAGAAACGACTGGACCACACACCATACAACTGGACCACACACGCATAGACATGGACTACACACATAGATCAACACACAATAGACATGGACCACACCAGACAGTACAACATCCGAACACAGATCATACCACAAACATCAGACACGACAAGAACGGACACACCATGCGGCCAACACATAACTACCATCTAGACAACTGGACCATACACCATAGAAACAGGGACCATAGGATACCATAGAAACATGGACCTTACCAAGACATGGACTATCCAAACCATAACACAGAAACATGGTTACAGAAATGCCAATCAGACATCCACACACATAGAAATCACACCGCCAACATACACTACACGCACACAACATAAAACAAAAAATATACTGGAACACACATAAACATGGACCACACACCATAAGCAGCATGGACGCACACACCATAAGAACATGGACCATATCAGAATTGGTACCAACATAGACCATGACGTCCATGAAACACGCGATCACATGTACATCCAATAGAAACACATGACCAAGACACAACGACCACCAATCATATAGGAACATGGACCACACAACCATAGAACATGGAACACACACCAACTCACAGGAGCCTAGGCCAGGCAGTACTTGGGTATTGTAGTGTCAGTTGTTAACTCTCATTCTCTCATTTCTTTTTGAAGGATAAGGGTCTCAGGTAGTCTGGATGGCAACTCAAACAGCACTATATAAAAATGTGGGCTAAACTGTGAGTCCTCCACAAGACCCACCTGCCATCTGTCTTCCCAGTGCTGCGGAACATAAGGCTGTGTCATCGCGCATCGTGGTTTACACAGTGCTTGGGGCGATGGAGCCCAGGGGGCTTTGGCTGCATGCTGGGCTGAGGTGCTCTGTCCACTGCGGCCACTGGCCACTCTACACTCCTAACTACAGGTACTAGCTACACACTGAGCTACAAGGGCCACTTGTCATTGAGCTTCAGTGCTACTGCGTGCTCATGAGAAGGCTCGTCCAGAATGCAGGCAGCGTCTATCCACTAGCTACAGGCCACGTGCCAGCTGAGCGGACAAGCACTCCCCACTGAGCTACAAGCACTGTACAAACTGAGCGTACAAGCGACTCTGACCACCATCCCAGCTCGGTCCTATAAGTCTGGAGGCTTCCCATAGGTCCAGCTCGGCGGTTCGTGGAGTCCTGAGAGTCATAAGCAGTGTGTGACGACCAGTGTGGCCCCGTTGTATGTCATTATTTAGTGATTACTCAGACTTCCAGAAATAGACCTGAGTGTGCTCGGAAACAGAGAGAGGATTATTTTAAGAGGCTGACTCACGTCATTCTATGGGCTCCAAGGCCAAAATGAGTGTGGTGGAGCAAGCAGCCACGCAGCCCAGGAACACTGGAAGCCTGGCTGGCAACAAGCCCACAGGGCCCAGGAACACTGGAAGGCAGAGCGGAAGCTCTGAGTTTAAGGAAAGCCTTCCTCTCCTGTGGGCTCATCTCGTCTTCTGTGAACTGCTGAGCTGAAGTCTGTAACACGTCAGAGTGCAGCAGGTGTGGAAATTGTGGCATGCTCCGCCATAAATTCAGCACCGGGAGCTGAGGCAGGAGGATCAAATGGGAGAAGGAGCCCTTCTGAGGAGACAGCGTGACGCAAAATTACAAGGCAATGAATTATAAGGTGAGTTAGGAAATGCCACTCTACCAAAGAATCTCTTGAGAGGCCAAAAGCTGTGGAGGAAAGAACATTACATCAAGAAAAAGCTACAAACACAACACAAGATGACACGTGACAGAGACAGATTGAGCACTCAGGCGAGCACACTCCCATGGGACTGGAGGGCAGCGGCCCTGAGGTCCGATTTTTCCCACCTTTTATTCCCAGTTTAGGGGATTTCCACTGCATTCCCCTTTCTCCGATTGGCGGGGTCCTGGTGGTTGCGGACCAGGCAGTCTTTCATTAGGATCAGTCCACTGTTCTGGACTCTCTGTTCTTATCTACAGAGTGTTTAACCGCCAAAGGGGAGCTGTCTTGAGCCATCTCCTGTTTGGCAGAAACAATAGTTGTGTTTATCAGCAGAAGACCCTTGGAGAGTAATGGCTCCTTAGGAGGTAGGAAGCACTCCACAAGGGCTGGGAAAATTTCATCCTGGCCTCAGGTAGCTCTGGGAACTATAACTCAAGAGCAGAGTAGCTAGGAAATGACTCTTGCAAGTTATGGTCAGAACAGGAGGGTAGTATGGGGCAATTGAACTCAAGGTGGGGGGGAGTAACTATGGGAACCAGACCTGCTTAAACTAGAGAGTTGCTCTGCATGTGTTAACCCTTTCCTTTTGATCAACTTCTTTCTGACCTGGTCCTAACAAAGGCTAGGCTGGGCAGTGGCCTTTAAATCCAGCCATGCAATGAGGATCTCGTGAGATAAAGGCGCAGGGTGATCTACATGTGAGTTTTCAGTGAGCGGAGGCTACAGGAGAACCCTGTTTAAAAAAAAAATCAAAAAAGGCCCAAATAATAAAGAAATCTACAAACGAACTTTCTTCAGTGGCATTAAAATGGCTGAGGTGTCCACTAGTGGGGGCAAACTGCCGTGTCCTGCAGACCATGGGTTTTTACTGTGTACAGTACAAGAAAAGCAGGAATTCACAGTACATGGATAAGGAAACGCAAGAGGAAATATCCAAAGTCAAAGTAACAGAAGTGACTTAGCAGGGTTATGGGGTGCAGAGGGTGAGGAATGTGATCCCATAAAAAGCAAGACAGCAGTAGGGTGGGCTAGGCACACCTATCCTCTCAGCCCTAAGAGCAAGCAGGCAGCAGAAAGAAGGCCCTGAGTTCAACTCCTTCCTTGCCTCCCCCCCCCCAAAAAAAAGAAAGAAAGAAAGAAAGGAAAAGAAAAAGAGATGAAGGTTCCTGTAGGCTATATAAGGCCCGTCTCAAAACAACACACCCTGGGCCAGCATGTGAGCACGCTCGTTTAAATCCCAGTACTCAGCGGAGGGCAGAAGGCAGGTGGATGTTTCTGTGGGTATCGAATGACAGCCGGATCATACATAGAGAAGTCTCTAGGTACAGCTGGAGCTGGGGCTACAGGGAGACCCTGTCTTAAAAAAAGGAAAAAACAAAAAAAAAGCAAGCAAACAAACAAAAAACCCAAATTAACNCAGAAACACAGACCACATACCACAGAAACACAGACCACGCACCACAGAACATGGACCACACACCACAGAAACACGGACCACACACCACAGAAACATGGACCACACACCACAGAAACACGGACCACACACCATACAATATGGACCACACACACTAGAACATGGACCACACGCCATATAACATGGACTACACTATAGAAACACAGATTACACACCATAGAAACAAGGACCATATACCATAGAACATGGACCATACACCATAGAAACATGGACCATATACCATAGAAACATGGACCACACACCATAGAACATGGACTACACACCATAGAAACACAGACCACACATCATAAAACATGGATCACACACCATAGAACATGGACCACACACCATAAAGCATGGACTACACACCATAGAACATGGACCACATACCACAGAACATGGACCACACACCATAGAACATGGACCATACCCCATAGAAACACAGACCAACACCATAGAAACACGGACCACACATCATAGAACATGGACCACACACCATAGAACATGGACCACACACCAACTCACAGGAGCCTATGCCAGGCAGTACTTTGTATTGTTTCATTTGTTCTCTCTCTTTCTCATTTTCTTTTTGAGATAGGGTCTCATGTAGTGCTGATGGCCTCAAACTCACTAAATAGATGAATTTTGCTTAAACTGGACGCTCCTGCCTCTGTCTTCCCAGTGCTGGGACAACAGGCCTGTGTCACCGCATCTGGTTTACACAGTGCTGGGGATGGAGCCCAGGGCTTTGTGCATGCTGGGCTAGTGCTCTGTCCACTGGGCCACGGGCACTCTACACTCCTAACTACAGGTACTCTACACACTGAGCTACAAGCATGGAGCCCACGGCTTTGTGCATGCTGGGCTAGTGCTCTGTCCTCTAGGCCACAGGCACTCTACACACCTAACTACAGGCACTGTGCCCACTGAGCTACAAGCACTCTCCCCACTGAGCTACAAGCACTGTACAAACTGAGCTACAAGCACTCTGACCACCAGCCACAGCTCGGTCCTAGTCTGGAGCTTCCCATGGTCCAGCTCGGCTTCTGGAGTCCTGAGAGTATAAGCATGTGTCACTGTCCCCGGTTGTCTTATTTAGTGATTACTCAGACTTCCAGAAATAGACCTGAGTGTGCTCGGAAACAGAGAGAGGATTATTTTAAGAGGCTGACTCACGTCATTCTATGGGCTCCAAGGCCAAAATGAGTGTGGTGGGCAGCAGCCCACGCAGCCCAGGAACACTGGAAGCCTGGCTGGCACAGCCCACAGGGCCCAGGAACACTGGAAGGCAGAGCGGAAGCTCTGAGTTTAAGGAAGCCTTCCTCTCCTGTGGAGCTCATCTCGTCTTCTGTGAACTGCTGAGCTGAAGTCTGTAACAAGCGTCAGAGTGCAGCAGGGTGTGGAAATTGTGTGCATGCTCCGCCATATTAGCACCGGGGAGCTGAGGCAGGAGGATCATGAGAGCAGGCCCTTCTGGGAGACAGGCTGACGCAAAAATTCAAGGCAATGAATTAATTAATGGTGTTGAGTTAGAAATGCCACTCTACCAAAGAATCTCTTGAGAGGCCAAAAGCTGTGGAGGAAAGAACATTACATCAAGGAAAAAGCACAGAACACAACACAGAGACAGTGACAGACAGATTGACACGTCAGGCTGAGCACACTCCCATGGGACTGGAGGGCAGCGCCCCAGACCCGATTCCTCACAGCTTTTATTCCCAGTTAGGGGATTTCCACTGCCATTCCCCTTTCTCCGATTGGCGGGGTCCTGGTGGTTGCGGACCAGGCAGTCTTTCATTGGATCAGTCCACCTGTTCTGGACTCTCTGTTCTTATCTACAGAGTGTTTAACCGCCAAAGGGGAGCTGTCTTGAGCCATCTCCTGTTTGGCAGAAACAATAGTTGTGTTTATCAGCAGCATGCAGGCCCTTGGAGAGTAATGGGCTCCTTAGGGGGTAGGAAGCACTACAGGGCTGGGAAAGTTCATCCTGGCCTCAGGTAGCTCTGGGAACTAATAACTCAAGAGCAGAGTAGCAGGAAATGTACTCTTGAAGTTATGGTCAGAACAGGAGAGGTAGTTATGGGAGCAATTGAACTCAAGGTGGGAGGGAGTAACTATGGGAACCAGACCTGCTTCAACTAGAGAGTTGCTCTTGCATGGTTAACCCTTTCCTTTTGATCAACTTCTTTCTGACCTGGTCCTAACAAAGGCTAGGCTGGGCATGGTGGCCTTTAATCCCAGCACATGCATGAGGATCTCTGTGAGATAAAGGCCAGGGTGATCTACAGTGAGTTTCAGGGCAGCGGAGGCTTCAGGAAGACCCTGTTTAAAAAAAAAATAAAAAGACCAAATAATCAAAAGAAATCTACTAAACTAACTTTCTTCAGTGGCATTAAAATTGGCTGAGGTGTCACAGTGGGGGAAAACTGCCGTGTCTGCAGCCATGGGTTTTTACTGTGTACAGTACAAGGAAAAGCAGGAATTCACAGTACATGGATAGGAAACGCCAAGAGGAAATATCCAAAGTCAAAGTAACAGAAGTGACTTAGCAGGGTTATGGGGTGCAGAGGGTGAGGAATGTGATCCCATAAAAAGCAAGACAGCAGTAGGGTGGGCTAGGCACACCTATCCTCTCAGCCCTAAGAGCAAGCAGGCAGCAGAAAGAAGGCCCTGAGTTCAATTCCCTGCCTCCTGCCCCCCCCCCCAAAAAAAAGAAAGAAAGAAAGAAAGGAAAAGAAAAGGAGATTAAGGTTCCTGTAGGCTATATAAGGCCCGGTCTCCAAAAAACACACCCCTGGGGCCAGCATGGTGGAGCACGCCTTTAATCCCAGTACTCAGGAGGCAGAGGCAGGTGGATTTCTGTGGGTTCAATGACAGCCTGATCTACATAGAGAGTTCTAGGACAGCTGGAAGCTGGGGCTACAGGGAGACCCTGTCTTAAAAAGAGGAAAAAACAAATAAAAAAGCAAGCAAACAAACAAAAAACCCAAATTAAACTCTAAAATAAATTAAAAAAAATTTTTTTTTGGTCTTTTTGAGATAGGGTTTCCTTGTAGCTCCAGCTGGCCTGGAACTCACTATGTAGACCAGGCTGGCCTTGAACTCACAGTGATCCACCTGCTTTTGCCTCCCAAGTGCTGGGATTAAAGGTATGTGCTACCACGCCCGGAAAATTTAAAAATTTTAATCCCATAGAATCTCCCTTCTGAAATGTTATACACAAAATAGTGTCCATTCACCTGAAGTTGATTCCTAGGCCTGTCCAAACTGTGAATCTGTTCTACACCTAATGCAAGCATACTTGCCCAAGGCCCATGGAGTTGGCATCTCTAAGCTTCTTAAGTCTTGAAAGACTCTGGGCCACATGGATGGAGTTTTTCAGATCCTGATCCACAGTACAGCGTCGCTTGTAAGAACCAAATTCAAGTCTATTTTTGCAACAATGAAGACTGTGATAACATTTATTAAAGTCTTCATCCTTCAAGCAACTGTTAATCCCCTCCCACCGTTAGAGGGTGGAGGCAGCCTCTATTAGTATGTCTGAACAGGCCTAGGTTTCCCTGGGTTCAATTCCCTCACCAAGGGGGTGGGAGGAGGGGGCTGTTTTTAAAATTACGTTTCTGGACTTCTGACAGTTTGGGGGTTAGCGGTAAAGGGTGGAATTCATCAGTCCTTCAGTATTCACCATTCAGTGCTGTAACTGTGTCCTCAGTTCCTGTAGCCCAGCCAACTGAAATTCCCAGGGCAAAGTTCTTTGCTTTAATCCTAGCACTCAGGAGGCAGAGGCAGGCAGATCTTTGTGAGTTCAAGGCCAGCCTGGTCTACAGAATGAGTTCCAAGACAGCTGGAGCTACAGGGAGACCCTGCCTCGAAAAGACAAAAATAAATAAATAAAAATGAGAATGTCTATTTAGGATTACATGCCTTTAATCCTAGCACTTGGGAGGCAGTGAGTTCCAGGACAGCTGGGGCTACAGGGAGACCCTGTCTCGAAATCCCCCCCCCCAAAAAAAAAGATAGGAGAACCCTGGTTCAGGCGTGGTGGGACATGCCTTTAATCCCAGCACTCGGGAGGCTGAGGCAGGAGGATCTCTGAGTTCAAGGTCAGCCTGGTCTTCTACACAGTCAGTTCCAGGACAGCTGGGGCTACAGGGAGAACCTGATCCAATGGATGCAGCAGAATTTGCGCGATGACGAATAGGAGTTTAAGGGTTTAGAGGAGAATAAGCAATAACTGGGTTCCTCTAACCTATCCTTCTTTCCCCTCCCCGCTCCTACAAAGTAAGGAAGCCTAGTAGTCAGGGTAGGTACCAGTCTCCGGTGCTTCCCCTGTGCTCTGAACCATGGCACTGAGCACAGGTGTTTAGCCTGTTTAATCACAGGCCTTCTCCTAGTCTGTCGGATCCGGTTGACTCCCCGGAGCTTTGCACCGAGTAGGTGCTAAACAAACAAGCATTGGCTGGGTAGCTGGGCGGGTGGACGCGCGGGTACCTGCAAACTCGGCTCACCTCCCTCCCCAGCCCGCCGGCTACGGGTCTCTACCGCGGCCGGTTCGGCGCAGCCCCGTCAGGGTCGCCTCCCCGGGCCCCGACCGCCGACCCCGCCCTGCGCGCGGCTCCGCCCCGCCGCCCTCGCGCAGCCCCTTCCCGCGTGTCCGGACTCCAGCCCCGCAAGTGCCAGCTTACCCCGAGAGGAGGCGGAGGCTTGGGGGCGGGAACTGCAGGATGACGCGCTGCTGCTGACTTTCCAGGTCTGGATTTCAGCTCCTCGGTCCCCGCCCTGAGGACTGAACCTGAAGCCAGGGGCTGGACCTGGGTGGGGTCCCTGTTGCTGTGGGCATCCCCACCCAACGCGCCTCACCCCGCCAGGCCCCTGTCTGACCGCCCCCAGGGCTGGGCTGCAAGATGTAGGGAGAGAGCCAATTTGGGAACCCGCCTTTCATTTCGCGGCCTTTGCATCTTGTTTAGTCCTCCAGCTCCCACTCCAGGCTCTCGAGTGACCCTGCCCACCAACATGCCCTCCACACTTACACCCGAGACCCAGCCCTGGGGCCTGCCTGGATTGTCCAGAATGCTTCAGGAAGCCAGTCCAGAACAGAACTCGTGTTCTGTCTCTGGTTTACACCCCAAGTGCTCCTGTGGGTTCCCTGTCCACTGTCAGAGGACCAGCGCTAACCCTCTTTCCCAAGCACTTCGATAATGGGGGGCAGATATGCAAGGAATAGCTACTGCTTCTTTCCTAAATAACATTTAATTCAGAACCCAAACGCCAGGTCTGCAGCGTTCAACAGGCAAACTTCCTGCTAAATATTAGCACCCTCGTTCCTGGACAATTGGAGGGCTTCTTGGTTCCTGGAAGTGCTAGATGCTACTCAGATCATTCCTGTGGTGCAGGTTTCCCTGTCAATGCAGAGAATCTCGGTGCTAGGGTCCAGGAAGCCTTTCTCTGGCCTTGTCACCCACAGAGTCTCCCCATCTGCATTCTCACACTGGCCTTGTGTTTTCTATTTGACTCCCCTTCCTCACTCCTGCATTTTCTGCCTCTAGGACAGCTGGGGCTACAGGGAGACCCTGTCTAGAAAAGACCAAAAATAAAAAAAAAGTAAATAAAATGCAGAGTTTAATTGGGCCCTTCCTCAGGCAGAAACTCATAAAAGGATTTCCTCCTAACCTCTGCTAGCAGTCTGGCCCTTGGCTGCTCTGACCCTCCCCACAGGACTTCCTTCTTTGCTGTAGTCTCAGCATCCACGACCAACTTCACCAAGCTGTCTGCAAGTTGTTAAACACACCGTCCATTTAGAAAATATTTATAGAACATATACTGTGTGCTGGACCCTAGGGTTACAAGGTGAAACAAATAGCCCTCCCTCCTCCACCCAGGGTCTGTGCTCAGCCACATCCCAGCTCAGGATTCCAGGCTTTCGAACATGTAAGTTTTCTTTTCCCAGATCATCATCTTTGTCGAGATTACATTCCTTTACATTCTCAGGTAAGCGCCTCCTCATCTTTTAAGATCCAGTTTAACCATTTTCTGCTCTGTGAAGCTTTCTCCAGCTCCTTGGGTCATAGAGTTGCTCCTTTTTGTAGACTCTAGCAGTCCACTAAATGTCTACTGTTAACCTTTGAAAGCTCATAATCCAGCCCCATAGCTTTAAAGTCCACCCAGATCTGTATCTCCAATGTAGACTCTGCACCTGCCTTCTCACAGCAAAAACTCGCATGTCTAATAGACATTTCAAGACAGCCACCTGCAAACCTGCTCCTCCTCAGCTTTCCTTCTCTGAGAGCACTTCTACCTTCAGTTCAACCCTTCAGTTGCCCAAGCTGAAAACTCAAGCGTCGTTCTTGTTTATTGCCTTTTCCCTTATCCAGTGGTGAGATTGGCGATGCCCCCCCTCCAGTTCACTCGCCTGCCCTGTTTGCTCCATTTTCAAAATATATCTTCTGTGTATTGGTTCTTTCCCTCTATTAGGTTATAAAAAGGCCACGCACTCCCACCCCCCACATAAAAAGGCACTTGAGGCTTAAGTCCCTCCAGGAACATGATTTACTTCCATGTGGGCTGCCAGAGCCACCGCCTGCAGACCCCTGGTGGAACCAGAGCAGCCTGGCAGGGGCAAGATGGCGCCTGAGGCTCACCCATTTATAGCCATGGGGAGGGGCCTCAGGTACAGAAGCAGTAGTCAGATTGACAGCCTCTGGAGGAAGTGGGCGATTGTGTGCCCCTTGGGATTCTGGGAAGCCCCGACTTAACATTCCAGCCTTTTGCATATGATAAGGAAATGGGACGCTGTTCTCTCTTCTGTATCTGCTTCAGAGCTTATGCGGGCTGGGGGGTGAAGTCATGGGGGAACAGCTGTCAGGCTGGAGGGTTTCCCGTTTTGGCTGCTGTGGGTGCTCTGCCCTGGGTTTGGCCCAGATGGATAGTGACTAGTACTTAGTGGAGGTTTTCTCTACAACTGAAAAGACAAGCGGGTTGAGTCTTATACGAGTATACCAGTGCAGGGACTTCACAGTACCAGCGTGGGTGGGGGGAGGCTTCTGGGTGCATTAGAAATTGGAGGGTCCCTGTTTAGGGTCTGCAGAGGGAGAGAGGACCTATACCCTGGTTTGAGGAATTGGAAAAAAGCTGGAGAGATGGCCTAGTGGTTGAGAGTGCTGACTGGTCTTGCAGAGGACCTGGGTTCGATCCCCAGTACCCACATGGTGGCTGACAACTGTTTTTAACACCAGTTCCAGGGGTATCCGACGCCCTCTTCTGACCTCTTCGCGGCATTGCACGACACGGGTGCACAAACCTACATGCAGACAGTGCATTCATACACATAAATAAATGAATAAATTTTAAAAAAGTTTTAGTACACAGAGTTCTAGAATGAAGGCCATAAACATGAGAATATAAAAGGTGGTATTTTCTGATATGGCATATTAAATCTGTCACCTATCTCTGAGATATTTTCTAACATGACACAGTAGGTTCCTAACTTGGCACAGTAGGTCTCTCATCTATCTCTCTGGTGATAAGTTATTTCATTTTCTCTTCTTTAGATTTATTTATTAGATTTCCCGTTGGGGTGTTTAAAACCACAGTTAGGGGCTGGAGAGATGGCCTAGCGGTTAAGAGCGCCGACCGCTCTTGCAGAGGACCCGGGTTCGATCCCCAGCACCCACATGGTGGCTGAGAACCGTCTGAAGCTCCAATTCCAGGAGAACTCCAGTTCCAGGGGAATCTGAGACCCTCTTCTGACCTCCGCGGCGTTGCACGACACGGGTGCACAGACTTGCATGCAGACAGTACATTCATACACATACAGAAATAAATAAAATTAATAATAATAAAAAAAAACCACAGTTAGGGGGCTGGAGAGAAGGCCTAGCGGTTAAAAGAGCCAACCGCTCTTACAGAAGACCAGGGTTCGATCCCCAGCACCCACATGGCGGCCGAGAACCGTCTGAAACTCCAATTCCAGGAGAACTCCAGTTCCAGGGGAATCCGACACCCTCTTCTGACCTCTGCGGCATTGCATGACACGGATGCACAAACTTGCATGCAGACAGTACATTCATACACATACAGAAATAAATAAAATAAAAAAAAATTAGAAAAAATGTTTAAAACCACAGTTAGCTCAGATAAATGAAATTTGTTTTGGTGTTAAGGTCAGTTGAGGTTCTGGTCCTTAGGGGGTCACTCAGGCCTTGCACCTGGCTCTCTTCACCAGTTCCATCTATGTGAGGACAAAGTCAGGCCTTGCTTGACCAGAGCTTCCCTTTGAAGTGTGAGGAGTCTCTCCTATATATGGGCTTTCCTATTTTGACTAGACACTGGCAGGATGAAGTCCTTTTAAGTGAATCTCCAAGACCTCCCTGGCCCGGGATGACTGGTGACTCACTGCCACAGGACATGAACAAAGTTGTCGATGCAGGACCCTAGGACCCAAGTTGACACAGAGGGTAGGGGCCAAAATGTTGTCCCTTTAAATTCCTCTTGCCAAATCAGATTGGAGCTTTAAGTGTGGTTGCTAAACCTCCAAGAGGTTTATTTGAATGAATTTGGTACTTTAATTACTATATAATTCTTAAGTAAAGCTTAAAATTGCTTAAGCACTCTTAATAAACTCTTAATTGCTGTAGCAAAATATTTTGATTAATAATAAAAGCTCATGGTAGGAGCCTGGTAGTGGCTGCAGCACAGGCTAGGAAAGGATGCTACTTACTGGCTTCTGTTGCTGGCTCACGTTCAGCCTATTGTATACAATATAGAAATATCTGGCCAAGAATGGCATTGCCCACAATGGGCACAGGCCAGTCCAATGAAGGCAATTATTGAGGTTTCCCAGCTCAGGTGTATCAAGTTGACATTAGACCTATGGAGTAAGGCCTACAATTTGTTCTTAAAAGTCTATAAAGGTCATTTAGGTACTTGAAGTACAATGGATTTAAATCATGAAAGGCAAAAATGTTCTAACATAGCCCATGAAACAAACCCAAGATAATAAAGGGGTTAAAACCAGTACCTTCCCAAATGAAGGCCTGAAACAAACCCAAGATAATTAAGGGGTTAAAACCATCATGGCACCGTAATATTAGGTTATAAAAAGGCTGCACACTCCTAAACCCCAGATAAAAAGGCACACGAGGCTTAAGTCACTCCAGGAACATGATTACTTCCAGGTGGCTGCCGGAGTGGGCCGCCCGCAGACACGTGGTGGAGCCAGAGCAGCATGATAGGGGCAAGATGGTGCTTGGGGCCCACCCATTTATAGCCATGGGGCGGGGCCTCAGGTACAGAGGAAGCAGTCAGAAGATTGACAGCCTCTGGAGGAAGTGGGCATTTGTATGCCCATTGGGATTCTGGGAAGCCCAGACCTAACACCCTCAACTCCAGCTCAAACACTACCTTCTCAAGATGCCTAACTGGCATGTCCTTTCTAAAATTGTCTGAATACCATGTGTCCTTTTAATTCATCATTGTGTTAATTTTATTTTTAAAAAATTTTAGATTTATTTAAAAAATATTTTATAGTCTTTTGTTTTTGTTTTATATATATATGAGTGCATTGCCTACATGTGCATAAGTGCACCTGTGTTGTGCAATGCCCAGGGAGGTCAGAAGAGGGTGTCGGATCCCCTGAGAACTGGAGCTACAGACTGTTGGGTGCTGGTTGTTAGCCACCATGTGGGTACTGGGAATTGAACCCAGGTCCTCTGCAAGAGATGGCCACTGAGTCATCTCTCCAGCCCCCTATTTTTATTTTATGTTTGAGAGTTTGGCCTGAATGTAAGTATACCCATGTCATGCAATGCCTGTGGAAGCCAGAAGAGGGCATCAGATCACTTAGAATTGGAGTTACAGACTGTTGTTAGCTGCCTTGTGGGTGCTGGGAATTGAACCCTGGTCCTCTGGCAGAGCAGCCAGTACTCTTAACCACTGAGCCATCTCTCCAGCACCCTATGTTATTTTCTTCAGAGGACTCACCACAATCTATAATTATCTTATTTATATAAGTATTGTTTGACTCCCACTACTAGACTATAAATTAGGCAGATGACTCAGTAGGTTAAGAGTGTTTGCTATGCAGGCATGAAGCCCGGAGTTTGAATCCCCAGTACCCAGATAAAAAAAGCTTCAAGTGCCTATAACCATAACATTGTGGAGTGCAGACAGGTGGACACTGTCTTGGTGCCATAAGGTGGAGAAGGTTAGAGGAGGACACTTGAGGTCTTACTCTGGCTTCTTCATGCATGCACGTGTGCTACCGACTGGCCCTCTGGGGGTCATGGGATACCAGAGTCCTCTTGGCAGGAAAACACAGGTTCGGTGAACGGCTCACAGAAGAAAAACCAAGAGAAGTTTTTCCTGAATCTGTAGCGCTTTATTGAGTTTAGGACAGTGATTATATAGTAGTTTTAGGAGGAGGCAGAACAAAGGAATTGGCAAGAGTTTATGATTACATAGGTGACTAAAAGGTTAAAACTCATACATTAACCAAAACTCATTGTCTATTTCATGATTGACGAGATACAGAGCAGGAAACAAGTAGTGAGCAAAGAGACCACAAACTCTTGGTCAAGAAATGAACTTTTTAGAATTAAATGTCAAAAAACCTTGAGACAACCTTTACTAAAAAACCAACATTTCAAAGAGAACATCAATGAGATTAACAATTTCCTTAACATGATTAATTGAATCCTACATTCTAACTTATGATTACAAGTTACAGTTGAGAAGTCACAGCACACAAAGTTATAATTAACAAGTCACAGTATAAGTTCCTTTAACAATGAATAATGCCCTTAAATCCTTATTCCTAAATCTAAGATAAAAGGCACCCTTTTAAAGTAAAACTAGAATTTATAGTTTTTATGAAGATCTATCATCACTAAAGTAAATATCTTAAACTACTGATTATTTTTCTCCTAACTTAAAGTACTAATTTTAATTGAAGCTGAGATTTCAATCTTTGTCTGAGACTAGAAGTCGTTCCGTTGCTTGCTTTGGTTAATGGTTTTGTTTTTACTGTGTAATTAATGAATGTAAGAAAGCCTGTTTTCTGACTACCTCCATTGGGAGTGTCAGAACCAGACATTCATCTTTCTGTCGGGAAAAGGAAAGCAGGATCACAAGACTCTCTTTATCTTATTTCTTAAGGGGACTTTGTGTTTTACCTATAGTAAGGTGACGTTTTCTGTCACACACGGCTACCACTGGAATTTGTTTTATCCAGGGACAGTCATGTAAGACAAGAAAAACATCGCTTCTATATAATTATTTTGTTTTTGGACCTTAAACAATCCTTTACCCTATATAATTTCTCTAATCTATGTTAACAGCTTGTATTATGTTGTTTTCTCACTGATCTTTGTTAGGGGAAAGATCCTTTTTATTTTTTACTTAAGATTTACAGAAAGTCTGCTCCAGGAAAAACCCAGCGCCCAGGAGAGGCATTTGGCTGTGACTGCCATCTCCTGGCACATCTAAGTAACTTTATTTTTTATATTTTTTATCTGTAAGCTAGCCTCAAAGAAAGATCTTTCTGTGCTCAGCAGCACCATGCCAAGTCCAACACCAGAAAAACGTTTCATCCTAGGAGAGCATCAAAATCTCGGGAGTGTTCTTAGCCGAGTGTTCTGCCAGGGACCTCCAGGGGGTCCAGCCCCGTAGGACTTTGCTCCCCCGCCTGCCTTGAACATGATTTCTCATATTGCTTACACAGGCGACACTGGAGTGGGTGTAGCACACGTGGGCATGCAAACCTGCACACTCACATGTAACACTCACACACAAAGAAAGCAACTAAGAGGGCTAGAGAGGTGGCCTAGTGGTTAAGAGCCCTGACTGCTCTTGCAGAGGACCTGGGTTTGATCCCCAGCATCCACATGGCGGCTGAGAACTGTCTTTAACTCCATTTCCAGGGGAATCTGACACCCTCTTCTGACCTCCGCGACATTGCACGACACGAGTGCACAGACCTGCATGCAGACAGTACATTCATACACATAAAATTTTAAAAAAAGAATGCTAAAAAAAGAAAGAAACCAAGAAAGAAAGAAAGAGAAAAGAAAAAGGAAAAAAAAAAGAAAAGAAAAAGCTGAACATAAGGTCCAGAAGAGCAGGATACTGGTCTGTGCTGCTCACTGCTGTGTCTTTAGCATAAGGCACAAGGCTGGTTGTTAGCAATTTGTTCACCCTTGATAGCAACCATGACTCTGTAGTAATCTAGGATTCATGTTTCTGCTTTCCTAACTTCCTCATGGGTTCCTATATTGCTCTCTGTCTCTGAAATCTATTTTAGGCCTTGCAACATAGGGTATTCATAAATGTGTGTGGAATAAATGAAAGGGAAGGGAGAAATAAAGGGGGGAAGTTTTGGGGGGAAACAGGTAAGTTGAGATCAATGGTATAAAGTTCAAATCCAGACCAGAAAGATGCCTTTAGTCCTGGCTCATACAAGACACAGAGAGAAAGAGCAATGGCCTCTCCATGGTGAGGATGCAGGCGAATCTGGGTCATGATGATCCCATTTGGATTCTCAAGAGAGTTTTTCTTTTCTTTTTTTCTTTTTTTTGGTCTTTTCGAGACAGGGTCTCCCTGTAGCCCCAGCTGTCCTGGAACTCTGTAGACCAGGCTGGCCTTGAACTCACAGAGATCCGCCTACCTCTGCCTCCCAAGTGCTAGGATTAAAGGCATGCGCCACCATGCCCAGCTCAAGTGAGTTTTTCTAACATCATACTCCTTCATCTACCCTCATGTCTCCCCACAGGAAGGACATTCCCCAAGAAGGGCCCAACATGCATGGTGCACTACACAGGTAGGACATTCCCCAAGAAGGGCCCGACATGCATTGTGCACTACACAGGAAGGACATTCCCCAAGAAGGGCCCGACATACATGGTGCCCTACACAGATAGGACATTCCCCAAGAAGGGTCCGACATGCATGGTGCACTACACAGGAAGGACATTCCCCAAGAAGGGCCCGACATACATGGTGCACTACACAGGAAGGACATTCCCCAAGAAGGGCCCGACATGCATGGTGCACTACACAGGAAGGACATTCCCCAAGAAGGGCCTGACATACATGGTGCACTACACAGGAAGGACAGTCCCCAAGAAGGGCCCGACATGCATGGTGCCCTACACAGGTAGGACATTCCCCAAGAAGGGCCCAACATGCATGGTGCACTACACAGGAAGGACATTCCCCAAGAAGGGCCTGACATGCATGGTGCACTACACAGGAAGGACATTCCCCAAGAAGGGCCCGACATGCATGGTGCCCTACACAGGTAGGACATTCCCCAAGAAGGGCCCGACATGCATGGTGCCCTACACAGGAAGGACATTCCCCAAGAAGGGCCCGACATGCATGGTGCCCTACACAGGAAGGACATTCCCCAAGAAGGGCCTGACATGCATGGTGCACTACACAGGAAGGACAGTCCCCAAGAAGGGCCCGACATGCATGGTGCCCTACACAGGTAGGACATTCCCCAAGAAGGGCCCGACATGCATGGTGCCCTACACAGGTAGGACATTCCCCAAGAAGGGCCCGACATGCATGGTGCACTACACAGGTAGGACATTCCCCAAGAAGGGCCCGACATGCATGGTGTCCTACACAGGAAGGCCTTGCCCCCTTGGCACTTTCACAGGCCTGCCCAACCCAAGGCAGGGCTGTTCTCTGAGTTCTCTCCAGAGGGTTCTGTCCTGGATCAGCTCCCAAGCCCAAGGCAGCCAGGTTTCCTGTGACCAGTTCTTTACTGTTTATATCAAGACCATTGTGGCCACTGGTAGAATCCAGCATCTCCAGTTCCATTCTCTCATGATGGGCAGGTGGCATCCTAACCTTCCTGGTTCTGTCTGTTGTGCGGAAACTTCTGGAAGATTCGAGAGCCCTTAAAAATCCTCTCCCGCTGGGCATGGTGGCGCACGCCTTTAATCCTAGCACTTGGGAAGCAGAGGCAGGCGCATCTTTGTGAGTTCAAGGCCAGCCTGGTCTACAGAGTGAGTTCCAGGACAGCTGGGGCTACAGGGAGACCCTGTCTCAAAACAAACAAAAAATCCTCTCCCCCCTATAGTGTCAATTTGAGGTTGGCCTCTTCAGCATTTTTTTCTCTCTGTTTTTGTCTGGTGGTGTGTGTGGTATGGTGTGTGTGTGTGTATGTATTTGATATGGGAGGTTGTCCTGCCTCAACCTCCATAGAATTGGGAATACAAGCATGTGTCGCCGTGCCGAACAGAATCTTTTTTCTGTTTTCAAAAAGAGACTGTTCTTGCCGGGCGTGGTGGTGCACGCCTTTAATCCTAGCACTTGGGAGGCAGAGACAGGTGGATCTTTGTGAGTTCAAGGCCAGCCTGGTCTACAGAGCGAATTCCAGGACAGCTGGAGCTACACGGAGACCCTGTCTCGAAAAGACAAAAAACCAAAAACAACCCCCCCCAACCCCCCCCCGCAAAAACCAAAAAGAGACTGTTCTAAGGTCAGCCTTTTAAAAAAAATTTTAAAAATTTATTTATTATTATTATTATTTTTTATTATTATTTTTTGGGGGGTTGTCTTTTTTTTAAATTTATTTATTTATGTGTATGAATGTAATGTCTGCATGTAGGTCTGTGCACCCGTGTCGTGCAATGCCGCGGAGGTCAGAAGAGGGTCTCGGATTCCCCTGGAACAGGAGGAGTTACAGACGGTTCTCAGCTGCCATGTGGGTGCTGGGGATCGAACCCGGGTCCTCTGCAAGAACAGTCAGTGGTCTTAACCGCTAGGCTATCCCTCCAGCCCCATTTATTATTTTTTATGTGTATGAGTGTACTGTCTGCATATAGGTTGGTGTACCCGTGTCATACAATGCCGCGGAGGTCAGAAGGGGGCTTTGGATTCCCCTGGAACTGGAGTTAAAGATGGTTCTTAGCCGCCATGTGGGTGCTGGGAATCAAACCTGGATCCTCTGCAAGAGCAGTCAGTGCTCTTAACCATCTAACACTGAGCACCAACTGTGTAAGATGCTGAGCTGGGCCCCTGGGACGCAGAAATAAGAAAGGGTGAACCCTATCTTTATAGGGTCGTGGTGTGGTATGTGGGGGGAAAACCAGACAAGTCGCCCAGAGAGTGCAGTGTGGTGAGAGGAGTGGGAAGATGGCGGTGTTTGTGTCTTGGTGCTGGGAGAGTTCGGAGGAGAGCACAACATCTCTCTGTCTTTTTCTGAATGCTCTGCATTTGCAGGCCAGGTGGGCCATGGGACATTCTAGATGAGTTCTTTAGGAGTGCATGCAGGAAGATCACAAGCAGGTGTTCATTCTAAGAGATGTGAGGCCTTGTCTTCTGGCCTGCTTCCTGATGTGGTGACAGTTATTTAGCATACAGCAAGGACAGCTTAAGTCCTGTGACATATTCAGATGGGGCCATTTTCAGCAGGTTCTAGTTCTAGCAGATGACGTGGCTGTTGCTCAACAGCTGTGTCACCAGTCACTGTTGTCAGGGCACCAGGGCTGTTTTATCTCCTGGTGATGTGGGCTAATTATCTCGGGAGCTCTGGAGCCTCTGACCAGGGTAATTGATTTATCTGTTCTACATGTTGCGGACAGACCATTGTTTATCAAATCAATGAAACCACAGTTTTCTTTAGCAGTCTTTCCACAGTAGGTACTTAGAATAGGCAATGTGCGTGAAACACTAAAATCAGCTTTGAGTGGCTTTGCTTTGGAGAGAAACTCTTTTCTCAAACACTGTAGGAAACTGTATGTATGAGATTTCTGGTAAACTTTAAACTTTTATTTATTTTAATTTTATGTATGAGTGTTTTCCCTGAATGTTGTAAGTCCACCTGTGTATACCATGCCCACAGAAGCCAGAAGAGGGCATAGGATCCCCTAGGACTGGAGTTGAGATAGTTTTTGTTTTGTTTTGGTCTTTTTGAGACAGGGTCTCCCTATAGCCCCAGCTGGCCTGGAACTCACTATATGAACTCTACATAGATCTGCCTGCCTCTGCCTCCCAAGTGCTGGGATGAAAGGCATGTGCCACCATGCCCAGATACAGTTATAGACGGTTGTTAGCCATCATGTGGATACTGGGAACCAAAACTGGATCATTTTCAAGAGCAAGTAGTGCTCTTAACCACTGAGCTATCACTTTAGCTGCCTGGTAAACTTTATAAAAATTAAATATAAGCTGGGCCTGGTAGCACACGGGTCTAATCCCAGCTCTTGGGAGGTGGAGACAGGAGGCTTAGGGGTTGAATGCTAGCCTTGTGTACGTAGTGAATTTGAGGTGGGTCTAGAATTATTGAGAATGTAATTGAAAATATACAGTTCAATGAATTATTATTATTAACTATTATTATTTGGTGCTAAGTATCAAACCCAGGGCCTCTCACATATTAGGCAATTATTCTATCACTGAGCTACAGTCTCCAGCCTTAATGAAGTTTTTCAAAGTGGTATTCTTATGTAATACGACCCAGATCAACATAAATATTCCCAGAAGCCGCAGTCATCTCTCCTGCTTCTTCTCAATCAGTCAGCCTCCTTAAAGATAACCATAACTCTGATGTTTGTCCTTTGGATTGGTGTTTTCATTAAAGTTTTTCTTGTTCCATTAGCTTATTTAATGGGGCTGTGCCTGCACTCCTCAAGACGCCTGTGGAGGTCAGAGGGCAGCTTACGGGAGTTCTCTCTTTTCCCATATAGGTCCTAGGGCTGAACTTAGGCCATTAGGCTTGTGGCAAGGGCTTTTACCCGCTGAGCCATCTTGCTGGCTCAGTGTATTTAAACTTTAAATCGGTTCATAGAGTATGTAGTCTTAAAGAGATTCATAGAGTGTGTGTAAGCTTGGCTTATTTCACGTCCTATGATGTCTGGGAGGTTTTCTAGAGTAGTCTGTTCTGTTCCTTTCTAGTTCTTTGGTTTTTGCATTTGCTTATTTTTTTTTTTCTTTTGTCTTTCTTTTTTTCTTTTTCTTTTTCTTTCTTTTTTTTTTTGACAGTCTCACTGTGTAGCCCTTGTGGGCCTAGGAACTTGCTATGTAGACTAGGCTGGCCTTGAACTCACAGAGATCCCCCTGGCTCTGCCTCCCAAGTGCTGGCATTAAAGGTGTGTGCCACCGCACCTGGCCCCATTTTAACCTCTTTTTTTTTTTTTTTTAAAGATTAGGTTTCTTTTCTTTTTTTAAATTAATTAATTAATTAATTAATTTGTATGAATGTACTGTCTGCATGTAGGTTTGTGCACCTGTGTCGTGCAATGCCGTGGAGGTCAGAAGAGGGTGTCGGATTCCCCTGGAACTGGAGTTCTCCTGGAATTGGAGTTACAGACGATTCTCAGCCACCATGTGGGTACTGGGGATCGAACCTGGGTCCTCTGCAAGAGCAGTCGGAGCTCTTAACCGCTAGGTCATCTCTCCAGCCCCCTATTTTAACCTCGTAATGGTATCTCTTGAACAGAAGTTCTTAATTTTTAAAAAAAATTTTAACTTATTTTTTATATGTATGAATACACTGTCTTGCATGTAGGTTTGTGCACCCGTGTGGTGCAGTGCTGCGGAGGTCAGAAGTGGGTGTTGGATTCCCGTGGAACTGGAGCCAAAGACGGTTCTCAGCCGCCATGTGGGTGCTGGGGATCAAACCCGGGTCTTCTGCAAGAGCAGTCAGTGCTCTTAACTGCTAGGCCAGCTCTCCAGCCCCAGAAGTTCTTAATTTTAATGAAGTCATGCTTTCTTTATGGTCATGTGCTTTCTTTAACTAGATTTATTATTCACTTACGTATTGATTTGTTTTCTACTGCAAATTTTGCTTTTGTTTGTTTTCTATTTTATTTTATTTTATTTATTTTATTTTATTGGTCTTTTGAGACAGGGTCTCCCTGTAGCCCCAGCTGGCCTGGAACTCACTATGTAGACCAGGCTGGCCTTGAGCTCACAGAGATCCGCCTGCCTCTGCCTCCGTAGTGCTGGGATCAAAGGTGTGCGCCACCACACCCGGCTTAAAGATGGTTTTTAGTCTCCATGTGGGTGCTGGGAATTGAAGCCAGGGTCCTCTGCAAGAGCAGTTGGTGCTCTTAACTGCTGAGCCATCTCTCCAGCCCCAAGCTTTTCTATTTTTTAAATTTATATTTTATGTATTTGGGTGTTTTGCCTGCACACATGTGATTCTGCCATGTGTTTTCAGTACCTGTGGAGGCCAGAGAGGACAATTCCCCCGGAGCTGGAGTTAACGACATTTTTAGCCACCACTTGGGTGCTGAGAACCAAAACTAGGTCTTCCGCAAGAGCAGCCAGGGCCTGCAGATGCCGCAGGAGCAGCCGGAGCCTGCAGATGCTGTAGGAGCAGCTCGGTCCTCCAGATTGCTGAGCTGTACATCCGGCCCCATATTTTTGGTTTTTGAGACAGGGTCCCATGTAACTCAGGTCAGCCTCAAATTTGTTTTATAGTCAAGGGTGACTTTGAACTCCTGATCACTGCCTCTCCCTCCTGAAAGCTGGGATTACAGGTAGTGTACCACCATGCCCAGATACTCTGTAGAAACTTTAAGAGTAGTAGTATTTTCTGGTGCTAGGAATTGAACCTAGACCCTCATGCATGCAGACAAGTACTTCCCCACCATGCTATATCCCAAACCTGAAGTTTTATTATTTTATCTTTTATATAGGTCTGTGTTTCCTCAATTTTTGTGTGTAGGTTTGGCAGATTTGGTTCAATTTTTTTTCCTATATGGATATGCAGTTGGCCCATTAATTTTTGTCCAAGAAGTCATTCTTTATTTGATATATTACACTGGCATCTTTGTCAAAGAAGTAAATATACTTGTGTGGACATATTCTGGCTTTGGTTGAACATTCAACAGTAGTTAAATGTACATGGTTCTGGGGGCTAGAGAGATGTCTCAGCAGTTAAGAGCACTGACTGCTCTTGCAGAGGACCCAGGTTTGATTCCCAGCAACACATGGAGGCTGATAACCATCCAACTCTAGCTCCAGGGGAATCTGATGTTCTTCTCTGATCTCTGATGGCATTGCAAGACACGAGTGCACTTACATACATGCAGGCAATACGCTTATAAACATAAAAATAATAGCCAGGCATGGTGGTGCACACCTTTAATCCTAGCACTTGGGAGGCAGAGGCAGGCGGATCTTTGTGAGTTCAAGGCCAGCCTGGTCTACAGAGTGAGTTCCAGGACAGCTGGGGCTACAGGGAGACCCTGTCTCGAAAAAGACCAAAAAAAAAAAAAAAAAAACCCCATAAAAATAATAAATTAAAAATTCTAAAGTGTACATGGTTCTAAGTAGATTCATCTTTATGAAACCCGAATATAGTGCTGAATGAGAAAGCTGGTCTGTGGATTGTGCACATGTACATATTCAAGCATGTGTTTGTCCAAGTGCTTGTCCGTGTGAATATATGTAGATCTGTGGAGCTAAATATTTTCTTGGTGTCTGGCCATCAGGGCTTCTGAGTATATGTGTATAAGTGCATGTGAGCTTGCATAAATATCTCTGTGTCTTTGAATATCTTAGCAACTGTGTGTGCCTGAGTTTGCATTTGAGCTCTGTACATCCATCTGTGACTATCTCTGGGTCGCCAGAAGGGTTTTCTCCTTTGCCTCATTTAGAACTCAGGGCAAAAGCCCAACCTATTTTATCCATAAGGTAGGCAAATAAGATTCTCGAGCACACATTCAAGTTGTAGGAATTCAGAAGTGAAATCGTAGATGTTGACATTGTAGGCTGGCAGAGCCTCCAGTTAAATATGAAAAACATGCTGGGTGTGGTGGGGCATGCCTTTTTTTTTTTTTTATTTTACTTATTTCTCTATGTGTATGAATGTACTGTCTGCATGCAAGTTTGTGCACCCGTGTCGTGCAATGCCGCGGAGGTCAGAAGGGGGTGTCGGATTCCCCTGGAACTGGAGTTCTCCTGGAATTGGAGTTTCAGACGGTTCTCGGCCGCCATGTGGGTGCTGGGGATCGAACCCGGGTCCTCTGTAAGAGCGGTCGGCGCTCTTAACCGCTAGGTCATCTCTCCAGCCCCAGAGCATGCCTTTAATCCTAGCACTTGGGAGGCAGAGGCAGGCGGATCTTTGTGAGTTCAAGGCTAGCCTGGTCTACAGAGTGAGTTCCAGGCCAGCTGGGGCTACAGGAAGACCCTGTCTCAAAAAGACCAAAACAAACAAACACACAAACAACCCCTCACTTTCCGAACTTAATAGGACAGGGCTTCCTATGGCCCCAGATTACCTTCTGTGGTGGTCCAGCAGCTGCAGAAGTTGAATAGAACAGAAACCCTAGTCTTTAAGTGTGAGAGTACCAATAAGAAGAAACAGAAAAGCAGCTCACAGTCCTTGGACCGCTGGATTGAGATAACATTTGGATGTCAGTGATGACTGGGGGAGAAGGTAAAGGGTGATCCAGACTGCTGGAGACCACACCTGAGAGTTCCAGGATCAAAGAGCTGTTTGTATGGGGGCTGGAAGCCATCACCTCTCAGCTGGGTCTCTGTACAATGCCTAGAATGGATGATGTGACCCTTGGACTTCACATTCAGGGAAGCATTCTAAACCTTAAGTGAGGATTTGTCCTGAGGCTGCAGTGCCTGAGGAAGCGGCTGAAAACTTTAGTGAAGAGCCTGTAGGCAGCTGTAGAACTTTTGGCTTCTGCTCTAGGGAGCTATTGGAGAGATTTAAGCAGAAAAGTAAATACAACCAGAATTCTATTTAAAGAAAAAAAAAAAATCTAAGTACAAACCGGAAAATGGACTGGCGAGAGTAAAGACCAGTTAGGAGGTTGTCCCCATCCACAGGCAGCATATGGTGGTAACTCAGTAAGACCACACAGAGGTGGTGGGACAGAAATTGAGAAAGCAGGCAGCTTCCAAAGAGACAAAGGTTGGTGACCGGCTGTAGGTGGGGGTGAGGCAGAGGGATGGGTCCAGCTTGGGTAGCGCGGTGGGTGAGGAAGGTTGGAGAGGAGCTGGTTTGTGCAGAAGAGGAATTCCATTTTAGACATGCTGAATCTCAGATGGGAGCTAACATACAACCATAGCTCTTTTTACTTTGACAGGAATGCTCCAAAATGGCAAGAAATGCGATTCATTCAGAGACAGAAACAAACCTTTCAAGTTCACAATTGGCAAACAGGAAGTTACCAGTGAAAGGCTGAGCACTTTACGTCCCCACTCATCCCAGCCCAGGCTACTAACTGCGTCGGTGCATCATCGCCATCTAGTGGTTACTCCTGGCTCCAACCCCTTTCGTGGTATTTTTGTTTTTTAACTTTATTGAAATAATTTCAAACATAAAAATACTGCAGAACTAGCAAAGTTCCTATGTTTTTTTTTCCTAGCGCTCCCCCAAATGTTAACATTTTCAGTTAGGCTTGAAAATGAGCCCTTATGGAAGTAGGTAGTGTGTAGGCAAGAGGAGCCTGGAACAATCTTGCAAGACTTCTTTGTTTGTTTGAGACGGGGTCTCTCCATAGCCCCAGCGGGCCTCAATTTCACAGAGATCTCCCTGGCTCTGCCTCCTGAGTGCTGGGATTAAAGCTGTGTGTCACCTACACCTGGTTCCCAGCCCAATTTTTAAAATTCTTAACTTTGGATCATGACATTCACCTAACAGATGCATTAATCCAATTGACAGACTGGTCATAACTGCTAACAGAAGGAATTCTGGTCACAAGCACCATCAGGGGCAAGCTAGTCTGGCACTTGGACAAATCACTCTAAGTCTAATTTCAGTTTTCCTGACAAAGAGGTCTTCCAGAAAGTCCCTTTTACATTTGTAAAGACACCATGCATGGGGGTCATGGTGGTGCATGCCTTTAATCCCCACACTCAGAGGCAGAGCCAGGGAGATCTCTGTGAATTCAAGGCCAGCCTGGTCTACATAGTGAGCTCCAGGCCAGCTGGGGCTACAGGGACACCCTGTCTCAAAAAGACAAAAAAATTCGCCATGCATTACACAATAAAGAAATCATAAGATCATTCACAAGAAAATTTTGTGGCATTTTTATCTGCTGGTAGAAAAAAAAACCCAGAAGTTTTTACAGCTTTTTCCTCTTTTACAGTGCTTTCAGAAATGACTCATACATAAAACAATCAATCATTTCATTTTCAAGTGAATTTCTTTCTTCTCTCTCTTTTTTTTAATGTGTATGAGTGTACTGTCTGCATGTAGCTTGGTGCACCCATGTTGTGCAATGCCTCGGAGGTCAGAAGAGGGCGCTGGAATCCCCTGGAACTGGAGTTAAAGATGGTGGGTGCCGGGAATCAAACCCGGTCCTCTGCAAGAGCAGTCGGTGCTCTTAACTGCTGAGCCATCTCTCCAGCCCCTCAAGTGAATTTCTAAGACAGTACAAAAATTAGAAAATAGCCTCTTTCTTTTCTTTTTTTTTTTTTTTTTGGTCTTTCCGAGGACAGGCGTCTCCCTGTAGTCCCAGCTATCCTGGAACTCACTCTGTAGACCAGGCTGGCCTTGAACTCACAAAGATCCGCCTGCCTCTGCCTCCTGAGTGCTAGGATTAAAGGCGTGCGCCACCACGCCTGGCTGAAAAATAGCCTCTTTCTTTCTCTCTTTTTTCTTTTCTTTTCTCTTTTCTTTTCTTTTTTCTTTTCTTTTCTTTTCCTTTTCTTATTGTCTTTTGAGACAACCAGGCTGGCCTTGAACTTACAGAGATCCACCTGCCTCTTGCCTCCCCAGTGCTAGTATTAAAGGCGTGCACCACCACTCCCGGCTTAGAGGTGGTTCTTAGCTGCCATGTGGGTTCTGGGAATGGAACCCTGGTCCTCTGGAAGAGCAGTCGGTGCTCTTAACCGCTGAACCATCTCTCCAGCCCCAATAGCCATTTTCTTTTTTTTTTTTTTCTTAATTTATTTATGTATGTGTATGAATGTACTGTCTGGATGCAGGTTTGTACACCCGTGTGGTGTAATGCTGCGGAGGTCAGAAGAGGGCATTGGGTTCCCTTGGAACTGGAGTTAAAGACGGCTCTCAGGCACCATGTGGGTGCTGGGGATCGAACCCGGGTCTTCTGCAAGAGCAGTTGGTGCCCCCAACTGCTAGGCCATCTCTTCAGCCCCAGCCATTTTCTTAAAAGTAATGACACACGTTACAGTTAAACATATTTAAAAGTAGGATTTTTTTTGTCCATTGAAATGATTCAGTGTATGTAGACTTCAAATTGATTTTAGGTTCTAGTTTTTAACTTGCATTTTCTTTTTCTTTCTTTTTTTTTTTTTCCTGTTTTTTGTTTGTTTGTTTTTGTTATTTTGTTTTCAGACAGGGTCTCCCTATAGCCCTAGCTGGCCTGGAACTCACAGAGATACACCTGCCTCTGCCTCCCAAGTGCTAGGATTAAAGGCATGCCCCACCACGCTTGGCTTAAAGGCAGTTCTTAGCTGCCATGTGAGTGCTGGGAATTGAACCCGGGTCCTCTGCAAGAGCAGTCGAAGCTCTTAACCACTGAGCCATCTCTCCAGCCCCCCAAGATTCTATTTATGTAGATTTTCCTTTTTATTATTAAGTATCTCTGTATGTTTAGACTAGCTCATAGTATGTCTTTGCCATAAATAAAACAGTTAATGCGTAATCTTATAGTCATGAATTTCCATGACATGGGAATAGTGTAATAATGTCACATTCATTGTAGCTTGGCAGTTTGGCAGGAGACAGCTATATATTTTCTTTTTATAGTTTAGGTATGGGCCAAATGGAAAAGGATGAACTAATTGTTTTGTAAACGAGACAAAACTAATGAACTAATTGTTTTGTAAACCAGACAAAACTAATTGTTTTGTCAACCCTGCGCACGGTCAGAGTTCAAGGCCGGCCTGGTCTACGGTTTCAGGTCAGCTGGAGCTACAAGGAGATCCTGTCTCAAAAAGATCAAAAAACAACAAAAAAAAAGAATCTTGGACATGTAGCAACAAAGACCACTACCTAAATAATTGCTCTTAAATTTCATGCTGTCACATAAATCAGCATTCTGTGATGGTCCTTTGTAATGATCTCTGTTCTAGGGACAAGGGTACCTGCACTGACAAGTGTCTGGTTCTTTGTAAATATTCAAATGTGCAGGTCAGATAATTCTTGTATCTCCCCACAACTCTTTCATCCCTCCCTCCNTGGAGTAATGAAGGGCTCTAGTCCATAGAACTAGTCTCCTAATAACAGTAAGAATAGGTACCAGATATTGTCTATCCACATATCCATCCATCTATCCCTCATCTGTTATTTGTCTCTCTTGTATCTTTCTCTGTGCATCTATAGTTTCCCTCCTTCCCTCCCTCCCTCCTTCCCTCCCTTCCTCCTTCACTCCCTCCCTTTCTCCCTCCCTCCCTCTCTCCCTCTTCTTTTTGCTTTTTGAGACAGGGGCCTACTCTGTAACCCAGGCTGAGGCTGGCCTAGAACTTACTATATAACCCCGGATGTTCTCAAACTTAGTGGTGACCCTCCTGCCTCAGCCTTCCAAGTGCTGGGATTATAGATATGTACTATATTAGCTTTAAAAATTTTATTTTAATTAATTAATTAATTTGGTCTTTTTGAGACAGGGTCTCCCTGTAGCCCCAGCTGGCCTGGAACTCATTATGTAGACCAGGCCAGGCTGGCCTTGAACTCACAGAGATCTTCGTGACTCTGCTGCTAGGATTAAAGGTATGTGCCACTGAGCCAGCTGTGTTAGCTTTACATGAAGTGTTTACTTAGCCACCAGGATGAGCCTTGCTTTCTTCATCGGACCTGCACTTACCTCACTGGGTTATTAGTCAATAAATTACAAGTCTACAAGTTCCATTGATGGCTGGACATTAAGAACACAGAAAGGAAAAGAAGAAGAAGAAAAAAAAGAACACAGAAAAGGAGTGAGATTGCTCAGTGGGTACTGGTACTTGCTGCCTAGTCTGATGACCTGAGTTCAAGTCCCAGGACGCACATGGTGGAAGGAGAAAACCAACTCCTGTGAGTCACCGCGTGACTTCCACACATGCACAGATGCAATACAGATATGTAATCTTTGTTTTGATCTTTTTGAGACAGGGTCTGCCTGCAGCCCCAGCTAGCCTGGAGCTACTATGTAGACCAGGCTGCCTCCATCTCATAGAGAGCCACTTGCTTCTGCCTCCTGAGTGCTGGGACTAAAGGGATGTACCTTGGGGCAAATAAATGTTATTTAAATAACAGAAAAGTCACTAGGCTCACCTCCAACCCTGCGCACGGTCAGTAGGCTCACCTCCAACCCTGCGCACGGTCGCTAGGCTCACCTCCAACCCTGCGCACGGTTGCTAGGCTCACCTCCAACCCTGCGCACGGTCGCTAGGCTCACCTCCAACCCTGCGCACTGTCACTAGGCTCACCTCCAACCCTGTGCACGGTCGCTAGGCTCACCTCCAATCCTGTGCATCTTCTCCTGTTTTGTTGTTTCCTGGTATCAAAAGAAGTGGGAGGTTTGGGCTGGAGAGATGGCCTAGAGGTTAAGAGCGCCGAGTGCTCTTACAGAGGACCCGGGTTCGATCCCTAGCACCCACATGGCGGCCGAGAACCGTCTGAAACTCCAATTCCAGGAGAACTCCAGTTCCAGGGGAATCCGAGACCCTCTTCTGACCTCCGCGGCATTGCACGACACGGGTGCACAGACCTTCATGCAGACAGTACATTCATACACATCAGAAATAAATAAAATAAAAAAAAAGAAGTGGGAGGTTTAAGAGAAACACCAACATGTTTTACAAAAAACTACAAGTTTATTAATGTACTGCAGTCTAATATTTACCAAACTTTCAAACAAGTCATTCTCAGCCTCAAGTAAGAAATCACATTATTCAGTATTAATTAAAAATAAAAAAGATAACTGGGGCCATTCATGGGTTTTTGTCCAAATGCAAATCCAAACACTTATTTTGGTGGACCTGTGTTGATGCCGAATTTTTCCTCGAGAAGCTTCAGCTGTTCTTCCTTCTTCTTGGTGTCCATTTTCTGAAATGCCTGGAAATATGACAAGCACCCCAGTTAATAGTTGTGAGCTGTGGCTAAGTGAATTTCACCAACAGTGCTAAGTAAAGTTGAAACCCAGCATACAAGATCTCCAGAGCACAGCTGGAGCACACAGGATGACCAGAGCACAGCTGGAGCACACAGGATGACCAGAGCACAGCTGGAGCACACAGGATGACCAGAGCACAGCTGGAGCACACAGGATGACCAGAGCACAGCTGGAGCTGTAAGACTCAAATCGAGCCTTACTCCCTGGGGGAAACCACCCCCCCCCCCCGAGTGATGCAGAGACAGATCTCGATGCAAAAGCAAGAGGTTTAATCTGCTGGCTCGCTGGGGTTAGCCTGTACAGCAGGGAAAGGCGGAACCCCAAACAATCCCAGTACTCAGGTTTTATACGTTTTGAGCAGGGCAGGTTACAGCAACAGCAATGAGTCATTTCTTCATTGGTCACTCGAAGTGACCTTTACACAGATTGGTTGTTTCTGGAAATGGGGAAATACTTAGTATATTGGTATGCAGGAGCCCTGGGGGCCAGACCCTCAGAGTGGCGCCTTACTGGAACTGCAACCGACCAACCTTGGTTTCCTGTTATTTGTTAACCTAGGGAGGGGTTGTTATTAGCCAAGCCAGGGAGGAGTTGTTATTTTGCAAGGTGGAAAATTCCACTGGCCCCCTTCTGTCCCTTCAGAGCACACAGGATGACTAAAGAGCAGCTGGAGCACACATACCCACCAGTGCAGAGGCATGGAAGAACTCAGCTGTACTCACCCTGTTGGCATTTTCTGTTACAAATGTTGAATCCTGAGAGGTGGTCACATGCATTCTTGGCATCAGGATATCTTCATAGACCACACAGGCTCTTGCTCTAGTTGCAGGTGTATTTCCTCTGCAGAATAGTGAAAATACACATTTACCTACCTCCAAAATCTGAAGGTCAATCAAAACCATTGAGCCATCTCTCCAGCCCCTCCCCGATAACAATCTTTTGAAGACAACAGAACTATGTTCTGTTTAAGTACTTCGAAATTAAACCTGAAAAAATACCAGAGGAAGTAAACATGAATAGATATGCTAGAAAAGCCTATAATTTTTTGAATTGTGTAACTACTTTTAAGTAAAGTATCTACAGCTACTTACGACAGCAGAGTGGCCTGAAACCATCACACTGTTTATGTTCATTGCTTTCGTCTTCTCTGTTTGTTTAATTGAAATTCTGTGTATCTCATACAGAATATCTCAGTCAGTCTTAATCATCTTCACACTCCCTTCCCTATTGCACCCTCTGTTGGACTCAAACTGCCACACTCACAAAATTAACCAACGAGGGGCCACAGATTAATATGAAATTTATTTAATTTGCTGGTGCACCAGAACCCAATTAAGAAAACTGACACATCAAGGGAGCCAATTGTTGATGTGTCAGGGACGCAACCCGTTCCACGCAGGGATGAGCATGACCCTGACTGTCTGTTACAGAGAAGCCAAAGCCACGAACTAGAGGAATTTGATGACAACATACATACACAATTGCAAGGCTATAGAAACACAATGCAAGCAGTGGTGACCTTTAAGCTGATTGGTTGTGTTTAGCAGCGTGAAGCCCCTTGGAGAGTAGTGGGCTCCTTAGGGGGTGAGAAGCCCTCCTACAGGGCTGGGAAAGTTCATCCTGACCTCAGGTAGCTCTGGGAACTAATAACTCAGGGTCAGACTGTATTTTTTTAATCTAATCAATCAATCAATTAATTAATTAATTAATTAATTAATTTAAATGTATTGTCTGCATGTAGGTTTGTGCACCTGTGTCGTGCAATGCCACGGAGGTCAGAAGAGGGCATCGGATTCCCCTGGAACTGGAGTTCTCCTGGAATTGGAGTTACAGATGGTTCTCAGCCGCCATGTGGATGCTGGGGATCGAACCCCTGTCCTCTGCAAGAGCAGTCGTGGCTCTTAACCACTAGGCCATCTCTCCAGCCCCCCCTTTTTTAAAAATTTTATTTATTTATTTATTTATTTATTTGAATGTATTGTCAGACTGTATTCTTGTGGCTAAGGTAGTCATGGGAACCAGACCTGCTTCAACTAGAGAGTTGCTCCTGCATGGTTAACCCTTTCCTTTTGATTAACTTCTTTCTGACCTGGTCCTAACACCTCCTACACTGTCCCCCCACTGTCATTTGTGTTAAGGCCTGTTGTGTCAAGTTAGTGTCCCAGACATTCCTCACTGCAAGTTTATCCACTGAGATCTAGTCACCCTATCCAGAGTCTCCTGCTTTAAGAAGATAAGCTCTTCCTTACCAAGCAGTAATCGGCTGCCAATAATTCTTCAACTAAGATTGGGATCTGCTGCCCATTTCCCCAGTTCCGTGCTAGGTTTTTGTTGACTTGAGTTTGCATGGGTCTTGTGCATGCTGACACCATTGTACGTTCATATGAGCAGGGTCCCAGGAGCTTGTAGGATTCTCTTAAAAATCTTTCCAATTGGATGGCCATTGATTGCCCCCAACATAAAAGTGCTACTACTACACCAATATGGTATGCTGTGCTGGTCATTGATGTGGGTATTTTGACTTTTATTTATTTATTTATTAAAAAAATATGGAACGCTTCACGAATTTGCGTGTCATCCTTGCGCAGGGGCCATGCTAATCTTCTCTGTATCGTTCCAGTTTTAGTACATGTGCTGCCGAAGCGAGCACAGGGTATTTTGTCTTAAAGCTGGTGTTGGACCATCGATTGATGTGTATAGTCTTCCCTACTTCTTATTGTAAGAGAGGCCCACACTGACTCCATTTTGAGTATAGCCACCATTTTAAGAAATTACTGGATCCTGCCCAATTGAGGGAAAAGGTGGATTGCTCACAGACAGTTGCTCAAGGCCTCAAGAACAGCTAACTTAAACTTGTTAAAGATACCTGTTGGTATGTGAGGACAGATGGACTAACCCAACATTTCCTCATTCCAGTTGCAGGATTGTGTCTAAAAATAACTGTTGGGCCAGGCGTGGTGACGCATGCCTTTAATCGTAGCACTTGGGAGGCAGAGGCAGGCAGATCTTTGTGAGTTCAAGGCCAGCCTGGTCTACAGAGTGAGTTCCAGGACAGCCGGAGCTACAGGGAGACCCTGTCTCAAAAAAGACCAAAAAAAAAAAAAAAAACTGTTGGTATGTGGGGTGCCTTGGGCTTACCTAACCATGAGCTGTAAGCCTGTTATTATCCAATAAGGCTAGAAGTTACCCAAACCCCGCTAAAATTTCCCTAGATCCTGTATAAAAGGCCTGCAAACCAAGTTATCGGGGTCGGAGCCTTTTCCCTCCTACCCCAGCATGCTGGTTTACTCCGCCCCCAAAATAATAAAGTCTTGATTTTCCATCCTTCAGTGCGTCTGGTGTGGATTCTCGAACCCTAACAGCTTATCTATAATAACTCCAGTGTTGAAGTAGAAAGTACTTCAAAGGACTGATAGTCTGTCAGTAAGCAAGCACAGTCACTTGTTTCTATGGGTATTTTTCTTATCCTAATTTAGTTATTCAGGTTGAGTGTCTCTATTCTGAAATGACTGGGGTCAGAAGTGTTTCAGATTTCACAATGCTTGAATGGACTTTTTATCTCTTGAGCATTCCCAATCCAAAAACCCAAATTCCAAACCCTAAACTATTTTCAGTGTTATATGAGCACTTTAAAAGATTTAGACTGCTGCTGGGAGTGGTGGCGCATGCCTTTAATCCTAGCACTTGGGAGGCAGAGGCAGGCGGATCTTTGTGAGTTCAAGGCCTGCCTGGTCTACAGAGTGAGTTCCAGGACAGCCGGGGCTACAGGGAGACCCTGTCTCAAAAAGACCGGAAAAAAAAAAAAAAAAAGATTTTTTAGACGAGGAGTGTTCTGAATTAAAGATGCCAGACATCCATCCATCCCCTCTGTCCCATGCATTTACTTATTTAGACAAGGAAGCCTAGGTTAGCTTCAAACTCACAATCCTCACAGTTCCTTTATAGCGTCAGTTTCTGAATGCAAGGTATTATAAGTGTGTTTCACCATGCTAAGCCATACACGTTTGGAATTTTCTTAAATTTTAAAAAAAACTTATCTTTTTTTTTTTTTTTTTTTTTTTTTTTTTTGAGACAGGGTCTCCCAGAAGTTACAGCAGTCCTGGAATTCTCTCTGTAGACCAGGCTGGCCTTGAACTCACAGAGATCCACCTGCCTCTGCTTCCCAAGTGCTAGGATTAAAGGTGTGCACCACCAAGCCTGGCTAGTTTGCATTCTTAAAACAGGATAATCTCTGTGACAAAGGGCATAAATATTTACATGCAATGTTTAACCAAAGCTTATTAAACCCATAAAAATAAGACCTATTTTGTGTTGATGGGGAGCAGGGAGAAAGACAACCCCTACCAAGAAGATGGCAAAATTATGAGTGACATTTAGAAAAAAAAAATCAACAGCTATCCTTTGTGACTAAAAAAAAGTATGTTCTACAATGTAAACAGAGTTAGAGTTTCTTCTACTTTTTCCCTTTGTTTTATTTGATGAGACAGGGCCACACCCACATCTGCCAGAGATTTACTGTGTAGCCCAGGGTGACCTTAAACTAGTGGCAATCCAACCCTCCTTCCTCAGCCCCCTAAGTACTGGGATTATAGGTGTGAGTCTATAATTCGTTGTTTGGTTTTGTTGTTTTTGTTTTGAGTAGGGATTTTGCTGTGCCGCCAGGATGGCCTCAAACTCCTGATCCCTAGGCCCTCAGCTTCCCAAGTTCTAGGATGATAAGCATGTGCCACTACGCTCGGGTTCGACTTTTCATAAGATATTTTGCCTTTGTAGAGGGCGATATAGTCAACCTACTTTGAAATATTCATTTTTAAATCAACTGAAGCTTTAGGATATTACATAACTCTGCTGGATTGGGGAAAGGGCTTTTGCTAAGGGGGCAGAAGTAGGCTTGTGGGTGGAGTTAGCTGTGAGCCAGGGCAGAAAGCTGGAAAGTGGCTGGCCGTGGGCTGCTTCTAGTGTTGGGCTCTGCGTCATGCTTTCCCTTAACCCCACCAGCTTCCTTGGAGAGGTAAGGAAGTGAGAAGAGTGACAGGAACACACCCACCAAGTTTTCTTTTCAATGCTAGGGATTAAACCTGAGGCCTTGCACATACTATGTCAGTGCTCTACTACTGAGCTACACTACCAGTCCATAACCCCATTTTAAAGATTCCATTCTTGGGGTTGGAGAGATGGTCTAGTGGTTAAGAGCACCAACTGCTCTTACAGAGGACCCGGGTTCCATCCCCAGCACCCACATGGCAGCCGAGAACCGTCTTTAACTCCAGTTCCAGGGGAATCTGACACCCTCTTCTGACCTCTGCAGCATTGCATGACACAGGTGCACAAACCTACATGCAGACAGTACACTCATACACACACAAAAATAAATAAATAAAATAAAAAAAAAGAATTCATTCTTGCTGGGCATGCTGGTGCACGCTTTTAATCCCAGCACTGGGGAGTCAGAGGCAGGTGGATCTCTGTGAGTTCAAGGCCATCCTGGTTTACATAGCAAGCTCCAGACCAGCTGCGACTAAAAAATGGAGACCCTGTCTCAAAAAGACCAGAAAAAAAAGCATTCTTAACAACCATTTTATAATTTAAACATTTTTTTTTTTTATCTTTTCGAGACAGGGTCTCCCTGTAGCCCCAGAACTCACTCTGTCGACCAGGCTGGCCTTGAACCCACAAAGATCCCCCTACCTCTGCCTCCCGAGTGCTAGGATTAAAGGCATGCGCCACCACGCCTGGCTAATTTAAACTTTTAAAAGCATGTACTTGGAATGTGCCATATATTAGGCACTGAGCTAACTTTATTTTCTTAAAGATTTATTTTTATTTTATGCATGAAATTTACGCCTGTATGTATGTAAAGTATGACACATGGATGCAGTGCCTGTGGAGGCCAGAAGAGGAAATCAGAGTCTCCTGGAACTGGAGTTACAGACGTTTTTGAGAGGCCACGTGGGTGCTGGGATCTGAATCTTGCTCCTCTGCAAGTATTCTTTTCTTAAATACTCCGTTATATTTTTTATGTGTATAGTGTATTGCTTACATGTATATAAGTGCACCTGTATTGCACAATGCCTGCAGAGGTCAGAAGAGAACATTGGATTCTCCTGGAACTGGAGATACAGACAGCTATTAGTCGCCATGTTGGTTCTGGGAATCAAAATCACGTCCTCTGCAAGAGCAGTCAGTGCTCTTGACGGCTGCAACGGCTCTATAGTCCCCAACTTTATTTTCTTGATCAGTGATAAAAAGAGGGATGAAGACCCTCATCGCACAGCTTAGCCCTTTAAGCTTCAGCTGCTTCACATCTATATAATTTGATTTGTCCTATCTTGCTAGTGATTATACTAGAAGAGGTAAATATATAAAATGCGGGGCTGGAGAGATGGCCTAGCGGTTAAGAGCGCCGACCGCTCTTGCAGAGGACCCGGGTTCGATCCCCAGCATCCACATGGCGGCCGAGAACCGTCTGAAACTCAATTCCAGGAGAACTCCAGTTCCGGGGAATCCGGACCCGCTTCTGACCTCCATGTGCATGGCACGACACGGGTGCTCAAACCTTCATGCAGACAGTTACATTCATACCAGACGGAAACAAATAAAATTAATTAAAAAATTAAAAAAAATATAAATGCTTTAAAGACCGACAAAGCGGGAGCTGAGAGATGCGACTAGCTCGGGCAGAGGAACCCAGGTTCGATTCCCAGCACCCACATGGCAGCGTAAGACCAGCTTTAACTCCAGTCCCAGGGGAATCCGACGCCCTCTTTCTGACCGACGCGCGGCCATTGCATGACCCAGGTGCAAACCAACCTACATGCAGACAGTACATTCATACAACGTTAAAAAAAAAAAAAGACGACAAAGCACCAAGTGTCTGCTTCATGTCAGATAGGGCGATCAATAAGCCTGTTGTAAGGACCTGCTAGATTTTAGCAAGCAAGTCCCATTCCAGAAACTCCGTACTGGGCAACCTGGAAGGCTGGTCACCATAGTACTAGGTGCAAGTATACAACAGAGCCTGAGCATGGTGAGGGAAAAGAAGAACAGCAGTTTCTCAACCTATGGTTAACATCTCAGCTCAGACATCCCAAACTTTTATGAATTTATTCAATGACCATGTCGCATTCTTCCTATGTGGCAGGCACTAAACCAATAGTGAAAAGGCAAGCATCACCTCTTCCTCCAAGAAGCCAGGATCAAGCAAGGCAACTTGTGACTAAGAATAACTTTAGAATTCCTTTCGGAGGGATTCTTAAGTGGCAGAAGCTCAGGAACTATGTAGTATCAAGATTCAATTTACAATTATGGAAGATTTTATCAGTAAACACTATGTGAGACTGGAAAGGAACTTTTCCTTTCTGGGCCTTAGAAGTCTAACCTATAAAACAGGCACATCACTGCACATCACAGATGGCAGCTTCCCTACCAGCTACATACAATTCTGAAGTTACAGATTGTACAATCATTTCCTTTAAATGACATCATCGAAGCCTCAGAAAGTCTCACACTCTTATTTGCAGAATAGGTCCATATTTCTCAAATATATCATACATTTCTTCAGCTGTGATTTTGTATGGCAAATTCCTTATATACAAAATTCGATTTACTTCAGATGGAAGGCGAATCTGAGAAAGTTGTGCCATCATTATACTGATGATAGCAGTGTTACCATTAAACAGAACTCCATACATAATAAGCAGCCAAGGACAGAGATATAATTTGATTCCATGAAGCATGCTCTTCAGAAAAACAACAGCACATGCCCTGGGGAAGACAATCACAAGTAAACCCCAGGCTAACAGGGATTTCCCACTTCACTGGAAAAGTCTTTACTCTACTCCTGCGGTGGGGAAAAAAAGAGATGACAAAATGTCCACTGTTAACCACCTTCTCAAGAACTTGTATGGATGACTGCGCGGGTTACGGACCAGCAGTCCGCCCACAAGGGGGGCGGGCCGGCAAGGGAGCAGGGGACCTGGGCTGCCCCAGGCCCGACAACGAAACAAGACCGGGGGGTCAGGGAGGAATCAATACAAAGGGAAAAAAGGAGGGGGGAGAAGGGGTAAAGGGGGGGGGGGAAGAAGGGGGGGGAAGCCTGTAGGTAAGCGGACCCACAGGCCGGGGGCCGGGGGAGGCCAGAAGAGCTGCATCAGGTCCTTGGAACTGGAGTGACGAAGTTTGGTTAAGGCATGATGGTGGATCGGAGAGCCCAACCGGGGTCCTCTGCAGAGTGTAGTGCTCTTAACCATGAAGAGTGTTTCCAATTTATTAATCAAATACAATTTTTTAAAAAAAGTATTTTTTTAATGTTTTTTTTTTATTTGTATGAGTGTTATGACTGCACATAGGTAAGCTCATCTGTGTTGTCCAGTGCCTGTGGAGGCCAGAAGAGCTGCATCAGGTCCCTTAGAAATGGAGTTACAGACAGTTGTTAGGCATTATGTGGATTCTGAGAGCCAAAACCTGGGTCCCTCTGCAAGAGTGGTCAGTGCTCTTAACCATGAAGCTGTTTCTTCTGCCCCCCTCTAAGTGCCTTTTAAATGCATCCAACAGACAAGATATTTGAAATGCACATGGAAAACTGGTGTGGTTGTACATGCCTTTAAATCCCAGTATTTGGGTGGCAGAGGCCGAGGAAGGATGCTGACTGGAAGATCGTTCAAGGGGCTGAGACAGCAAACAGGGAACAGGACATTGCTTTCCTGCCACAGGAGTCCATGATTTCTTTCCCCATGAACTCAGGAGTTCCACACTGAGCTTTTCTGACTGGATTTCTAGCAAAGCTTCCTAAATAGCCCCCAAAAATACTAAAAAATCAAGCAAGAAGCAAGTTTCCAGTCTGTTTTTTTTTTTTTGAGACAAAGGTCTCCCTGTAGCCCAAACCAGCATGGCCTGGAACTCCTCTGTAGACAGGCTGGCCTTGAACTCTCCCAGAGCGCGCCTGCCCTCTGCCTCCCAGTGCTAAGGAATTAAAGGCTATTGCCACACACAACCCAGTGTAAGACTGTTTTTAGCTGCCATGTGGGTGCTGGAATCCGACCCGGGTCCTCTGCAAGAGCAGGTGGTAATCTTAACCACTAGGCCATATCCCTATCCAGCCATTTTTTTAAAGTGATAAATGGCACATGCTCTTGAAAGAGTTCAAGCAATCTAGGAAACATCTAACAAGTGCAAAGTTTTGTCCTGCCCTCCTCCCTCCTCTGCCGTCATCAAGCCTGTCCCAGAGGGGACTGCATTGCTTTCGTAGCCTTTCTTGGTGTCTCTCTCTACCTCCCTCCAGCTTGAGGCAGGTTCTCACAATGCAGCCCATTCGAGTCTAGAACTAAGATCCATCCTCCTGCCCCAGACTCCCAAGTACTATGTCACAGGCCTGCGCCAGTAGAGAACCTGGCTTAGCAATGTCTTTTCCGTTTTATTTATTTTTTATTGAATGTTAATTTTATTTATTTATTTATTTATTTATTTAATTTATTTATTTATAGACATGTAACTGTCTGCGTGCAGGGTTTGTGCACCCTTGTTGGGCAATGCCGCTGAGGTCAGAAGAGGGCGTCGGATTCCCCTGGACTGGAGTTCTCCTTCTCCTAGAATTGGAGTGAACGAAGTTCCAGCCGCCATGTTGGTGCGGGGGATCGAACCCGAGTCCCCTGCAGAGCAGTCAACAGAGCGCTCCTAACCACTTAGGAATTGGGGTAAGGGCCATCTCTCTCTCCAGCCCCTTAGCAATGTTCTTTCTAAGTCTTAAAGAAACCTGATTCCAAAACAGTAACTATATATGCATTTTACTTATCTTCTCGAGAAAAAGACAGTGAACAAATCTAGTTTAAAGTTATTCTTTGGGGCCAGGCGTGGTGGCGCATGCCTTTAATCCTAGCACTTGGAGGCAGAGGCAGGTGGATCTTTGTGAGTTCAAGGGCCAGCCTGGTCTAACAGAGTGAGTTTCCAGGACAGCTGGGGCTACAGGGAGACCCTGGCACCCCGCAAAAAGACAAAAAAAAAGTTATTCTTTGAAAAATTATGCATAAACTGTCTTTATCTCTAGTTCCAAGGGGAATCTGANTCCAGGAAAGCTCCAGTTCCAGGGGAATCCGGCACCCTCTTCTGACCTCCGCGGCATTGCACGACACGGGTGCACAGACTTGCATGCATACAGTTACATTCATACACATACAGAAACAAATAAAATTAATTAAAAAATTAAAAAAAATATAAAATGCTTTAAAGACTACAAAGCGGGGCTGGAGAGATGCCGACTGCTCTTGCAGAGGACCCAGGTTCGATTCCCAGCACCCACATGGCAGCTAAGAACCATCTTTAACTCCAGTCCCAGGGGAATCCGACGCCCTCTTCTGACCTCCGCGGCATTGCATGACCCAGGTGCACCAACCTACATGCAGACAGTACATTCATACACGTTAAAAAAAAAAAAAAGACGACAAAGCACCAAGTGTCTGCTTCATGTCAGATAGGGCGATCAATAAGCCTGTTGTAAGGACCTGCTAGATTTTAGCAAGCAAGTCCCATTCCAGAAACTCCGTACTGGGCAACCTGGAAGGCTGGTCACCATAGTACTAGGTGCAAGTATACAACAGAGCCTGAGCATGGTGAGGGAAAAGAAGAACAGCAGTTTCTCAACCTATGGTTAACATCTCAGCTCAGACATCCCAAACTTTTATGAATTTATTCAATGACCATGTCGCATTCTTCCTATGTGGCAGGCACTAAACCAATAGTGAAAAGGCAAGCATCACCTCTTCCTCCAAGAAGCCAGGATCAAGCAAGGCAACTTGTGACTAAGAATAACTTTAGAATTCCTTTCGGAGGGATTCTTAAGTGGCAGAAGCTCAGGAACTATGTAGTATCAAGATTCAATTTACAATTATGGAAGATTTTATCAGTAAACACTATGTGAGACTGGAAAGGAACTTTTCCTTTCTGGGCCTTAGAAGTCTAACCTATAAAACAGGCACATCACTGCACATCACAGATGGCAGCTTCCCTACCAGCTACATACAATTCTGAAGTTACAGATTGTACAATCATTTCCTTTAAATGACATCATCGAAGCCTCAGAAAGTCTCACACTCTTATTTGCAGAATAGGTCCATATTTCTCAAATATATCATACATTTCTTCAGCTGTGATTTTGTATGGCAAATTCCTTATATACAAAATTCGATTTACTTCAGATGGAAGGCGAATCTGAGAAAGTTGTGCCATCATTATACTGATGATAGCAGTGTTACCATTAAACAGAACTCCATACATAATAAGCAGCCAAGGACAGAGATATAATTTGATTCCATGAAGCATGCTCTTCAGAAAAACAACAGCACATGCCCTGGGGAAGACAATCACAAGTAAACCCCAGGCTAACAGGGATTTCCCACTTCACTGGAAAAGTCTTTACTGCCTTGGGGAAAAAAAGAGATGACAAAATGTCCACTGTTAACCACCTTCTCAAGAACTTGTATGGATGACTTCTCTTTTGTACTTACCAGCATTCCTCCCACAGGTGTCTGTCCTTCAGTGAGCAGTTGACCTGGTCTTCCCAATTCCTACACAAAACAATACTCAGGTGTTTCATTTATTAATCAAATACAAATTTAAAAAATTATTTTTATTTTTTTGTGCAAGAATGTTTTGAAGCCTGTATGTAAGCGTACCACATGCCTGCAGTGCCTGTGGAGGCCAGAAGAGCTGCATCAGGTCCTTGGAACTGGAGTTACAGACAGTTGTTAGGCATTATGTGGATTCTGAGAGCCCAACCTGGGTCCTCTGCAAGAGTGGTCAGTGCTCTTAACCATGAAGCAGGTGTTTCATTTATTAATCAAATACAAATTTAAAAAATTATTTTTATTTTTTTGTGCAAGAATGTTTTGAAGCCTGTATGTAAGCGTACCACATGCCTGCAGTGCCTGTGGAGGCCAGAAGAGCTGCATCAGGTCCTTGGAACTGGAGTTACAGACAGTTGTTAGGCATTATGTGGATTCTGAGAGCCCAACCTGGGTCCTCTGCAAGAGTGGTCAGTGCTCTTAACCATGAAGCAGGTGTTTCATTTATTAATCAAATACAAATTTAAAAAATTATTTTTATTTTTTTGTGCAAGAATGTTTTGAAGCCTGTATGTAAGCGTACCACATGCCTGCAGTGCCTGTGGAGGCCAGAAGAGCTGCATCAGGTCCTTGGAACTGGAGTTACAGACAGTTGTTAGGCATTATGTGGATTCTGAGAGCCCAACCTGGGTCCTCTGCAAGAGTGGTCAGTGCTCTTAACCATGAAGCAGGTGTTTCATTTATTAATCAAATACAAATTTAAAAAATTATTTTTATTTTTTTGTGCAAGAATGTTTTGAAGCCTGTATGTAAGCGTACCACATGCCTGCAGTGCCTGTGGAGGCCAGAAGAGCTGCATCAGGTCCTTGGAACTGGAGTTACAGACAGTTGTTAGGCATTATGTGGATTCTGAGAGCCCAACCTGGGTCCTCTGCAAGAGTGGTCAGTGCTCTTAACCATGAAGCAGGTGTTTCATTTATTAATCAAATACAAATTTAAAAAATTATTTTTATTTTTTTGTGCAAGAATGTTTTGAAGCCTGTATGTAAGCGTACCACATGCCTGCAGTGCCTGTGGAGGCCAGAAGAGCTGCATCAGGTCCTTGGAACTGGAGTTACAGACAGTTGTTAGGCATTATGTGGATTCTGAGAGCCCAACCTGGGTCCTCTGCAAGAGTGGTCAGTGCTCTTAACCATGAAGCAGGTGTTTCATTTATTAATCAAATACAAATTTAAAAAATTATTTTTATTTTTTTGTGCAAGAATGTTTTGAAGCCTGTATGTAAGCGTACCACATGCCTGCAGTGCCTGTGGAGGCCAGAAGAGCTGCATCAGGTCCTTGGAACTGGAGTTACAGACAGTTGTTAGGCATTATGTGGATTCTGAGAGCCCAACCTGGGTCCTCTGCAAGAGTGGTCAGTGCTCTTAACCATGAAGCAGGTGTTTCATTTATTAATCAAATACAAATTTAAAAAATTATTTTTATTTTTTTGTGCAAGAATGTTTTGANGAATTGGAGTTACAGAAGGTTCTCAGCCGCCATGTGGGTGCTGGGGATCGAACCCGAGTCCTCTGCAAGAGCAGTCAGCGCTCCTAACCACTAGGCCATCTCTCCAGCCCCTTAGCAATGTTCTTTCTAAGTCTTAAAGGAGCCTGATTCCAAAACAGTAGCTATATATACATTTACTTATCTTCTCAGAAAAAGAAAGTGAACAAATTATTTAAAGTTATTCTTTGGGCCAGGCGTGGTGGCGCATGCCTTTAATCCTAGCACTTGTGAGGCAGAGGCAGGTGGATCTTTGTGAGTTCAAGGCCAGCCTGGTCTACAGAGTGAGTTCCAGGACAGCTGGGGCTACAGGGAGACCCTGTCTCAAAAAAGACAAAAAAAAAGTTATTCTTTGAAAAATTATGCATAAACTGTCTTTATCTCTAGTTCCAGGGGAATCTGATGACCTCTTTAAAAATTACAAAATTTTAATATGTAAAGGTAACACAAGGAGGAATACTGGGGGTTTCCAAAGCAGTTTAAACCTACATAGTGAGGTGTTATCTGGAAGGCTACTCCCAAGGCTCCTCCAAAGGACGCTAAGAATTCCACCAGAGACCCATGGGAGCACAAAGGGACAGCTCCTTTGGCCGTCACTTACCTGTCTGCAATGCTGGCTGGCTTGTTACCAGTGGGTGTGGGTCGTTTCTATCATCTGAAGGTCCTTTACTCATGCGTGGTCACAATCCACACGATATTCTTCCCTCCCAGAACCAGGCTGGCAGCTCTACAGGACTGTGAGCTTCAAGGCTGTCTCCTGCGTGCAGGCCGACAGTCTCTAGGCTTAGCTCTGGCAAGGAGGGGGGAGGGGACCACGAGGAAGTTACCCGATGGGAAAAGAGACACGGACTCAGCGGGTGAAGGTCTGGGAGATAGACTCTCTCTTATTCATGCCAGCAGTGTGTTTATATACCAAAGGCTACTGTGCTCTGGGCAAGGAAGTGGGGTCAGGCGGAAGGGAAGGGCAAGCTACCTTGGCTCCTGAGGGGGGGTTGCTGCAGAGCTCCTGTTTGTGCAACCAGTAAAGTAGAGGTGTGACATTTTGCTCAATACCTCAAGGGAAGGGGCCATCCTGTTCTGGAACTTTGCAGAGATAGGTGAGGCAAGAAAACACTGCAATATCCCCAACCTTCCAGAGCTAAAGATAACTCACAGAGACAACTGAATGCCCACAGAGATATCAGATAACTCTCAGAGGTTCTGCAGGACAGGTCTTACAGGTCCTTGCCTCAAGCCAGACAAAGTTTCATTCCTACAAGTGGGCACCAACATGCCTCCCCTGAGAGAAGCAGAGAATACCTGTGCAAAGGCAAATGCAGCTGTTTCCTTCCTGTCCCTGGAGCATCAGGAGACAGAGAGCTGGCTCCACCCGCGATGCCCACAGCATGCAGAGCAGAGCAACAACTGGACACCCAGGGACCAGCTGGCCACCAGGCTGAAGGACTCAGTGAAAGACTCTAAATTCCAGCAAAGCCTCGCAAATGGGTTGCAGGGCTCAGCTTCCACACCAACCCAGGCCAAGCTTCTCCTCTGCCGTAGGAAGCCACGCCCACAGAACAAACCTGGATGCTAGCTTGATTGGGGAGAGTCACCTGGACTCTGAAAATGCGATCCTGAATCTGCTCAGGCACCAGGGGCTATGTGAGAGGTCTGGGGGATGCAGCCCTGCAGGCAGAAGGATGGTGCAGGCTACAGTGCTCCTGCAGTTACCCTATGCACAGAGATAGATATGGTTGCAAATTGGTAATGGTGGGGCAGGATTCCCCAACTTCATAATGGTTGGATGGCACATTTCTGTACCCATCCAGCCATATAGTATTCAGTAAACCAGAGCTATGCAGCAGGTGGTTAGCAAATCACCTTGGTTGCCTTCAGAAGGTGAAAGGAAGTGCTCTAGTCAGAGGCTGGCCAGGCTGAGCAAACATTCGTCAGGTTAATACACAGGATATTTTCAAATTAACAGCAGGGTCATCGGAATGCGACCCCATGGTACTCAGGTTCTGGGCTGTTTATGCAGGTGCTGCCTGCTCCCGGTCCCCCCCCAGGTGGCAGGCCTGGCTTTACTTACCCAACTCCCACACCACTGTCCCGCACACACTGTCCCTCGACTGACACGCAGTTTTCTACCCCCCTCTGAGAACAATCAGGACCTGCTCCACTTCCTGTTGGCACTGCACCTGCTCTCCACTCAGAGATGTGTATTTCCATATTGCCATCACCAGACAGATGGGGTCGTAGGTCCCTAGCTGCAAGCCTCCTGCACCTACCCTCACCCCACTTGAGGCACCTGGAGGAGCTAATCTCTCTTTTCTGTTCTCCCTGTCTCTTAAAGGAAGCATTTTATTTGGGAGTGGCCTCAGGTTTACAGAGAGGCACAGCCCAGATTCCCAGTGTCCCCAGCCCCAGTGTCCTTTACCACTGAGCTGGGGGACCATCCTGCCCCTCAGTGCTTGAAGAACTCTGACCTCACGGATGGCTCCCCCCTTTCTCCAGGAGTCAGCCAGGTGCCCCTGTGCTGAGCCTTTCCCTCACCCTTAATCACTCTCCCTCTCCGGCCTGCCCACCTCACACAACAATCCTTTAAACCCCCTTTGCCTTCTAGCCTCAAGTTCCCACTTCCTGTTGTCAGCACCTAAAGTGTGTCTGAAAACAAGATACAGGTGTGAAGTGGAGAAATGGACAAGTGGGCAGGTGGACAGAGAGTGCAGAGATGGGACAGGAAGATGGGTAGGTGGACAGGACATGCAGGTGTTTGATGGATATGGTGGGTAGAACAGGTGCTACAAAGGTGTACATGCAGAGGAGCCCTCCACCCGTCAACCCTCAGGATGAGAGGTAAGAGAGGAGAGCAGGAGACATGCCTGTGGCAAACTCCAAAAAGCCTGGAGCAGGAGGCCAAGTAGACAGGTGACAAAAGGAAGTTATGGTGGGGGAAGACAGAGGACAAGTGCCTGTGGCGAAAGCTCCTCCTCTTGCGATAAAGTGCATGTGCAGACCGAGCAAAGGGCAATAGGAATCAAGGCGGCAACTCAAGGAGCACAAACTCACTAGAAGCAACAGGCAGGGAGTGCATCCCACAGTGCATTACAAGGACAGGAGAGGGCGTGGTACCATGTTACAGAATAAGGGCAGCACGGGCCAAACAGAACAGGGTAGGAAGGAAAGGGTGGGGGAAGTTATAGGGTGGGTGGCTGTGAGGGAGGACTCAGAGCAGCCAAAGCTATAGCAATGGGCAGCCTGGGGTTCACCATGAGAGAGTGGGATCGCGAGGGGGGTAACACATGAGTGGGAGGATGGGGTATGAGTGAGTGAGTGGGAGCCTGGGATATGAGTGACTGAGTGGGAGCCTGGGGTATGAGTGAGTGAGTGGGAGCCTGGGGTATGAGTGAGTGAGTGGGAGCCTGGGGTATGAGTGACTGAGTGGGAGCCTGGGGTATGAGTGAGTGAGTGGGAGCCTGGGGTATGAGTGACTGAGTGGGAGCCTGGGGTATGAGTGACTGACTGGGAGCCTGGGGTACGAGTGAGTGAGTGGGAGACTGGGGTATGAGTGAGTGAGTGAGAGCCTGGGGTATGAGTGAGTGAGTGGGAGCCTGGGGTATGAGTGACTGACTGGGAGCCTGGGGTACGAGTGAGTGAGTGGGAGCCTGGGGTATGAGTGAGTGAGTGGGAGCCTGGGGTATGAGTGACTGACTGGGAGCCTGGGGTACGAGTGAGTGAGTGGGAGCCTGGGGTATGAGTGAGTGAGTGGGAGGCTGCTGTATGGGAGAGTGAGTGGGAGCCAGGGGCATGAGTGAGTGGGAGCCAGGGTACGAGTGAGTGAGTAGGAGCCTGGGGTATGAGTGAGTGGGAGCCTGGGGTATGAGTGAGTGAGTGGCAGCCTAGGGTATGAGTGAGTGAGTGGGAGCCTGCAGTATGAGTGAGTGGGAGCCTGTGGTATGAGTGAGTGAGTGGGAGTCTGGGGTATTAGTGAGTGAGTGGGAGCCTGGGGTATGGGTGAGTGAGTGGGAGCTTGTGGTATGAGTGAGTGGGAGCCTGGGGTATGAGTGAGTGAGTGGGAGCCTGGGGTATGAGTGAGTGGGTGCCTGGGGTATGTGTGAGTGAGAGGAAGCCTGGGGTATGAGTGAATGGGAGCCTGGTACATGAGTGAATGAGTGGGTTCCTGGGGTATGAGTGAGTGGGAGACTTGGGTATGAGTGAGTGAGTGGGAGCCTGGGGTATGAGTGAGTGAGTGGGAGCCTGGGGTATGAGTGAGTGAGTGGGAGCCTGGGGTATGAGTGAGTGAGTGGGAGCCTGGGGTATGAGTGAGTGAGTGGGAGCCTGGGGTATGAGTGAGTGAGTGGGAGCCTGGGGTATGAGTGAGTGAGTGGGAGCCTGGGGTATGAGTGAGTGAGTGGGAGCCTGGGGTATGAGTGAGTGAGTGGGAGCCTGGGGTATGAGTGAGTGAGTGGGAGCCTGGGGTATGAGTGAGTGAGTGGGAGCCTGGGGTATGAGTGAGTGAGTGGGAGCCTGGGGTATGAGTGAGTGAGTGGGAGCCTGGGGTATGAGTGAGTGAGTGGGAGCCTGGGGTATGAGTGAGTGAGTGGGAGCCTGGGGTATGAGTGAGTGAGTGGGAGCCTGGGGTATGAGTGAGTGAGTGGGAGCCTGGGGTATGAGTGAGTGAGTGGGAGCCTGGGGTATGAGTGAGTGAGTGGGAGCCTGGGGTATGAGTGAGTGAGTGGGAGCCTGGGGTATGAGTGAGTGAGTGGGAGCCTGGGGTATGAGTGAGTGAGTGGGAGCCTGGGGTATGAGTGAGTGAGTGGGAGCCTGGGGTATGAGTGAGTGAGTGGGAGCCTGGGGTATGAGTGAGTGAGTGGGAGCCTGGGGTATGAGTGAGTGAGTGGGAGCCTGGGGTATGAGTGAGTGAGTGGGAGCCTGGGGTATGAGTGAGTGAGTGGGAGCCTGGGGTATGAGTGAGTGAGTGGGAGCCTGGGGTATGAGTGAGTGAGTGGGAGCCTGGGGTATGAGTGAGTGAGTGGGAGCCTGGGGTATGAGTGAGTGAGTGGGAGCCTGGGGTATGAGTGAGTGAGTGGGAGCCTGGGGTATGAGTGAGTGAGTGGGAGCCTGGGGTATGAGTGAGTGAGTGGGAGCCTGGGGTATGAGTGAGTGAGTGGGAGCCTGGGGTATGAGTGAGTGAGTGGGAGCCTGGGGTATGAGTGAGTGAGTGGGAGCCTGGGGTATGAGTGAGTGAGTGGGAGCCTGGGGTATGAGTGAGTGAGTGGGAGCCTGGGGTATGAGTGAGTGAGTGGGAGCCTGGGGTATGAGTGAGTGAGTGGGAGCCTGGGGTATGAGTGAGTGAGTGGGAGCCTGGGGTATGAGTGAGTGAGTGGGAGCCTGGGGTATGAGTGAGTGAGTGGGAGCCTGGGGTATGAGTGAGTGAGTGGGAGCCTGGGGTATGAGTGAGTGAGTGGGAGCCTGGGGTATGAGTGAGTGAGTGGGAGCCTGGGGTATGAGTGAGTGAGTGGGAGCCTGGGGTATGAGTGAGTGAGTGGGAGCCTGGGGTATGAGTGAGTGAGTGGGAGCCTGGGGTATGAGTGAGTGAGTGGGAGCCTGGGGTATGAGTGAGTGAGTGGGAGCCTGGGGTATGAGTGAGTGAGTGGGAGCCTGGGGTATGAGTGAGTGAGTGGGAGCCTGGGGTATGAGTGAGTGAGTGGGAGCCTGGGGTATGAGTGAGTGAGTGGGAGCCTGGGGTATGAGTGAGTGAGTGGGAGCCTGGGGTATGAGTGAGTGAGTGGGAGCCTGGGGTATGAGTGAGTGAGTGGGAGCCTGGGGTATGAGTGAGTGAGTGGGAGCCTGGGGTATGAGTGAGTGAGTGGGAGCCTGGGGTATGAGTGAGTGAGTGGGAGCCTGGGGTATGAGTGAGTGAGTGGGAGCCTGGGGTATGAGTGAGTGAGTGGGAGCCTGGGGTATGAGTGAGTGAGTGGGAGCCTGGGGTATGAGTGAGTGAGTGGGAGCCTGGGGTATGAGTGAGTGAGTGGGAGCCTGGGGTATGAGTGAGTGAGTGGGAGCCTGGGGTATGAGTGAGTGAGTGGGAGCCTGGGGTATGAGTGAGTGAGTGGGAGCCTGGGGTATGAGTGAGTGAGTGGGAGCCTGGGGTATGAGTGAGTGAGTGGGAGCCTGGGGTATGAGTGAGTGAGTGGGAGCCTGGGGTATGAGTGAGTGAGTGGGAGCCTGGGGTATGAGTGAGTGAGTGGGAGCCTGGGGTATGAGTGAGTGAGTGGGAGCCTGGGGTATGAGTGAGTGAGTGGGAGCCTGGGGTATGAGTGAGTGAGTGGGAGCCTGGGGTATGAGTGAGTGAGTGGGAGCCTGGGGTATGAGTGAGTGAGTGGGAGCCTGGGGTATGAGTGAGTGAGTGGGAGCCTGGGGTATGAGTGAGTGAGTGGGAGCCTGGGGTATGAGTGAGTGAGTGGGAGCCTGGGGTATGAGTGAGTGAGTGGGAGCCTGGGGTATGAGTGAGTGAGTGGGAGCCTGGGGTATGAGTGAGTGAGTGGGAGCCTGGGGTATGAGTGAGTGAGTGGGAGCCTGGGGTATGAGTGAGTGAGTGGGAGCCTGGGGTATGAGTGAGTGAGTGGGAGCCTGGGGTATGAGTGAGTGAGTGGGAGCCTGGGGTATGAGTGAGTGAGTGGGAGCCTGGGGTATGAGTGAGTGAGTGGGAGCGTATGGTATGAGTGAATGGGAGCCAGGGGAATGAGTGTATGAGTCTGAGCCTGGGGTATGAGTGAGCGAGTGGGAGCCTAGGGTATGAGTGAGTGAGTGGGAGCCTGGAGTATGAGTGAGTGGGAGCCTGGGGTATGAGTGAGTGAGTGGGAGCCTGGAGTATGAGTGAGTGGGAGCCTGGGGTATGAGTGAGTGAGTGGGAGCCAGGGGGGTATGTGTGAGTGAGTGGGAACGTGGGGCATGAGTGCGTGAGTGCGAGAGTGGAGTATGAGTAATTGAGTGGGAGTCAGGGGATATGAGTGAGTGAGTGGGAGCCTGGGGTATGAGTGAGTGAGTGGGAGCCTGGGGTATGAGTGAGTGAGTGGGAGCCTGGGGTATGAGTGAGTGGGTGCCTGGGGTATGTGTGAGTGAGAGGAAGCCTGGGGTATGAGTGAGTGGGAGCCTGGTACATGAGTGAATGAGTGGGTTCCTGGGGTATGAGTGAGTGGGAGCCTTGGGTACGAGTGAGTGAGTGGGAGCCTGGGGTATGAGTGAGTGGGAGCCTGGGGTATGAGTGATTGGGAGCCTGGTACATGAGTCAATGAGTGGGTTCTTGGGGTATGAGTGAGTGGGAGCCTTGGGTACGAGTGAGTGAAAGGGAGTCTGGGGTATGAGTAAGTGAGTGGGAGCCTGTGGTATGAGTGAGTGAGTGGGAACCTGGGGTATGAGTGAGTGAGTGGGAAGCTGGGGTATGAGTGAGTGAGTGGGGGCCTGGGGTATGAGTGAGTGGGAGCCTGGGGTATGAGTGAGTGAATGGGAGCCTGGCGTATGAGGGAGTGAGTGGGAGCCTGGGGTATGAGTGAGTGCGTGGGAGCCTGGGGTATGAGTGAGTGGCAGCATATGGTATGAGTGAGTGGGAGTCAGGGGTATGAGTGTGTGAGTCTGAGCCTGGGGTATGAGTGAGTGAGTGGGAGCCTGGAGTATGAGTGAGTGGGAGCCTGGGGTATGAGTGATTGGGAGCCTGGTAAATGAGTGAATGAGTGGGTTCTTGGGGTATGAGTGAGTGGGAGCCTTGGGTACGAGTTAGTGAGAGGGAGTCTGGGGTATGAGTGAGTGAGTGGGAGCCTTGGGTATGAGTGAGTGAGTGGGAGCCTGTGGTATGAGTGAGTGAGTGGGAGGCTGGGGTATGAGTGAGTGAGTGGGGGCCTGGGGTATGAGTGAGTGAGAGCCTGGGGTACGAGTGAGTGAATGGGAGCCTGGCGTATGAGGGAGTGAGTGTGAGCCTGGGGTATGATTGAGTGAGTAGGAGCCTTGGGTATGAATGAGTGTGTGTGAGACTGGGGTATGAGTGAGTGTGTGGGAGCTGGGGGTATGAGTGAGTGAGTGGGAGCCTGGGGTATGAATGAGTGAGTGGGAAAATGTGGTATGAGTGAGTGAGTGGGAGCCTGGAGTATGAGTGAGTGGGAGCCTGGGGTATGAGTGAGTGAGTGGGAGTCAGGGGGTTATGTGTGAGTGAGTGGGAGCGTGGGGCATGAGTGCGTGAGTGGGAGCATGGAGTATGAGTGAGTGAGTGGGAAACTGTGGTATGAGTGAGTGAGTGGGAGCCTGGAGTATGAGTGAGTGGGAGCCTGGGGTATGAGTGATTGAGTGGGAGTCAGGGGATATGAGTGAGTGAGTGGGAGCCGGGGGTATGAGTGAGTGAGTGGGAGCCTGGGGTATGAGTGAGTGAGTGGGAGCCTGGCGTATGAGTGAGTGTACTCCTGTGATACCAGTGAGGCAGAGGAAGCCTGGGGTTTGTGTGAGTGAGTGGGAGCCTGGGGTATGAGTGTGTGAGTGGGAGCCTGGGATATGAGTGAGTGAGTGGGGGCCTGGGGTATGATTGAGTGAGTGGAAGCCTGGGGTATGAATGAGTGGGTGAGAACCTGGGCTATGAGTGAGTGAGTGGGAGCCAGGTGGGTATGAGTGAGTGGGATCCTGGTGTATGAGTGAGTGAGTGGGAGCCTGGGGTTTGAGCTAGTGAGTGGGAGCCTGGGGTATGAGTGAGTGGGAGCCTGGGGTATGAGTGAGTGAGTGTGATCCTGGGGTATGAGTGAGTGGGAGCCTGGGCCATTAGTGAATGATTAGGACCCTGGTGTATGAGTGAGTGCGTGGGAGCCTGGGGTATGAGTGAGTGAGTGGGAGCCTGGTGGTATGAGTGAGTGAGTGGGAGCCTTGGGTATGAGTGAGTGAGTGGGAGCCTGGGGGTATGAGTGAGTGAGTGGCAGCCTAGGGTATGAGTGAGTGATTGCGAGCCTGGGGTATGAGTGAATGGAGCTGGGGTACGAGTGAGTGAGTGGGGGCCTGCGGTATGAGTGAGTGAGTGGGAGCCGGGGGTATGAGTGAGTGAGTGGGAGCCTGGGGTGTGAGTGAGTGAATAAGAGCCTGTGGGATCAGTGAGTGAGTGGGAGCCTGGGGTATGAGTGAATGGGAGCCTGGGGTATGAGTGAGTGAGTGGGAGCCTGGGGTATGAGTGAGTGAGTGTGAGCCTGGGGTATGAATGAGTAAGTGGGAGCCTGGGGTGTGAGTGAGTGAGTGGGAGACTGGGGTATGAGTGAATGAGTGGGAGCCTGGGGTATGAGTGAGTGGGAGCCTGGTACATGAGTGAATGAGTGGGTTCCTGGGATATGAGTGAGTGGCAGCCTTGGGTACGAATGAGTGAGTGGGAGCCTGGGGTATGAGTGAGTGGGAGCTTGGGGTATGTGTGAGTGAGAGGGAGTCTGGGGTATGAGTGAGTGTGAGCCTGGGGTATGAGTGAGTGAGCGGGAGCCTTAGGTATGAGTGAGTGAGTGGGAACCTGTGGCATGTGTGAGTGAGTGGGAGCCTGGGGTATGAGTGAGTGTGTGGGGGCCTGGGGTATGAGTGAGTGGGAGCCTGGGGTACGAGTGAGAGAGTGGGAGCCTGGGGTATGAGTGAGTGAGTGGGAGCCTGGGGTATGAGTGATTGAGTGGGAGCCTGGGGTATGAGTGAGTGAGTGGGAGTGTATGGTATGAGTGAGTGGGAGCCAGGGGTATGAGTGGGTGAGACTGAGCCTGGGGTATGAGTGAGTGAGTGGGAGCCTGGGGTATGAGTGAGTGAGTGGGAGCCTGGGGTATGAGTGAGTGAGTGGGAGCCTGGGGTATGAGTGAGTGAGTGGGAGCCTGGGGTATGAGTGAGTGAGTGGGAGCCTGGGGTATGAGTGAGTGAGTGGGAGCCTGGGGTATGAGTGAGTGAGTGGGAGCCTGGGGTATGAGTGAGTGAGTGGGAGCCTGGGGTATGAGTGAGTGAGTGGGAGCCTGGGGTATGAGTGAGTGAGTGGGAGCCTGGGGTATGAGTGAGTGAGTGGGAGCCTGGGGTATGAGTGAGTGAGTGGGAGCCTGGGGTATGAGTGAGTGAGTGGGAGCCTGGGGTATGAGTGAGTGAGTGGGAGCCTGGGGTATGAGTGAGTGAGTGGGAGCCTGGGGTATGAGTGAGTGAGTGGGAGCCTGGGGTATGAGTGAGTGAGTGGGAGCCTGGGGTATGAGTGAGTGAGTGGGAGCCTGGGGTATGAGTGAGTGAGTGGGAGCCTGGGGTATGAGTGAGTGAGTGGGAGCCTGGGGTATGAGTGAGTGAGTGGGAGCCTGGGGTATGAGTGAGTGAGTGGGAGCCTGGGGTATGAGTGAGTGAGTGGGAGCCTGGGGTATGAGTGAGTGAGTGGGAGCCTGGGGTATGAGTGAGTGAGTGGGAGCCTGGGGTATGAGTGAGTGAGTGGGAGCCTGGGGTATGAGTGAGTGAGTGGGAGCCTGGGGTATGAGTGAGTGAGTGGGAGCCTGGGGTATGAGTGAGTGAGTGGGAGCCTGGGGTATGAGTGAGTGAGTGGGAGCCTGGGGTATGAGTGAGTGAGTGGGAGCCTGGGGTATGAGTGAGTGAGTGGGAGCCTGGGGTATGAGTGAGTGAGTGGGAGCCTGGAGTATGAGTGAGTGAGTGGGAGCCTGGGGTATGAGTGAGTGAGTGGGAGCCTGGGGTATGAGTGAGTGAGTGGGAGCCTGGGGGGTATCTGTGCTTGAGTGGGAGCCTGGGGCTAGAGTGCGTGAGTGGGAGCGTGGAGTATGAGTGATTGAGTGGGATTCAGGGGATATGAGTGAGTGAGTGGGAGTGTGGGGTATGAGTGAGTGAGTGGGAGCCTGGGGTATGAATGAGTGAGTGGGAGTCTGGGGTATGAGTGAGTGAGTGGGAGCCTGGGGTGTGAGTGCGTGAGTAAGCGCCTGTGGGATGAGTGAGTGAGTGGGAGCCTGGGGAATGAGTGAGTGAGTGGGAGCCAGGTGTATGAGTGAGTGGGAGCCTGGTGTATGAGTGAGTGAGTGGGAGCCTGGGCTGTGTGTGAGTGAGAAAGAGACTGTGGGATGAGTGAGTGAGTGGGAGCCTGGGGTATAAGTGAGTGAGTGGGAGCCTGGGGTATGAGTGAGTGGGAGCCTTGGTTATGAGTGAGTGAGTGGGAGCCTTGGGTATGAGTGAGTGGGAGCCTGGGGGTATGAGTGAGTGAGTGGCAGCCTGTGATATCAGTGAGTGAGTGGGAGCCTGGTTGTATGAGTGAGTGAGTGGGAGCCTTGGGTATGAGTGAGTGAGTGGGAGCCTTGGGTATGAGTGGGAGCCTGGGGTGTGAGTGAGTGAGTAAGAGCCAGTGGGATGAGTGAGTGAGTGGGAGCCTGGGGAATGAGTGAGTGAGTGGGAGCCAGGTGTATGAGTGAGTGGGAGCCTGGGGTATGAGTGAGTGAGTGGGAGACTGGGCTGTGTGTGTGTGAGTAAGAGCCTGTGGCATGAGTGAGTGAGTGGGAGCCTGGGGTATGAGTGAGTGAGTGGGAGCCTGGGGTATGAGTGAGTGGGAGCCTGGGGTATGAGTGAGTGGGAGCCTGGGGTATGAGTGAATTTGAGCCTGGGTTACAAGTGAGTGAGTGGGAGCCTGGGTGTGAGTGAGTGAGTGGGAGACTGGGGTATGAGTGAGTTAGTGCGAGCCTGGGGTATGAATGAGTGAGTGGGAGCCTTGGGTACGAGTGAGTGAGTGGGAGCCTGGGGTATGTGTGAGTCAGAGGGAGCCTGGGGTATGAGTGAGTGGGAGCCTGGTACATGAGTAAATGAGTGGGTTCCTGGGGTATGAGTGAGTGGCAGCCTTGGGTATGAGTGAGTGAATGGGAGCTTGGGGTATGAGCGAGTGGGAGCCTGGGGTATGAGTGAGTGGGGGCCTGGGCCATGAGTGAATGCTTAGGACCCTGGTGTATGAGTGAGTGCGTGGGAGCCTGGGGTATGAGTGAGTGAGTGGGAGCCTTGAGTATGAGTGAGTGAGTGGGAGCCTGGTGTATGAGTGTGTGAGTGGGAGCCTGGGGTATGAGTGAGTGAGTGGGAGCCTGGGCTATGTGTGAGTGGGGGCCTGGGGTTTGGTTGAGTGAGTGGGAACTTGGGATATGAGTGAGTGAGTGGGAGCCTGGGGTATGAGTGAGTGAGTGAGGGCCTGGTGTTTGGGTGAGTGAGTGGGAGCCTGGGGTATGAGTGTGTGAGTGGGAGCCTGGGATGTGAGTGAGTGAGTGGGGGCCTGGGGTTTGGGTGAGTGAGTGGGACCTTGGGATATGAGTTAGTGAGTGGGAGCCTGGGGTATGTGTGAGTGAGTGGGATACTGTGGTATGAGTGAGTGAGTGGGAGCCTGGAGTATGAGTGGGTGAGTGGGAGCTGGGGGTATAAGTGAGTGAGTGGGAGCCAGGGTGGTATGTGTGAGTGAGTGGCAGCCTGGGGCATGAGTTCGTGAGTGGGAGCGTGGAGTATGAGTGAGTGAGTGGGAGCTTGGGGTATGAGTGAGTGAGTGGGAGCCTGCGGTATGAGTGAGTGGGTGCCTGGGGTATGAGTGAGTGTGTGGGAGCCTGGGGTTTGAGTGTGTGAGTGGGAGACTGGGGTATGAGTGAGTGAGTGGGAACCTGGTGTATCAGTGATTGGGACCCTGGGGTATGAGTGAGTGAGTGGGAGCCTGGGGTATGAGTGAGTGAGTGGGAGTCTGGGGTATGAGTGAGTGGGAGTCTGGGGTATGAGTGAGTGAGTGGGAGCCTGGGGTATGAGTGAGTGTGTGGGGGCCTGGGGTATGGGTGAGTGAGTGGGAGACTGGGGTATGAGTGAGTGAGTGGGATACTGTGGTATGAGTGAGCGAGTGGGAGCCTGGAGTATGGGTGAGTGGGAACCTGGGGTATGAGTGAGTGAGAAGGAACCTGGTGTATCAGTGATTGGGACCCTGGGGTATGAGTGAGTGAGTGGGAGTCCTGGGTATGAGTGAGTGGGAGCCTTGGGTATGAGTGTGTGTGTGGGAGTCTGGGATATGAGTGTGTGAGTGGGAACCTGGGGTATGATTGAGTGAGTGGGAGCCAGGGGGGTATGAGTGAGTGAGTGGGAACCTGGTGTATCAGTGATTGGGACCCTGGGGTATGAGTGAGTGAGTGGGAGTCCTGGATATGAGTGAGTGGGAGCCTTGGGTATGAGTGCATGTGTGGGAGTCTGGGGTATGAGTGAGTGAGTGGGAGCCTGGGGTTTGAGTGTGTGAGTGTGAGCCTGGGGTATGAGTGAGTGAGTGTGAGCCTGTTGTATGAGTGAGTGAGTGGGAGCCTGGAATATGAGTGAGTGTGTGGGAGCCTTGGGTATGAGTGAGTGGACTCCTGGGATACGAGTGAGGGAGTGGGAGCTTGGGGTTTGTGTGAGTGAGTGGGAGCCTGGGGTTTGAGTGAGTGAGTGGGAGCCTGGGATATGAGTGACTGAGTGGGAGCCTGGCGTATGAATGAGTGGGAGCTTTGGGTATGAGTGAGTTAGTGGTAGCCTTGGGTATGAGTGAGTGAGTGGGAGCCTGGGGTATGAGTGAGTGAGTGGGAGCCTGGGGGTATGAGTGCATGAATGGGAGGCTGGGGTATGAGTGCATGAGTGGGAGCCTGGAATATGAGTGAGTGAGTGGGAGCCTGGAATATGAGTGAGTGGGAACCTGGGGTATGAGTGAGTGAGTGGGAGCCTGGGGTATGAGTGAGTGAGTGTGAGACTGGGGTATGAGTGAGTGAATGGGAGTGTGGGGTATGAGGGTGTGGGAGCCTGGAGTAAGAGTGAGTGAGTGGGAGCCTGGGGTATGAGTGAGTGAGTGGGAGCCTGGGGTATGAGTGAGTGATTGGGAGCCTGGGGTATGAGTGAGTTTGTGTGAGACTGGGGTATGAGTGAGTGAATGGGAGCGTGGGTTATGAGGGTGTGGGAGCCTGGAGTAAGAGTGAGTGAGTGGGAGCCTGGGGTATGAGTGAGTGAATGGAAGCCTGGAGTATGAATGAGTGATTGAGAGCCAGGGGTGTGAGTGAGTGGGAGTGTGGGGTATGAGTGAGTGAGTGAGTGGGAGCCTGGGGTATGAGTGAGTGAGTGGGAGGCTGGGGTATGAGTGAGTTAGTGGGATCCTTGCTTATGAGTGGGTGGGAGCCTGGGCTATGAGTGAGTGGGAGCCTGGGGTATTAGTGAGTGAGTGGGGCCCTGGGTATAAGTGACTTAGTGGGAGCCTGGTGTATGAGTGAGTGCGTGGGAGCCTGGGGTATGTGTGAGTGATTGGGAGCTTGGGGTATGTGTGAGTGACTGGAAGCCTGGGGTATGAGTAGATGAGTGGGAGCCTGGGCTATGGGTGAGTGGCAGCCTGGGGTATGAGTGAGTGAGTGGGAGCCTTGGGTATGAGTGTGTGAGTGGGAGCCTGGGGGTATGAGTGAGTGAGTGGGAGCCTAGGGTATGAGTGAGTGAGTGGGAGCCTGTGGTATGAGTGAGTGAGTGGGAGCCTGGAGTATGAGTGAGTGAGTGGGCACCTGCGGTATGAGTGAGTGGGAGCCTAGTGTATGAGTGAGTGAGTGGGAGCCTGCGGTATGAGTGAGTGAGTGGGAGCCTGTGGTATGAGTGAGTGAGTGGGAGCCTGGGGTATGAGTGAGTGAGTGGGAGCCTGTGGTATGAGTGAGTGAGTGGGAGCCTGGGGTATGAGTGAGTGAGTGGGAGCCTGCGGTATGAGTGAGTGAGTGGGAGCCTGGTGTATGTGTGAGTGAGTGGGAGTCAGGGGGGTATGAGTGTGTGAGTGGGAGACTGGGGTATGAATGAGTGGGAGCTTGGGGGTATGAGTGAGTGAGTGGGAGCCTGGGGTAACAGTGAGTGGGAGCCTGTGGTATGAGTGAGTGAGTGGGAGCCTGGGGGATGTGAGTGAGTGAGTGGGAGCCTGGGGTATGAGTGAGTGAGTGGGAGCCTGGTGTATGAGTGAGTGTGGGAGCCTGGTGTATGAGTGAGTGCGTGGGAGCGTGGAATATGAGTGATTGAGTGGGAGGCAGGGGATATGAGTGAGGGAGTGGGAGCCTGAGGCATGAGTGCATGAGTGGGAGCGTGGAGTATGAGTGATTTAGTGGGAGGCAGGGGATATGAGTGAGTGAGTGGCAGCCTGGGGTATGAGTGAGTGAGTGGGAGCCTGGTGTATGAGTGAGTGTGGGAGCCTAGGGTATGAGTGAGTGAGTGGCAGCCTGGGGTATGCATGTGTGAGTATGAGCCTGGGATATGAGTGAGTGTGTGAGGGCCTGGGCTATGGGTGAGTGTGTGGGAGCTTGGGATATGAGTGAGTGACTGGGAACCTGGGGTATGTGTGAGTGAGTGGGAGCCTGGGGTATGANCTTCTGTTCCTAGGTATTTTTTCTTTTTTTTTCCGGTATCTATTTATATATCTTTATATTGTTTTTTGAGTGCTACGTTGCTGAGTGGGTAAGTGAGGTCTCCTTGAATTCCTTCGTCACAGTTTGTTTTGTTTTTGTTGGTGCTACAGAAAGGCCACTTATTTTTTTAGGTTAAATTTTGGTATCTGCCACTATATCGGATGAGCTGTTACGTGTTCTCTAAGGGAGTTTTTCTGTGGGTTTTTAGCATGCACCATGTAAGTAAACAATCATAATCATCAGCAAAAAGGGTAGCTTGACTTGTCCCCTTTTCAATGTAGTAAACTTCCTTTAATTTTCCTTTCGTGCCTTATTCTCCCTAGCAAGACATTTTCCAAAGCACTGTATGAAGAGGGGTGGTGACAGGGGGCAGCCTTGCTGATTTTCCTACTCTTTAAAGGGAATATTTATGTCATGTTTCCCCATTTCAGGAGTATTGTGCTGTTGGGTTTCCATAATGATGGCTTTTTTACATTGAGGAAGATCCTCCATCGCAATTCCTTCTAGGACTTAAGCATGAAGGGATCGGGATTTTGGCAAAGGCTTTTTCGCTCGTTCCGCACTCATTGAAATCGATTGGTGGTATTTTGTCCTTTAGTCACATTATATTGCTTGATGAATGTTTCGATTGAATTTTCCACCTGTTGAAACCATCCCTGCATCTCTGGTATGAATCAACTTGGTCAGGATGATCCTTCTTGATAGATGACGTCTTGATTGAGTTTGCCGATCGACTCGTTTCGCCTTTGTGGCATCTGTGTTCCTTAGGCAGCATGGAGTCACTTCCTTACAGTCCTTTTTGGTTGTCTCTGTGCCTGGTTTTGGTAATAACGTGACTGCGGCTTCCTGAAGACTTTGGGACCGATCCCTCTGATTTGTATCCTTCTAACAGTTGTTCAGGTCTAATCTGGTTTGTCGGAATCTTTTGACTGTTTTGACTACCGACTCTAAGTCCCGTCTGCCTGAACCCCGTCTGGGCCTGGGCTTTTATTAGTTGGAACGGTTTCTCTTACAACTCCTTCACTTTCTTTCACTATATTTACTGGGTCTGTCCAAGCTGTTGATGAATCAGCTCTTCTTGAGGTTGACGCTTTGTGTTCCCAGGATTTCAGATTCACTTGCATCCACTTATCTTCAAGTTTTTTCAAAATGGGTCGGGCTCACTAGTTTATTGCAGATTCTAACCCTGTACTGTTTTTCTCGGCATCGTTTTTCCTTTGTCTGTTGTGATCATTTCCCTTTTCATCACACCGTCTGCTGTGAGTGATTCGGGACGCTCCTGTTCTTCTTTGTTACGTATGGTTACCTGTGGGCTTAGAGGTCTGTCGTCTGTTTTTCTTTCAAAAAACTACGTTTGGATTCATTGATTTTTTTTTGTATGGTTTTTCTTTGTTTCTATTCATGATTTCTTCTGTCCTTCTGCTCTGTTTTTATTTCTTCCTGTAATGTTGCTTTAAAGGTTCATCTGTTGGTTGCCTCTCAATGCTTTTAGCTGTCACGTGTTAGATCATTCACTTGTGCTCTGTTCTGTTTTTTTCTTAATGTAGTGCACTTAGAGCTATCAACTATCTTCCCTCTTAGGCTGACTCTCTATGCTGAGCTTGGTATATCCCAAGCTGTTTTGTTGTGTGTATTGTCATTGGTCCATGCAGTTACAGGATGTGGTGTTTTTTCTTTCTTTACTCTTCCTTGACCCCTTCACTTATTCAAGAGTGTGTTGGTGTAATGTCTCATGTTTCTTGTGGCCAGTAGGGGCTTTATCCTGGTGTTGTGCGTTGAGCTTTATTGCACTGTTGTCTGATAGATGCATTGAAATTATTTCAGGTTTTGTATTGTGTGAAGTGCTCTTTTTCTGTCCTTCATGTCCAGTCATGTGTGTCGATTTGGGAATGTTCTGTTGGGCACTGAAGTAGAAAATATATTCTCCTGGTATATAGGGGGGAGGATATTCAGTAGAGGTCCAATGAGGTCCATTTTATGTACATACATTCAGTACGTATGTCTTCTCTGTTTATTCTTTGTCCTGTTTGACCTGTCCAAAGGGCTCAGTGGGGGTTATTGAAGTCCCCTACTATACTGTACTGGGGTTAGTGTGTGACTTGTGGTCCTGGAGATTTGTGTTTATTAATTTGGTAGCACCAGAATGGTGACTGTTGGGGCATATAATATTCATAATTGTGAAATCTTCTTGGTGAAATTGTTCCTTTGATAAAAATGTAATGGCCTTCTTTGTCGAGCTTCTGATTTCTTTACTGTCAAGTCTATTTTGTCCTATATATTAAGATAGCAACATCTGCCCTTTCTTTTTGGTACCATTTGCTTGAATGTGTTTTTTCCATCCTTAACACTTTAAGTTGGTGCCTGTCCTTGAAGTAAGATTGTAGTTTCATGTAGACAGCATAAGCAATGGGTTTGGTTTCCTTTTGAGGGGGTGTTTCTGTTTCCTAATCCAATCCCCAACCTATGTCCTTGTTGATTGGGGAATTTTAAGTCCTTAAGTATTTAAGGTTAATGACTGATAGGTTTGTGTGCTTCCTTTTGTCCTTATTATCCATTTGTGTGTTTTTGGTTTAGGTTTCCTTCTTCTGCAGTTATGCTTTATTGATTTCTCTTTTAGGTGCTGGGATGGTTGATCCTTTCTTCTCCTCACTTTGAATTGCTTTGTCAAGTATTTCTCTGAAGGTTGATTTTTCTGACATGTAATTTTTCATCTTGTTTAGGTCATGGAAGGGTTTTTCTCTCTCCTTCAACTATATCGGACGATTTTGCTGGGTAAGTAACCTGGTTGGATCTATTGTCCCTTTAAACACTGGAATGCTTTGCTCCAACTTTCTTCTTGCTGCATAAGTTTGCACTGAGAAGGTCAGGTGGGTTTGTAATTCCTGATAGGGTTGACCTGTTATAGGCTCATTGTATCTTCTCTTGTGGCTTAAGGATTTTGTGCTTTGTTTTGGGTGTCTAGCATTTTTAAATTTTTTTTTTCTGTGCTTGAATTTTTTTCTGATCTCGTCCTTCTGTTTTGGAGTTCTATGTGCTTCTTGTTATTTGTATATGGTTGTGTTTTTTTGTAGTATGGGGAAATTTCCATCATTAATTCTGTTGAAGATCGCTGATCAATACCATTTCTCTTGGAGATTCTTCCTCTTCTCTCTTCCTCCATTCTATGATGTGGAGGTTTGAATGTCTTTTCATAGTGTCCCACAGTTCTGGTGTGTTCCACTTTCGTGTATTTTTAAATTTTTCTCTTACTGATTATTTTATACATTTTTGTTATCATATCCAGCTAAGATACCTTTTCGTCTCCATTCACAGATTAGATTTCTGACTTTTTCCGTTCTTTTCCTCTGAGATTGGATTGAGTGTTTGCTTTCCGTTTTCATTTTCCCTCTCTGATTTCTTTAGTATTTCTTTTTTATTTTAAAAAAAAAATCTTTTATGTGTAGAAGTACTTTCTGCATGGAGGTTTGTGCACCCAGTCCATGCAATGCCGCGGAGGTCATAGAGGGTCTGTCAGGATGTCCCTGGAACTGGAGTTAAAAGCGGTTCTCAGCTGCCATGGTGGGTGCTGGGGATTGACCCCACGGCTCTGCAAGACAGAGTCACACTCTTAACCACAAAGGCCATCTCTCCAGCCTGACTGAGTTCTTATAGTATTTCTATTTCTATTTCAATCTCTTCCTGATAGCCTGTTGCTTCCTCTTGGGTGGTTTTCCTTATCTTGTTTCGCATGGGATATTTTTCAAGTGTTTCCATTCCAGAAGTTTGTCATTCTCTCATCTGCTCTAGGGAGATTCTTGAGTTCTTCAGTCTCTTTCTTAATTCTTTGTTTTATTTGTTTTATTTTACTTCTTTTTTTTTATTTTAAACTTTGTTTGTGTTCTGATATCTTGTGTTCCTGGGCCATCCCCGAGGGATCCCCACTGTAGCGAATCTTCCACATGGTTGGTAGAGCTTGGAGTAGATTATCCATGCACCTTACCCATGTTGGGTCCCTTCATGTTGTCCTGGCATATGGGTTCTCGCTTGCCGCTGGAGGGCTAACAGGTGACAGCATTTAATACACCATCCAGAAATAACCACCTTTTAGTATTCCATGGTTATGGCCCTCATTCTAGAACTCCGTTTACTAAAACTTTTTTTTCCAAGTTTCCTAAGACCAGGGTGAAGGCCCTCTCTCCTTCTGCAGACCCTAGGCAGGGACCTCCAATTCTAATGCACCCAGCACTATAAGTAATTTTGACTCAGAAATCTAGATTCTATCGTTCCTGAACCAACTTCGTGCAGTCCCAAAAGAGGACAGATGTAGGATGGGCTTGTTCCCTAAGGGAAAACTCACACGGTGACTATTGAAAATTCCTGGAAAGCAGATGCCGAGTCCAGACACCATGGACAAAGAAACAAAAGAAAAAGAATAAATATGGAATCCTCATTTAGAGATTCCAATGGACTTTTAAGTGGACATTTAATTCACCCTGTTCCTCTCTTGTTCCCTCCTAGAAGATGATACATAACTATTGCCTATCACATCGCCTTCACAGGCACTCAGACAAAGGATTTTGTTCTCTCTGTAACAATACTTTCTTGGGGGTCTTTTAGATAGATCCACTGTTGCAAGGTACACCCAGTTGCTACTCCTACACCCCTTTTCAGACATGGAAGAAGTCAGGTGCACCAGAGTAAAGACAGAGGAGGGCAGAGCCAAACGCCCCAATATCCCTGCTGGGCAATTGAGGTAACCTGCTGCAGAGGGTAATGTGTTAAAATTAGGAGCTAAGGTCCGGGGCGTGGGTGGCGCACGCCGAGAATTATCCTAGCACTTGGGAGTCAGAGGCAGCGGATCTTTGTAAAGTTCAAGGCCAGCCCTGGTCACAGAGTGAGTTCAGGACAGTGGGCTACATTGGGAGAGCCCTGTCTCGAAAAAGACAAAAAAAAAAAAGAAATAAGAAGCTAAATGATTGGCCTAGCCAGTTTAGGGATCAAGACCCCGCCACCTCCCTAAAGAGCATTTTCTTTCCAGCTGAGAGCTGAGGACTTCCTGGATCTGACAGATGGACTTATCCTTCTGGTGGCTCTGATTTGCTCATAATCCTAACTCAAGTTGCAAGTGTTTATTGACGCAGGTCCCTTGCATCCTAAACACAATTGGATCTTCATAAAGAAAAATTAGGAGCCATACAACGATGGCTCTCAAGTAGGACCACATCAGACTTGACCAAAATGGTATAAATAATAATTATTCAGACAGGAAGCCATATTATGATGTCATCCAAATGGAATAAATATGTTAAAGTAAAGAGACCAAGATTGTCTTAGGGTACCACAGTAATGGGGGAATGTAAAGAGGGAACAGTTATAAGGGAGCAAGATAAGACTCCATTTTTCTATTTCTGTGGAATACACCATCTGAAGAAAGCAGCACCCCATCCTCAATTCCAGGAAAGCACTACACAATGTCTCAATAGTTAACAGGAAAAGGACCAAAGGTTGTTTGCGTTGAAAATAACTAACGGGAAGACCAACGGTATAAACAAGTTTGCTCTGTCTGCCAGGGATGACTCGTGATAAAAATCTCACCCCATGGCGCCACCAAAGCCTCCAGGTGGCCTGACTATCAGCCTAAAAATCATGCTTCTCTTAGTCCTTATGAATCAAGTAACAAAATGCCAAAACTGGAAAATTCCCCCTTTGCAGTGTTTTTCCTTTAAATGACACCCCCCCCCGCCCCCAGCCTTCGAGAACCAGGCGTCTTCTCCCACTGCGTCAGGAGGGTGGGTCATCCAGCTCAGCTTGAATAAAGACTCTTTTTGGCGGGCTTGGAGAGATAGCGCCTAGGCGTTAAGAGCACCGACTGGCTCTTCAGGGACCGAGGTTTCGCATCCCCAGCCCCGACATGGTGGCTGAGAGTCGTCTTTAACATCCATTCCAGGGGAATCCAACAACACCCCTTCTGACCTCCGTGTTCATTGGCATGACACGGGTGCACAAACCTACATGCAGACGTACACTCATAACCATAAACAAAAAAAAAAAATTTTAAAGACTCTTCCATTCACAATCGGAGCCACATGTGCCTGGTGTCTTTGGGGGGTCCAAGTGATCTGGGCATAAACGGGCAGAGGAGAATTGTGCGGCCTCAATTACAAATGCAATATTGGGTTTGCTGGTAGAATCTGCTCCAGCCTAACTTGAATTACTTGGGTGTTTAGTTTGGGCAGTGACCAGCAGGTGGCAGCCCTTTCGTAGGTACCTCAACACTCTGCATGGAATGCTGCTGCTCATGAGAACTGTTCAGCACTATTGATCCACATGTGCTGGACAGTCACACTTCTTTTGTCTAGTATCTGAGTGTAAGGTAGTGATGTGCTTCCGAGTTGAGCAGCATCCTTCTCAGTTTCCACACCCTCCCTACCCCTGGATACGGAGGGATGCTATCTTAGAGAATACTCCTTCCATGGTGCCGGAAAATACAGGCTCTGGCTTTACACACTGATCTCTCCAAAGTGACTCCCTTTCGTTCCAGCTGATCCTGTTCTGTACTTTGCCCAGCTGCTACCCCAGCACGCCATTAACCACATCCTGTTAGCAGAACATTGTCACAGACACTACACCAGCACCTCAGAAAGTCCATTGTTTCTCTGCAGGTACGGGAAATGTTTTCCTAAAGAATCTTTTTGTTTCAGTTGACACTGGGCCCCCCCGCCAATATGTCTATAAGCTGGGTTTCTGACTTGATAAACCTCTCCCTGCCATTTATTAATTGTACTTAATCTATTAAGATATGAATGTGCATGCAATGCTTATTTGCCTAATAGTTTAGTGAGTGCTTGGCTGCTGTATGTGAACTTGAGATGAAACCTGTCCTCAAGAAAAAAAAGACCTGAAGAAAAGAGGAATACAATGGAAAGTGGCTGAGGATATAGCCTGGTGGTAGAACATTGTGCCTTGTGTGTGCAAAGGCCTAGGTTCAGTTCCTGTACCGACACACACACACACAACACACAGCACACACACACACACAACACGCACATACATACCACAGAGTTCAGGTTGTAAAAATGTTCTCTTGCCCGAATGATGAGTGCGTGCAAGTTCTTTAATCTTGGTTTTAATTTGCTAGTCTACTGCAATAGCTGGTGTGCTAAGCACCAACCCAGGATCTGTACCTATTTCCCATACCAGAGGGAGCAGCTGTGCTGAACTTTGTGACTCAGCATCTGAAGCCTGAAGACAGAGATTTGGCTTATTCTTCACATGTTGTAAGTACATTTGTCTGCAGTTTCTCTGTCTCCTGCAGAGTGTGGAGCCCCTTCTGTCAGCTGGGCCTGACCTTGGAGTGCTGGGAGAAGAAGCTGAGTTTGCGGAAAGTTGAACCTGAAGCAAAACAACGGAAATTTGGAAAACAAAGATTGTAATTTTTCTGCAGATGATCACCCGCATTGGTGTGGTTGTTACTTAGTAATCCCCTAGGAAAGGTTAAAAAAGCCAGTCGGTCACCAGTATGAGACTCCTGAGTCCAGGACAGTAGCTCTCAGTTCATTTTCCTGCTATTTACATGGATGGTTTAGACAAACATGTTGTTTCCTCTTTATTTATGTTTGTGTGTGTTTTTTTTTGAGGGGGGGGTCTTTTGAGCAAGGGTCTCCCTTTAGTCCAAGCTGGCTGGAGCTCACTATGAGACCGGCTGTTGGCTCATTGTAAACTCGCACGAGAGATCCGCCTGCCTCTTCTGCCGCTCCCAAGTGCCTGGGAGGGGCACGTGGTGGTGTAGGACCAGGTCAGAAAGAGCTTGTCAAAAGGAAAGGGTTAACCAAGCAGGAGCAACTCTCTAGTTAAGCATGTACGGTTGCCACAGTTATACTCCTCCCAAACCTTGAGTTATAAAGTTCCCGAAGCGCTAGCTGAGATCAGGAGAACTGTTTCCCAGCACCGTAGGAGGGCTTCTTCACCCCTAAGGAGCCCACTACTCTCCAAGGCTTCACACTCGAAACACAACATTGATTCAAAATCAGAAACAAGGGGTGCAGAACAGGTAGGACTAGATCCAATGAAAGAACTGGCCTGGTCTGCAACCACCAAATCCCACCAGTCAGAGAAAGGGTCACTGTAACCACATTGGAAATCCCCTAACTGGGAATAAAAGAGGAGAAGATCAGACCTCAGGGCCGCTGCCCTCCAGCCATTGTGGAGTGTGCTCGCCCAGTCGCATCGATCATGTCTCTGTCATGTCTCTGTGTTGTGTTCTGTTCTTTTTCCTTGATGTTATGTTCTCGTAGTAAAAAAGCTTTTCCTCCACAGTTTTTTGCCATCTGTCGAGAGATTCTTTTGTAGAGTGGCGTTTCTAACTCAACAGCAGGAACTGGGCTGCCTCTCAAGGACTACAAAAGGTCATTTGCGTGTGAGGAAAGAAAGTGGACTCAGTGAAGTCATCTCTATCGGTAGGACTGTGCTTTCTGACGAGTGGAGAATTGTGGTTGACAGGCCCCGCTGCCCCTTGGGCAGTATCTGCCGACGTGAGGTTGACTCAGGCATCATTGAGATGGGTGGTCACTGCGTTGGGTGACCGGAACCCATCACCTTCACCATCACTGCCCTTTGTGACTAAATAGCTCAGAGGAAAGAGATAAGGATGTATTTAAGAGTTGGCACAATGGGAATTTTAGCTTTCTCAGAAATCGAACAAGAAAGCTGGTGCGTTAGTGCCTCTATGAGGAAGCGAAGCAGGCAGTGATGGCTGTAGAACTTCCTCTAGGAGGCTGCTGGGATTTGACTGAGGCGAGTCTGCACTCACTCCTTCCTGGGAAGGTGGTGCCAAGTGGAGGGCTGAGCAGGAGGTGCTCAGCACCAGTCCCTAGTTTGGCCCTTGGCCAGTTCATTGTCCTTCAGCAGGACTTCTTGAAGTGCAAATGCCCCCTCTAATTACTTCCAGCATGCTATGGTCATCGATTCTCGGAACTCATCCATCTTACCAAGAAGAGGGGCCTTGCTAAAAGTCAACCAGGAAGTGTTTTCACAGAGGCTATGCAAAGTCTGAGGGCCAGAGACTTGGCACACAGTGAGTGGAGGGGAGAGGGATGTGTGCAGAGGAGTCACCCAGTCGCAGGGCCTTTCCTTTAATGGGAAAAAACAGCCCAAGTGGCCTGCGTTAGAGAGGCCTTGTGGGGAGGTGTCCCACACCTTAAAGGTAGTTTCCCTGCTGTGAGGTCAGCTACCCTGCAGGAGTGAGGAGCTGGGCAACACACCACATGCCTTGGTGGCCCATTCTGGGGAGTCCAATGCGAATTGTCAGAGGAGCACTGAGACACGGAGTTTCTGTGTAAAGCATTCCTCTTGTGAAAGCTCAGTTTCCAAATGCCAGGAAGACCAGTCCTGCGTCCTTCAAGAGCTCTGCAGTTCCACGTTGGTGTTCCCCGAATGTCTCAGTACAGCTGTTCAGTGTTCAGTGATTCTCCTCTGTCCACCCTGACCCCCTCTTTCACCTACAGCCCTTAGGACATGGCTTTAGGAGGCCGGATGTCAGACTGTAATCGCAGAAGCAGGACTTGGGCCCTGGCCAGTCTCCTGCTGCCTGTGATTACAGCTTCTTCCCATAGGAGCCGGCAGGCTACACTGCAGCAGACGAGCCTCCTTAAGGAGGGCTTTGAGCTTCAGCCAAACAAACAGCTGCATTGGGTGAGTGTCCAGCTGACACTGACCCTGCCACAGGTACCTCAGGGAGCTTTTAGCCCTGAGTGCCTGGAGCACTCCCTGAAGAATCAAGGCTTTCAACTCTATAAACTGAGCAATTAAAGAACCCGCCCATCAGCATGTCTGACCCAATCAGTGACCTTCCTTCTATAGCCTGGGCAGGCAACCCCCAAGCCCCAACTTGCTCATACTCCCCCCAGGCACCCACTCACTCACAGCCCCCCGAGGCTGACACTCACTCACTCATACCCAAGTCTCCCACTCACTCATACCCCAACGTCATCACCTCCACTCACTCACTCACTCATATCCCAGCCTACCACTTACTCATTCATACCCCAGCTATCACTCACTCACTCATACCACTAGGCTCCCATTCACTCACTCGTAGCCCCAGGCTCCCGACTCACTCACATACCCAGCTCCACCATCCTCACTCATACACAGTCTGAACCAGGCTGCAACCACACACGTCATACCCTCAGCTCCCGAGTCCCTAATACACGAGGCTCCGCATCATCCGAGTTCCACTTTCACACTCGACTCCCACTCAAGTCACTCACCAGGGTCCTCCCACTCATCCAGCTCCCACTCATTCACCACCACGCGGCTCGCCGCACTCTCATACCAACCCAGGCTCCCACCGCTCACTTAAGAGTGGGAGCCTGGGGTATGAGTGAGTGAGTGGGAGCCTGGGGTATGAGTGAGTGAGTGAGAGCCTGGGGTATGATTGAATGAGTGGGAGCCAGGGGGGTATGAGTGAGTGGGATCCTGGTGTATGAGTGAGTGAGTGGGAGCCTGGGGTATGAGTGAGTGAGTGGGAGCCTGGGGTATGAGTAAGTTAATGGGAGACTGGGTCATGTGTGAGTGAGTGGGAGCCTGGGGTATGACTGAGTGAGTGTGAGCCTGGGGTATGATTGAGTAAGTGGGAACTTGGGGTATGAGTGAGTGAGTGGAGCCTGGGGTATGAGTGAGTGGACTCCTGGGATACGAGTGAGGGAGTCGGAGCCTGTGGTATATGTGTGTGAGTGGGAGCCAGGGGTATGAGTGAGTGAGTGTGAGCCTGGGGTATGTCTGAATGAGTGGGAGCCTGGGGTATGTCTGAGTGAGTGGGAGCCTGGGGTATGAGTGTGTGTGTGGGAGCCTGGGATATGAGTGAGTGAGTGGGGGCCTGGTGTATGAGTGTGTTAGTGGGAGCCTGGGATATGAGTGAGTGGGAGCCTGGGGTATGTCTGAGTGAGTGGCAGCCTGGGGTATGATTGAGTGAGTGGGAGCCAGGGGGGTATGAGTGGGATGCTGGTGTATGAGTGAGTGGGAGCCTGGGGTATGAGTGAGTGATTGGGAGCCTGGGGTATGAGTGAGTGAGTGGGAGCCTGGGGTATGAGTGAGTGTGTGGGAGTGTGGGGTATAAGTGAGTGGGAGCCTGGGGTATGAGTGAGTGAGTGGGAGCCTGGGGTGTGAGTGAGTGAGTCGAGCCGGGGGTATTAGAGAGTGGTAGACTGGGGTATGAGTGAGTGAGTGGGAGCGTGGTGTATGAGTGTGTGAGTGGGAGCCTGGGGTATGAGTGAGTGGGAGCCTGGGGTATGAGTCAGGTAGTGAGGGCCTGGGGTATAAGTGACTTAGTGGGAGCCTGGGGTGTGAGTATGTTAATGGGAGACCGTGTCATGTGTGAGTGAGTGGGAGCCTGGGGTATGATTAAGTGGGACCTTGGGGTATGAGTGAGTGAGTGGGAGCCTGGGGGGTATGAGTGAGTGAGTGGGAGCCTGGGGTATGAGTGAGTGAGTGGGAGCCTGGGGTGTGAGTGAGTGGGAGCCTGGGGTATGAGTGAGTGAGTGGGAGCCTGGGGTGTGAGTGAGTGGGAGCGTATGGCATGAGAGAGTGGTAGCCTGGGGTATGAGTGAGTGAGTGGAGGCCTGGGGTATGAGTGACTTAGTGGCAGCGTGGGGTATGAGTGTGTGAGTGGGAGCCTGCGGTATGAGTGAGTGGGAGCCTAGGGTATGAGTGAGTTAGTGGGGGCCTGGGGTATAAGTGACTTAGTGGGAGCCTGGGGTATGAGTAAGTTAATGGGAGACTGGGTCATGTGTGAGTGAGTGGGAGCCTGGGGTATGACTGAGTGAGTGTGAGCCTGGGGTATGATTGAGTAAGTGGGAACTTGGGGTATGAGTGAGTGAGTGGGAGCCTGGGGGGTATGAGTGAGTGAGTGGGAGCCTGGGGTATGAGTGAGTGAGTGGGAGCCTGCGGTATGAGTGAGTGGGAGCCTGGGGTATGAGTGTGTGGGAGCCTGGTGTTTGATGTGTGAGTGGGAGTCTGGGGTATGAGTGAGTGAGTGGGAACCTGGTTTATCAGTGATTGGGACTCTGAGGTATGAGTGAGTGTGTGGGAGCCTCGGGTATGAGTGCGTGGACTCCTGGGATATGAGTGAGGGAGTGGGAGCCTGGTGTTTGTGTGAGTGAGTGGGAACCTGGGGTATGAGTGACTGAGTGGGAGCCTGGCGTATGAATGAGTGGGAGTTTGGGGTATGAGTTTGTTAGTGGGAGCCTGGGGTATGAGTGTGTGAGTGGGAGCCTGCGGTATGAGTGAGTGGGAGCCTAGGGTATGAGTGAGTTAGTGGGGGCCTGGGGTATAAGTGACTTAGTGGGAGCCTGGGGTATGAGTAAGTTAATGGGAGACTGGGTCATGTGTGAGTGAGTGGGAGCCTGGGGTATGACTGAGTGAGTGTGAGCCTGGGGTATGATTGAGTAAGTGGGAACTTGGGGTATGAGTGAGTGAGTGGGAGCCTGGGGGGTATGAGTGAGTGAGTGGGAGCCTGGGGTATGAGTGAGTGAGTGGGAGCCTGCGGTATGAGTGAGTGGGAGCCTGGGGTATGAGTGTGTGGGAGCCTGGTGTTTGATGTGTGAGTGGGAGTCTGGGGTATGAGTGAGTGAGTGGGAACCTGGTTTATCAGTGATTGGGACTCTGAGGTATGAGTGAGTGTGTGGGAGCCTCGGGTATGAGTGCGTGGACTCCTGGGATATGAGTGAGGGAGTGGGAGCCTGGTGTTTGTGTGAGTGAGTGGGAACCTGGGGTATGAGTGACTGAGTGGGAGCCTGGCGTATGAATGAGTGGGAGTTTGGGGTATGAGTTTGTTAGTGGGAGCCTGGGGTATGAGTGTGTGAGTGGGAGCCTGCGGTATGAGTGAGTGGGAGCCTAGGGTATGAGTGAGTTAGTGGGGGCCTGGGGTATAAGTGACTTAGTGGGAGCCTGGGGTATGAGTAAGTTAATGGGAGACTGGGTCATGTGTGAGTGAGTGGGAGCCTGGGGTATGACTGAGTGAGTGTGAGCCTGGGGTATGAGTGAGTGGGAACCTGGGGTATGAGTGAGTGAGTGGGAGCCTGGGGTATGAGTGAGTGAGTGGGAGCCTGGGGTATGAGTGCGAGAGTGGGAGCCTGGGGTATGTGTGAGTGGGAGCCTGGGGTATGAGTGAGTGAGTGGGAGCCTCGGGTATGAGTGAATGAGTGGGAGCCTGGGGTACGAGTGAGTGAGTGGGAGCCTCGGGTATGAGTGAGTGAGTGGGTGCCTGGGGTATGAGTGAGAGAGTGGGAGCCTGTTATATGCGTGAGTGAGTGGGAGCCTGGGGTATGAGTGAGTGAGTGGGATCCTGGAGTGTGAGTGAGTGAATCGAGCCTGGGGTATGAGAGAGTGGGAGCCTGGGGGGTATGAGTGAGTGAGTGGGAGCCTGGGGTATGAGTGAGCGAGTGGGAGCCTGGGGTATGAGTGAGTGAGTGGGAGCCTGGGTATGAGTGAATGAGTGGGAACCTGGGGTATGAGTGAGTGGGAGCCTCGTGTATTAGTGAGTGGGAGCCTGGGGTATGAGTGTGTGAGTGGCAGCCTGGTGTATGAGTGAGTGAGTGGGAGCCTGGGGTATGTGTGAGTGGGAGCCTGGGGTACGAGTGAGTGAGTGGGAGCCTAGGGTATGAGTGAGTGAGTGGGAACCTGGGGTATGAGTGAGTGAGTGGTAGGCTGGGATATGAGTGAGTGAGTGGGAGGCTGGGGTATGAGTGAGTGAGTGGGAGGCTGGGGTATGAGTGAGTGAGTGTCAGCCTCGGGGGGCTGTGAGTGAGTGGGTGCCTGGGGGGAGTATGAGCAAGTTGGGGCTTGGGGGTTGCCTGCCCAGGCTATAGAAGGAAGGTCACTGATTGGGTCAGACATGCTGATGGGCGGGTTCTTTAATTGCTCAGTTTATAGAGTTGAAAGCCTTGATTCTTCAGGGAGTGCTCCAGGCACTCAGGGCTAAAAGCTCCCTGAGGTACCTGTGGCAGGGTCAGTGTCAGCTGGACACTCACCCAATGCAGCTGTTTGTTTGGCTGAAGCTCAAAGCCCTCCTTAAGGAGGCTCGTCTGCTGCAGTGTAGCCTGCCGGCTCCTATGGGAAGAAGCTGTAATCACAGGCAGCAGGAGACTGGCCAGGGCCCAAGTCCTGCTTCTGCGATTACAGTCTGACATCCGGCCTCCTAAAGCCATGTCCTAAGGGCTGTAGGTGAAAGAGGGGGTCAGGGTGGACAGAGGAGAATCACTGAACACTGAACAGCTGTACTGAGACATTCGGGGAACACCAACGTGGAACTGCAGAGCTCTTGAAGGACGCAGGACTGGTCTTCCTGGCATTTGGAAACTGAGCTTTCACAAGAGGAATGCTTTACACAGAAACTCCGTGTCTCAGTGCTCCTCTGACAATTCGCATTGGACTCCCCAGAATGGGCCACCAAGGCATGTGGTGTGTTGCCCAGCTCCTCACTCCTGCAGGGTAGCTGACCTCACAGCAGGGAAACTACCTTTAAGGTGTGGGACACCTCCCCACAAGGCCTCTCTCACGCAGGCCACTTGGGATGGTTTTTTTTTTTACCATTAAAGGAAAGGCCTGGACTTGGGTGACTCCTCTGCACACATCCCTCTCCCCTCCACTCACTGTGTGCCAAGTCTCTGGCCCTCAGACTTTGCATAGCCTCTGTGAAAACACTTCCTGGTTGACTTTTAGCAAGGCCCCTCTTCTTGGTAAGATGGATGAGTTCCGAGAATCGATGACCATAGCATGCTGGAAGTAATTAGAGGGGGCATTTGCACTTCAAGAAGTCCTGCTGAAGGACAATGAACTGGCCAAGGGCCAAACTAGGGACTGGTGCTGAGCACCTCCTGCTCAGCCCTCCACTTGGCACCACCTTCCCAGGAAGGAGTGAGTGCAGACTCGCCTCAGTCAAATCCCAGCAGCCCCTGGGAGTCTACCGCCATCACTGCCTGCTTCGCTTCCTTCATAGAGCACAGCACCAGCTTTCTTTTGATTTCTGGAAGCTAAAATTCCATGGCCAACTCTTAAATACATCCTTATCTCTTTCCTCTGAAGCTATTTAGTCACACAAGGCAGTAGATGGTGAAGGTGATGGGTTCCGGTCACCCAACGCAGTGACCACCCATCTCAATGATGCCTGAGTCAACCTCACGTCGGCAGATACTGCCCAAGGGGCAGTGGGGCCCTGTCAACACAATTCTCCACTCAGAAAGCACAGTCCTACCGAGAGAGATGACTTCACTGAGTCCACTTTCTTTCCTCACAGCAAATGATGTAGTCCTTGAGAGGCAGCCCAGTTCCTGCTGTTGAGTTAGAAACGCCACTCTACAAAAGAATCTCTCGAGAGGCCAAAAACTGTGGAGGAAAAGCTTTACTACGAGAACATAACATCAAGGAAAAAGAACAGAACACAACACAGAGACAGTGACAGAGACAGATCGACGCGACGGGCCGAGCACACTCCCATGGGACTGGAGGGCAGCAGCCTGAGGTCTGATCCTCTCCCACTTTTATTCCCAGTTAGGGGATTTCCACTGCGATTATGGTGACCCTTTCTCTGATTGGTGGGGTCTTGGTCGTGGCAGACCAGGCAGTCTTCCATTGGATCAGTCTACCTGTTCTGCACCCCTCTGTTTGAATCAATGGTTGTGTTTAGGAGTGTGAAGCCCCTTGGAGAGTAGTGGGCTCCTTAGGGGGTGAGAAGCCCTCCTACAGGGCTGGGAAAGTTCATCCTGATCTCAGCTAGCTCTGGGAACTAATAACTCAAGGTGGGAGGGAGTAACTGTGGGAACCAGACCTGCTTCAACTAGAGAGTTGCTCCTACATGGTTAACCCTTTCCTTTTGACAAGCTCTTTCTGACCTGGTCCTAACACCACCACGTGCCCTCCCAGCACTTGGGAGGCAGAGGCAGGCGGATCTCTGTGAGTACAAGGCCAGCCTGGTCTACAGAGTGAGCTCCAGGCCAGCTTGGACTAAAGGGAGACCCTGTCTCAAAAATCCCCCCCTCAAAAAAAAAACACACACAAAAAAATAGAAGAAACAACATGTTTGTCTAAACCATCCATGTAAATAGCAGGAAAATGAACTGAGAGCTACTGTCCTGGACTCAGGAGTCTCATACTGGTGACCGACTGGCTTTTTTAACCTTTCCTAGGGGATTACTAAGTAACAACCACACCAATGGGATCATCTGCAGAAAACTTACATCTTTGTTTTCCAAAATTTCCTGTTTTGCTTCAGGTTCAACTTCCGCAAACTCAGCTTCTTCTCCCAGCACTCCAAGGTCAGGCCCAGCTGACAGAAGGGGCTCCACACTCTGCAGGAGACAGAGAAACTGCAGACAAATGTACTTACAACATGTGAAGAATAAGCCAAATCTCTGTCTTCAGGCTTCAGATGCTGAGTCACAAAGTTCAGCACAGCTGCTCCCTCTGGTATGGGAAATAGGTACAGATCCTGGGTTGGTGCTTAGCACACCAGCATTCAGTAGACTAGCAAATAAAACCAAGATTTAAAGAAACTGCACGCACTCATCATTGGGCAAGAGAACATTTTCTACAACCTGAACTCTGTGTATGTATGTGCGTGTGTGTGTGTGTGTGTGTGTGTGTGTGTGTGTGTGTGTGGTACAGGGAACTGAACCTAGGCCTTTGCACACACAAGGCACAATGTTCTACCACCAGGCTATATCCTCAGCCACTTCAATTTGTATTCCTTTCTTCAGGTCTTTTTTCTGAGACAGAGTTTCATCTCAAGTTCACTATACAGCCAGCCAAGCACTCACTAAATATTAGGCAAATTAAGCATGCATGCACACATTCATACTTAATAGATTAAGACAATTAATAAATGGCAGGGTAGGGTTTATCAAGTCAGAAACCCAGATTATAGCATATTGGGCCCAGGTCAACTGAAACAAAAAGTTTCAGTTAGGGAAAACATTTCCCAGCACTGCAGAAACAATGGACTTTCTGAGGTGCTGGTGTAGCTGTCTGTGAATGTTCTGCTCAAGAGGATGTGGTTAATGGCGGCTGGGGTAGCAGCTGGGCAAAGTACAGAACAGGATCAGCTGGAACGAAAGGGAGTCACTTTGGAGAGATCAGTGTGTAAAGCCAGAGCCTGTATTTTCCGGCACCATGGAAGGAGTATTCTCTAAGATAGCATCCCTCCGTATCCAGGGGTAGGGAGGGTGTGGAAACTGAGAAGGATGCTGCTCAACTCGGAAGCACATCACTACCTTACACTCAGATACTAGACAAAAGAAGTGTGACTGTCCAGCACATGTGGATCAATAGTGCTGAACAGTTCTCATGAGCAGCAGCATTCCATGCAGAGTGTTGAGGTACCTACGAAAGGGCTGCCACCTGCTGGTCACTGCCCAAACTAAACACCCAAGTAATTCAAGTTAGGCTGGAGCAGATTCTACCAGCAAACCCAATATTGCATTTGAATTGAGGCCGCACACTGCTCCTCTGGCCCTGTTATGCCCAGATCACTGGGACCCCCAAAAGACCACCAGGACATGTGGCTCCGATGTGAATGCGAAGAGTCTTTAAAATTTTTTTTTTATTTTGTATGTGTTATGAGTGTACTGTCTGCATGTAGGTTTGTGCACCCGTGTCATGCAATGACACGGAGGTCAGAAGAGGGTGTTGGAATTCCCCTGGAACTGGAGTTAAAGACGCCTCTCAGCCACCATGTCGGGGCTGGGGATGGAACCCGGGTCCTCTGCAAGAGCAGTCGGTGCTCTTAACTGCTAGGCCATCTCTCCAGCCCGCAAAGAGTCTTTAATTCAAGCTTGAGCTTGGATTGGACCACCACCCTCCTGACGGCAGGCTGGGAGAAGCGGTCCCGTAGCTGGGGGGGGGGGGATCATTTAAAGGAAAAACTGCAAATGGGGAATTTTCCAGTTTTGGCATTTTGTTACTGATTCATAGCGACTGAGGAAGCATGATTTTTAGACTGATAGGTCAGGGCCACCTGGCAGCTTTGGTGGCGCCATGGGGTGAGATTTTACTCAGAGTACATCCTGGCAGAAGAGCAATATGTTTAACCAGCGGTCTTTCCCTGTTAGTTATTTTCAGCAAACAACCTTTGGTCCTTCCCTGTTAGCTATTGAGACATTCTGTGGCTTCTCCTGGAATCCGAGGATGGGGGGCTGTTTCTTGGATGGTGTATTTCCACAAAATAGAAAAACGGAGTCTATCTTGTTCCCTTATAACTGTTCCCTCTTTACATTCCCCCATTCCTGTGGGTACCCTACAGACAAATCTTGGTCTCTTTATTTTAAGATATTTAGTCCATTTGGATGACATCATAATATGGCTTCCTGTCTGAATAATTATCATTTATACAGTTTTGGTCAAGTCTGATGTGGTCCTACTTGAGAGCCATCAGTTGTATGGCTCCTAATCATTTTTTTATGAAGACCACCAGTTGGTTTAGGATGCAAGGACCTGCTGGTCAATAAAACTGGCAAGTGAGTTAGGATATATGAGCCACAAGTCAGAGCAACCAGAAGGATAGGTCCACTGTCAGATCCAGGAAGTCCTCAGCTCTCAGCTGAGAAAGAAACTGGCTCTTTAGGGGAGGGGGTCTTGACCCTAAACTGCCTAGCCAATCATTTAGCTCCTACTTTTTTTTTTTTTTGTCTTTTTCGAGACAGGGTCTCCCTGTAGCCCCAGCTGTCCTGGAACTCACTCTGTAGACCAGGCTGGCCTTGAACTTACAAAGATCCGCCTGCCTCTGCCTCCCAAGTGCTAGGACTAAAGGCGTGCGCCACCACGCCCGGCCCTTAGCTCCTACTTTTAACACATTACCCTCTGAGGAGGTTACTCCAATTGCCAAGAGGGAATTGGGGTGCCAACCGCTCTGACTTCTTCCATGCTGAAAAGGGGTGTAGGAGGTAGCAACTGGGGTACCTGCACAGGGGATCTATCTAAAAGACCCCAAGAAGTATAGTTACAGAGAGAACAAAATCCTTGGCCAGTGCCTGTGATGGCAAGAGTAGCTAGGTACATCTTCTAGGTAGGGAACCAAGAGAGGAACAGGGTGAATTAAATGTCCAACTTAAAAGTCCATTGGAATCTCTCAATGAGGGATTCCATTATTTATCTTTTCTTTTGTTTCTTTGTCCATGGTGTCTGGACTCAGCATCTGCTTTCCAGGAATTTTCAATAGTCACCGTGTGAGTTTTCCCTTAGGTAACAAGCCCATCCAAACTGTCCTCTTTTGGACTGCATGCAGTTGGTTCAGGAAGATAGAATCTAGATTTCTGAGTCAAATTACCTTGAAGTGCTGGGTGCATTAGCAATTGGAGGATCCCTGCCTAGGGTCTGCAGAAGGAGAGAGGGCCCATACCCTGGTTTGAGGAATTGGAAAAAAGTTTTAGTACACGGAGTTCTAGAATGAGGGCCATAACCATGAGAATATAAAAGGTGGTATTTTCTGGCATGGTGTATTAAATCTGTCACCTGTAGCCCCAGCTGGCAAGGAGAAGCCCATATGCCAGGAACACAAAGAGGAGACAACATGGTAAAGGTGCAAGATAATCCCATACCAAGCTCTACCAACCATGTGGAAGATTGCTACAGTGGGATCCCCCTGGGGATGGCCCAGGACACAGATATCAGAAGCACAGTTGTGAATATAATTAAAGAAGTACAAGATTATAAAGAGCAAATCAAAGAATTAAGAAAAGAGAATGAAGAACTCAAGAATCTCCTAGAGAGAGAGAATGACAAACTCTGGAAGTGGAAACACTGAAAATATCCCATGCTGAAAAAGATAAGGAAACCAACCAGAGAAGCAAAGAGCTACAGGAAGAGATTGATAAATAGAAATACTAAAGAAATCAGGCTGGAGAGATGGCCTTGTGGTTAAGAGTGCTGACTGCTCTTGCAGAGGACGTGGGGTCAATCCCCAGCACCCACATGGCAGCTGAGAACCGTCTTTAACTCCAGTTCCAGGGGAATCCGAGACCCTCTTATGACCTCCGCGGCATTGCATGACATGGGTGCACAAACCTACATGCAGAAAGTACATTCATACACATAAAAAAGTTAAAAAATTAAAAAAAGAAATACTAAAGAAATCAGAAGAGGAAATGAAAAAGGAAATCAAACACTCATCCAATCAAGAGGAAAGGAATGGAAAAAAGCAGAATGGAGGAAGCAGAACAAAGAATATCAGACCTGGAAGATAACAGAGAACAACTAAAAACCTCAAGTAAAGAGTTTGAAAAATTTAAAAATACACGAAAGTGGAACAACCAGGAACTGTGGGACACTATGAAAAGATCAAACCTCCACATCATAGAAATGGAGGAAGGAGAAGAATCCCAAGAGAATGGTATTGATCAGATCTTCAACAGAATAATAGATGGAAATTTCCCCATACTACAAAAAGACAAACCAATACAAATACAAGAAGCACATAGAACTCCAAACAGAGAAGATCAGAAAAGAAACTCTCCATGCCACATCATAGTTAAAATGCTAGACACCCAAAACAAAGACAAAATCCTTAAAGCCACAAGAGAAGAACAAGTGACCTATAACAGGAAACCTATCAGAATTACAACTGACTTCTCAGTGCAAACTATGACAGCAAGAAGAAAGTGGAGCAAAGCATTCTCAGTGTTAAAGGACAATAGATGCCAACCCAGGTTACTATACCCAGCAAAAATGTCGATTATAGTTGAAGGAGAGAGAAAAACCTTCCATGACATAAACAAGATGAAAGAATACATGTCCAGAAAATCAACCCTTCAGAGAATACTTGAAGCAATTCAAAGGAGAGAAGAAAGGATCAACCATCCCCAGGCACCTAAAAAGAGAAATCAATAAAAGCATAACTGCAGAAGAAACCTAAACCAAAACCACAAATGGATAATAAGGCAAAAGGAAGCAACACAAACCTATCAGTCATAACCTTAAATATTAATGGACTAAATTCCCCAATCAAAAGACATAGGTTGGGAGATTGGATTAGGAAACAGAATCCATCGATATGCTGTCTGCAAGAAACACATCTTACCTTCAAGGACAGGCACCACCTTAAAGTGAAGGGATGGAAAAAAATATTCCAAGCAAATGGTACCAAAAAGAAAGCAGGTGTTGCTATTTTAATATCGGATAAAATAGACTTCAAAGTAAAAGAAATCAGAAGAGACAAAGAAGGCCATTACATTTTCATCAAAGGAACAATCCACCAAGAAGATTTCACAATTATGAATATATATGCCCCAAATTCTGGTGCACCAAACTTTATAAAGACAATTCTCCAGGACCACAAGTCACAGACTAACCCCAGCACACTCATAGTGGGAGATTTCAATACCCCACTGAGTCCTTTGGATAGGTCAACAGGACAAAAAATAAACAGAGAGACATCTGAACTGAACGATATGATACACCAAATGGACCTCATAGACCTCTACCGAACATTCCATCCTAATACCAGAGAATACACTTTCTACTCAGCACCCCACGGAACATTCTCCAAAATCGACCACATCCTGGGACACAGAAGAAACCTCTACAAATACAAAAAGATTGAAATAATTTCATGCATCCTGTCAGACCACAGTGCAATGAAGCTCAACATCAACACCAGGACAAGCCCTCCTGCCTACAAGAACACATGGAGACTAAACAACACACTCTTGAATAATGAATGGGTCAAGGAAGAGATAAAGAAAGAAATAAAAACATTCCTGGAACTGAATGACAATGACAATACAACACAACAAAACTTATGGGATACCTTAAAAGCAGTCCTAAGAGGGAAATTTATAGCCCTGGGTGCCTACATTAGAAAAACAGAAAGAGCACAAGTGAATGATCTAACACTACAGCTAAAAGCACTTGAGAGGCAACAACAGATGAACCCTAAACGCAACAGACAGGAAGAAATAACAAAAATCAGAGCAGAAATCAATGAAATAGAAACAAAGAAAACAATACAAAAAATCAATGAAGCCAAAAGTTGGTTCTTTGAAAGAATAAACAAGATAGACAGACCTCTAGCCCAGTTAACAAAAAGAAAGAAGGAACAACTCCAAATCAATACAATCTGTGATGAAAAGGGAAATATCACAACGGACAAGGAAAAGATCAAGAAAATTATATGGGAATATTACAAGAACCTATATTCTACCAAGTTTGAAAATCTAGAAGAAATGGATGAATATCTGAAATCTTGGGAATCACCAAAGCTTGGCCAAGAGGAGACCAGCAGCTTAAACAGACCCATAACATATGAAGAAATAGAGGATGTAGTAAGAAGCCTCCCAACTAAAAAAAGCCCAGGCCCAGACGGTTTCACAGCAGAATTCTATAAAACATTTCAAAAAGACCTACAACCATTATTTCTGAAACTGTTTAGAAGTATACAATCAGAGGGAATTCTCCCAAATTCCTTCTATGAAGCCAACATCACTCTATTACCAAAACCAGGCAAAGATACAACTAAAAAGGAGAATTATAGACCCATCTCCCTCATGAACACAGATGCCAAAATTCTAAACAGAATACTGGCAAATCGCATACAGACCCACATCAAGAAGATCATCCATCATGACCAAGTTGGATTCATACCAGAGATGCAGGGATGGTTCAACATACGAAAATCAATAAACATCATCAAACACATAAACGGAATCAAAGACAAAAACCACACCATCATCTCAATTGATGCTGAAAAAGCCTTTGACAAAATCCAGCATCCCTTCATGCTTAAAGTCCTAGAAGGAATTGGATTGGAGGGATCATTCCTCAATGTAATCAAAGCCATATACAGGAAACCCACAGCCAATATCATCCTAAATGGGGAAATGACGGAAACATTCCCTTTAAAGGTAGGAACTCGGCAAGGCTGCCCCCTATCACCACTCCTCTTCAATATAGTGCTTGAAACACTTGCTAGAGCAATAAGGCAAGAAAAGGATATTAAAGGAGTACTAATTGGAAAAGAGGAAGTCAAACTATCCCTATTTGCTGATGATATGATTGTTTACTTAAGAGATGCAAAAAACTCCACCAGAAAACTCCTAGAAACGATTAACAGCTTCAGCAAAGTGGCAGGATACAAAATTAACCTTAGAAAATCAATGGCCTTTCTTTACACCAAGAACAAGCAACTGGAGAAAGAATTCAAAGAGACCTTCCCACTCACAATAGCCTCAAAAACAATAAGATACCTAGGAACAAACCTAACCAAAGACACCAAAGACCTCTACAACAAAAATTTTAAACCCTTAAAGAAAGAAATTGAAGAAGACCTCAGAAGATGGAAAAACCTCCCATGCTCATGGATTGGGAAAATTAACATTGTAAAAATGTCCATTTTACCAAAACTCTTGTATAGATTTAATGCAATCCCAATCAAAATCCCCAAGAGTTTCTTCACAGGCTTGGAAACAAAAGTTCTTAAATTCATTTGGAGAAACAAAAGACCCCGAATAGCCAAATCAATCCTGAGTGAAAAGAGCTACACAGGAGGGATCTCTATACCAGATTTTAAACTATACTACAGGGCTATAGTCATAAAAACAGCCTGGTACTGGCACAAAAACAGACCTGTTGACCAATGGAACAAAACCGAAGATCCAAATCTGAGCACATACAATTTCAGCCATCTCATATTTGACAAGGGGGCCAAGAAACCACAATGGAGAAAAGACAGCATCTTCAGCAAGTGGTGTTGGCAAAACTGGATCACCACTTGTAGAAGAATGAAATTAAACCCCTACCTCTCGCCCTGTACAAAAGTCAACTCCAGATGGATTAAAGACCTCAACGTGAAACCCCAAACTCTGAAGGTGATAGAAGAAAAAGTTGGCAGCAGACTACAAGACATAGGCGTAGGAAAAGACTTCCTAAATCAGACAGCAGCTGCACAAGAATTAAGGTCGACAATTGACAAATGGGACCTCATTAAACTCAAAAGCTTCTGTACATCAAAAGAAACAATCAAGGAAGTGAAGAGAAATCCCACAGAGTGGGAGGAAACCTTCACTGCAGAAACATCTGACAAAGCATTGATTTCCAGAATATATAAACTACTCAAAAAACAAAGAAGAAAGAAAACAAATGACCCACTCAATAGATGGAGCAAAGAGCTGAACAGAGACTTCACAAGTGAGGAATTAGAGATGGCTGAGAAACACCTTAAGAAGTGTTCAACATCACTAATCATTAAGGAAATGCAAATCAAAACCACTTTAAGATATCATCTTACTCCAATAAGACTGGCTAGGATCAAGAAAACAAATGATACCAAGTGCTGGAGAGGTTGTGGGGAAAGGGGAACACTCATCCACTGCTGGTGGGAATGTAAACTCGTACAGCCACTATGGAAAGCAGTGTGGAGAACCCTTGGAAGACTTGGAATGAACTTGCCACCCGACCCAGCCATACCACTCCTAGGCATGTACCCTCAAGACTCACCCCACCACAGAGATACATGCATGGCCATGTTTATTTCAGCTCTCTTCACAATAGCAAGGAGCTGGAACCAACCCAAATGCCCCTCAACTGATGAGTGGATAGAGAAAATGTGGTACATCTACACAATGGAGTTCTATGCAGCAGTAAAGAAAGACGACATCATGAGCTTTGCAGGAAAATGGATGGAGCTAGAAGACATCATGCTGAATGAAGTAACACAGTCCCAGAAAATCAAACGATGAATGGTATCCCTCATCTGTGGATGCTAGTGCCAATTACCTAGTTGTAAGTATTTCTTGTGCATGGCCCCTTGAGCTTTTGTCCAAAGCAGTTGGGAGTAATGCATATTGGAAACAACAACAACAACAACAACAACAACAACAACAACAGAAAGGACTGCATCAAAGAACTGACTGAAACAGTGAACTTCTGCTCAAAACAGTCAACTTCCACATGGAGCATTTTGAGAAAGAATGAGAAAGAGATGAAAAGCATATTTGGCAGAAAGCATGAGCTCTGGTGGGGTAGGGGGATAGGGTGGGGGACATGGGTCTAGATTTGATAATCTTGTACTAAATATATATAAAAAAATAAAAAATAAAAAGCAAAAAAAGCCAAAAAATTTAAAACAACAACAACAATATCATACACATACACACATGTATCCACACATTCCTTCAAGAGATTTTTATCTTAGTGTTTGTACTGAGCAGTCAACATGCATTGGGAAAAAACACCTTTAGAAATATTTATTTATTTATTTATTTTGGTCTTTTCGAGACAGGGTCTCCCTGTAGCCCCAGCTGTCCTGGAACACACTCTGTAGACCAGACTGGACTTGAACTCACAAAGATCCACCTGCCTCTGCCTCCCAAGTGCTGGGATTAAAGGTGTGTGCCACCACGCCTGGCGTCTTTAGAAATATTTAAAACCTGCAGCTCTGATTAATTGCACTGCCAAGGCTGAGATGATGTCTTGCACCTTTGGTTCTAAAACTATGAACTTAGTGACATACTTTAACAAGTGATGGAAAACAGAGTTATATATAATAATTAAAGCACTGACAATATCAAAGGTATTTAGGCTGTTTCATTGAAGGGAAGAGATTGCAGGGGAAGCCATGTGCCACTGTCCAAGTACCAGAGTATGAACAAATCCAGGGAATTTTTAAATTGGTCTCTGGTCAGAAGGACAGTGGCACAGCATAGGAGAAAAAGAAAAGAAAATAAATCTGTTAGTGAACCTGTAAGGGTTAAAATCAGATCTTCGGACATATAGAAAGAAGAAAATAAAAAGTGGGAAAGAAATTATTTTAGTTTTAATACCTGTGGAAAAAATAATTTGGCCAGATAAGAAATAAAAACTTCAGATAAGCAGTGTAAAACCTCGGAACCCAGGTTCAAATCAGGCCTTTGAAAAAATTTAAGAGGCATGCCAAAAGTAAACTTAATTTAATTTTTGTTTTCACGTTTGTGCACAACGTAGAATAAAAGGCGTTTGAAGTGGCCACTTTGTTTTGACAAAAAACACACAGAACATGGACACATGACAGTTACAAAGACACACTGAAGAATGGTTATAATACCCAGGTTGGACAGACACATGACCTAACTGTATCCATTAACTCCGGACAATGGGAGAATCCCTTTTTTATTTAAAGTTGTCCATCATTGTCCAGGGCTGTGGAACCATTAATTGCAATTATCACATTTACAAAGAATCACTTAGAGTTTTTTTTTTAATTTTTATTTATTCTTGTATGTGTGTGAATGTACCGTCTGCATGAAGTTTGTGCACCCCTGTTGTGCAATGCCGCGGAGGTCAGGAGAGGGTTTTGGATTCCCCTGGAACTGGAGTTAAAGAGGGTTGTCAGCCACCATGTGGCTGCTGGGGATTGAACCTGGGTCTTAACCTCTAGGCTATCTCTCCAGCCCAGAATCACTTAGAGTTTAAGACATCTACTTAGGTGTACACCTGCAAAGGATGGTGGACAGGGCAGGCAGGAAAATCTGGTGGCTTGTATATATTATCTGCTAATTTAATGAGAATAAACTTAGTGGAAAAAAAGGCTTTATTGAGAAGCAGACACAAAATGGATTTATGAATAAAATGGGGTTTATAAAGAAAAAACAATGAAGCTGGTCGTGGTGGCGCATGCCTTTAATCCTAGCACTTGGGAGGCAGAGGCAGGAGGATCTTTGTGAGTTCAAGGCCAGCCTGGTCTACAGAATGAGTTCCAGGCAGCTGGGGCTACATGGAGACACTGTCTTGAAAAGACCAAAAAAAAAAAAAAAAAAAAAAAAAAAAAAAAAATTAAAAAGCCAATGATGGTCTTGATAGGATTGCCTATCGGTTAATAGTGCCACTCTCTTGGCAGGAGGACACATGTTCTATCCCCGATCAACCCCACTGGCGGCATGAGAACCATCTTAACTGCCATTTCCAGGGGAATCTGATGCCGTCTTTTGACTCCACGGGCATTGCACAAAAAAGGTACATTTACATACATACATGCAGGTAAAACACCATACACATAAAAATAAATAGATAAATTTAAAAACGCCAAATGATGTAAAAACTCAAACAAAAGCCTGTAAAAATTAACTATCCATACAAAAGTAAAAAATGAAAATTCATTGCATTTTGAAATGGATGAAAAACCAATAAAATCAAAACTTGGTTACTCTAAAACCCAAAAAACAAAATTGTGAAAGGATCAGAATATGCCATTAAATAAATTGCAAGAGAATTAGAATATAGAAATATAGAAATAGTAATAGAAAATGGCATTAGTTATTACAAGTCCTGATGTAAGTTTGAAGCTTCCTACCATGTGCAGACACAGCCTCAAGATGGCGGCCGAGGAGTGGACGTGGCTTAGCACAGTTGCCATGGAAACAGTCTGCAGCATTTCTGTTTGAATGCGGGGGTGGGGGCAAGCAGCACCGTAGCAGGGCTTGGCATGGCAGTGCGGTGAATGGCGGTGTCGGAGAGGCGGGAAAACTGCTTGGCGGCGGTGGGGGGTGGGGGGGCGCAGCGGGGCAGCAGAGAAGGCACAGTAAAAGAAAGAAGAAAAACGCCCGGAGAACATGGGGTGTGTGTGGGGGGGAGCAAAGCATCGCAGAGCAGGAAGAATGGGTTAGGAAAACACAGCTCGAAAAGTCATGTGGACCGACAGGTCTGTGGGCTCAGCTTCCCAAGTCCATGGGGGAGGTCACTTCCAGAACGGGACCGTAGACTGTAAGTGACCTCAGAAACTGCAATTCCAGCATCCTGAGAACTTCAGAGAGGGTTCGAAGTGGCAGGCAACGGGAAGCCAATGAGGTAGGCTTTGAGCCTCACTGGCTGAGAGAAGCAAGTGGAGAGAGAGAGAGAGAGAGGAGAGAGAGAGAGAGAGAGAGAGAGAGAGAGAGAGAGAGGAGAAAAGAGTGGGGGAGAGCAGAGTGGTACCTCATCCTGAAATGTGGAATGTTGGGAGCCATGGCCAGCAGCTATCTAGGCTTAACTTAGGTTTCTGTTTCCCCAAGCCTCATCCATTCAGCACTAGGCAACTGCCCAAGCTTATGGTTTACTTATTAGAACTTCATGCCCCGTTTGGCTGGAGCACCCTGCTTCTTCTTGGGGGTTCACTCGGCCATAACCTTGCCCAGAAAACAATGGGCAGTTGGGCGTCCTAGCAACCTAACGGCCTCAGACCTGCCAGCTGGTGCTGTTTCCCCCTGCCTGCTTCTATATAATCTGCCTTACAAAAAATAAACTTTGAGACCTTGATCAGATCTTTGTCTTGGTCTCCTTCCTTTGTGTCTGGGTTTGTCTCTCATTTAGGTAACTCTCCCCTCGGGTCCTTGTTGAAGATCCCGTGGGCGGGGTCAGCGGAAGCTGGTTGTCTGGAGAAATATGCGGCTGGCAGGTCCAGGGGTCCAAAAAAAATATGCTGGGAGGTGTAGTAGCCATTATGTTGAGAATTATGCACGCGCAGAGTTTGTTCCTCCGCAACCTAACCTGCCCTAGGCAGGCAAGACCATACAAGCAGTGTTGCAGATCTGGGCCAATCACAAGGCAAGAAGAGGAGAGCTGGAATTCGACCGGTACATAACCCCAAACCTTGCCTCGATAAATGAGTCTTCGACAGCTCACCCTCTGTCCTCTGTCTGTGTTCACCCAACTCCCAGGGTCTGCGTCTTTTTTTTTTTTTAATTTTTCTGATTTATTTTATTTTATTTTATTTTCAGCAAAAATGTTTATTGCTAGAAAATTTTTTTAAACATTTTTTTTATTGATGCTTTGTGCATTTCATACATCATTTTCCAATTCAGTTCAGGCATATTTCCCTTTCCCTTCCCCCCACCCCCACCCCATCCCAGATCATGCATTCTGCCATATCTGTCCTGCATCTTTCTCTCAGGTTTTTTCAATTTTTAGCTATAAGTGATAATCCATGAGTACAAGCATCCTTCATGCAAAACCTATCTGCAGGCTGTTGTGCCCAAACACCTACAGCCCCACCATCCAGTGGGGGGTGACAGGTTGTTTGTTCAATCAAGTTGATCAAATGAGTGTCCAGACTACATTGCTGTAGTTTCACCATTCACCCCAATCGCAGCCCTTACATTCTACCACGCCCCCTCTTCCGCAGGTTGTTCCCTAGGCTTAGAAAAGGGGCACAGGTGGATGAGAGGTAAAACAGTCCACTCTCTCTGGAGCTGTTGACTTGGACTCTGGTCAATTCTGGCTGTTTCCTTTCATGGGCTGACAGTTTGTCCAGGAATAACCTTTCGATCCTACTAATGAAGAACAAGCAATTAGATATATAGGTATTTAAGCAGCACTAATAGTTATGGTAGGTTACTTTAGCATAGACACATGTTTGGATATGTTAATCCATGAATTACAATTTTCCCCCCTGTTAAATATGACAGGGTCTTACTGTGGCTTATAACATCTCCTAACCTGTAGAGGATGTAAGCTTGTGGCATCAGCCATGGGTTATTTCTCCAAGGGGAGAGCCAATAGCCAATTAGATTTGGGATATACAGGCACATGGCTGCCTCTGCTGCACAGTATTTCCAGGCAGGTGAGGTGTAGCTGGTGCTGACGGTGGAGTCTTGCTTGACTCAGGGAGACCCATATTTGCTTTATTGGTTTAGTGGCCTTTGGTAACACTCTCTGGCATTCCAGAGGCCATCTGTACACTTGCATGTGTGGTCTCAATACATCCCTCCCATGTTAACGTCAGGTCTTCGGCAGCAGGGTCTTATTGCCTCTCCTCCTGTAGGTATCCCAACTTAGAGGCAAGGAGCCCTTACCTTTTGTGGGGCCTTGGATCCCCTGGCCAACATCCACCTGGTAGAACAATCCATTGCTGATGTCAGAGCTCCTGTATTAATATATTTTGCCTGAGTGCATAGCCCTAGGACTTTAGTATTATATTTGGTTCTGAACAGAGAGTAATCCCTTCCACAGTTCCCATGTCTAGTAGTCAATTAAAGAAAGCAGTTTTACCGGTTTTATAAGAGATTACCTCTACAATAGTTGTCTCCAATTTACAGTTGGGGAGCGACCTCATCATTGTCATATTTCTCCTTGTTCTATGGGTGGGAAGGCAAGGAAGTCTCTCATATCAGAACCTTTGTGGCACCTAGAAGGTAAGTTTCATTAGGACTCATTATAACTAGTTGTTACATGTAGGATCCACAGAGGGGTTCGATGTTTATGGCAATCTGAGGCTTTTCTTCCTTTGAATGTTCAGACGGGTCAGCCTTTCCGTTGCCACTTTTTGGTACATCCTACTCAATGCAAACCTGTATCTTTTCTTTCTCAGCCGTTAAGTTGGTGACGTTTTGTCCTGTTGGAACAAACAAATCTTTTCCCATAGTTAGTTTTAAGATTTGAATTGCAAGGGTTTGATGAAAAGGTTTCATGTCTTTCTGTATCCCCCCCCCTTTTTTTTAGCGTATGAGTCTCCAGAAGACAGTTGTATTATACATGACTATAGGGTGGAGTCAAGGCACAGATTTCATCAAATTCACCCATGTTGTTTTGGGTGACTATATATGATTAACTTGGGAAGCAAACTTAATTTTTACGTTAAATCATCTTAAAGAGAATGCTACAAGGTGATACTGTACAACAGAGAAATTATAGAGAACATTTGTATGTGTCAATCCCAAAGTTCTTGCTCTACAGATTTTATGTAAAGCAAATGTGGGCAACAGCGAATTATATCTCCATTTAATTCAGATGCATTACCATTTTTATCAGATTCTGTAAACCAATGTTGTTTAATATACACATGTTTACTTTTACTTTTACTAAGTCCTAAAACACCATGTGTCCTGTAGACAGTGTCTAGGCGAAACTGGGTACTTGCTGAGCTCACGTCAATTAAATATGCCTTAATCGAATATACACCCGTGTCCCTCTCCCACCCATCCCCCCTTTCCAATTCACCATTTCAGTCCATTTTCTGATGCAGTCTTTCTGTTGTTCTTTTACTATGCCTCCCTCTCCATGAGAAATATTTATATCTGGGTTGTTGGTACTAGCATCCACATATGAGGGACACCATTTGTCGTTTGTTTTTCTGGGACTGTGTTACTTCACTTAACATAATGTCTTCCAGCTCCATCCATTTACCTGCAAATTTCATGATGTTGTCCCTCTTTACTGCTGCATAGTATTCCATTGTATACATGTACCACATTTTCTCTATCCACTCGTCAGTTGAAGGGCACCTGGGCTGGTTCCAGCTTTTTGCTATTGTGAACAGAGCTGCAATAAACATAGCTGTGCATGTATCTTTGCAGTAAGTTGTGTCTTGTGGGTATATACCCAGGAGTGGTATGACTGGGTCAAATGGAAGGCTCATTTTGAGTCTTCTAAGGGTTCTCCACACTGCTTTCCATAGTGGCTGTACAAGTTTACATTCCCACCAGCAATGGATGAGTGTTCCCCTTTCCCCACAACCTCTCCAGCACTTGGTATCATTCATGTTCCTGATCCTAGCCAGTCTTATTGGAGTAAGGTGATATCTCAGAGTGGTTTTAATTTGCATTTCCTTAATTATCAGAGATGTTGAACACTTCTTAAGATGTTTCTCGGCCATCTCTAACTCCTCCTCTGTGAAGTCTCTATTCAGATCTTTGCTCCATCTTTTGAATGATTCATTTGTTTTCTTTCTTCTTTGTTTTTTGAGTAGCTTGTATACTCTGGAAATTAATGCTTTGTCAGATGTATCTGCTGTGAAGGTTTCCTCCCACTCTGTGGGTCTTCTCCTCACTTCCTTTATTGCTTCCTTTGATGTACAGAAGCTTTTGAGTTTAATGAGGTCCCATTTGTCAATTGTCGATCTTATTTCTTGTGCAGCTGCTGTCTGATTTAGGAAGTCTTTTCCTACACCTATGTCTTGTAGTCTGCTGCCAAGCTTCTCTTCTATCACCTCCAGAGTTTGGGGTTTCACGTTGAGGTCTTTGGTCCATCTGGAGTTGACCTTTGTACAAGGTGAGAGGTAGGGGTTTAATTTCATTCTTCTACAAGTGGTGATCCAGTTTTGCCAGCACCACTTGCTGAAGATGCTGTCTTTCTTCCATTGTGTCTTCTTGGCCCCCTTGTCAAATATGAGGTGGCTGAAATTGTATGAGCTCAGGTTTGGATCTTCAGTTTTATTCCATTGGTCAACTGGTCTGTTTTTGTGCCAGTACCAGGCTGTCTTTATGACTATAGCCCTATAGTATAGTTTGATGTCTGGTATAGCGATCCCCCCTGTATTGCTCTTTTCACTCAGGGTTGCTTTGGCTATTCGGGGTCTTTTGTTTTTCCAAATGAAATTGAGGATTTTTTTTTCCAGGCCTGTGAAGAAACTCTTGGGGATTCTGATTGGGATCGCATTAAATCTGTACACTAGTTTGGGTAGGATGGACATTTTTACTATATTTATTTTCCCAATCCATGAGCATGGGAGGTTTGTCCATCTTCTGATGTCTTCCTCAATTTCCTTTTTCAGGGGTTTAAAATTTTTGTTGTAGAGATCCTTGGTGTCTTTGGTTAGGTTTGTTCCTAGGTATTTTATTGTTTTTGAGGCTATTGTGAGTGGGAAGGTCTCCTTGTAGTCCTTCTTCAATTGCTTGTTGTTGGTGTACAGAAAGGCTACTGATTTTTCTAGGTTTATTTTGTATCCTGCCACTTTACCAAAGCTCTTAATCGTTTCTAGGAGTTTTCTGGTGGAGTTCTTAGCATCCCTTAGGTAGACAATCATATCATCAGCAAAAAGGGATAGCTTGACTTCCTCTTTTCCAATTAGAACTCCTTTAATTTCCTTTTCTTGCCTTATTGCCCTAGCTAGGGTTTCTAGCACTATATTGAAGAGGAGTGGTGACAGGGGGCAGCCTTGCCGAGTTCCTACCTTTAAGGGGAATGCTTCTGTCATTTCCCCATTTAGGATGATATTGGCTGTGGGTTTTCTGTATATGGCTTTGATTACATTGAGGAATGATCCCTCCAGACCAATTCCCTCCAGGACTTTAAACATGAAAGGGTGCTGGATTTTGTCAAAGGCTTTCTCCGCATCAATTGAGATGATGGCGTGGTTTTTGTCCTTCAGTCCATTGATATGTTTGATGATGTTTATTGATTTTCGTATGTTGAACCATCCCTGCATCTCTGGTATGAATCCAACTTGGTCATGGTGGATGATTTTCTTGATGTGAGTCTGTATGCGATTTGCCAGAATCCTGTTTAGAATTTTGGCATCTGTGTTCATTAGGGAGATGGGTCTATAGTTCTCCTTTTTGGTTGTGTCTTTCCCTGGTTTTGGTAGTAGCGTGATGCTGGCTTCATAAAAGGAATCTGGGAGAAGTCCCTCCATTTGTATCCTTCTAAACAACTTAAGTAGTAATGGTTGTGAGTCTTTTCAAAATATTTTATAGAATTCTGCCATGAAACCATCTGGGCCTGGGCATTTTTTGGTTGGGAGGCTACTTATTACATCTTCGATTTCTTCCTGTACTATTGGTCTGTTTAGGCTGTCGATCTCTTCTTGGTTGAGCTTTGGTGATTCCCAGGATTTCAGATATTCATCCATTTCTTCTAGGTTTTCGAACTTAGTAGAATATAAGTTTTTGAAGTAGTCCCGTATGATTGTCTGGATCTTTTCATTGTCTGTTGTGATATTTCCCCTTTCATCACAGATTTTATTGATTTGGAGTTGTTCCCTCTTTCTTTTGGTTAACTGGGCTAGAGGTCTGTCTATCTTGTTTATTCTCTCAAAGACCCAACTTTTGGATTCATTGATTTTTTGTATGGTTTTCTTTGTTTCTATTTCTTCACATAGTGTAGCAATTTCTAATTCCATCAATTTACCTGAAAATTTGATGATTAAATCTTTAGTTAACACTGAATAGAGCAGCATTGTGTGACTCTAGGACATTTTCATTATGCGTTCTTTGTTGAGGAACACTTAAGTTGCTTCTATTTCTTAGTTAATGTGAAAAGAGCAGCAATAAACAGAGATGTGCAAGCATTTCTAGAGTAGAATAGTTCCCTTGCACATATGCCAAGGAGTGATATAATCAGATCATAAGGTAGATTCATATTTATTTTTTATTTTTTTATTTTTATTTTTATTTTTTGGTCTTTTTGAGACAGGGTCTCCCTGTAGTCCCAGCTGTCCTGGAACTCACTCTGTAGACCAGGCTGGCCTTGAACTCGCAAAGATCCGCCTGCCTCTGCCTCCCAAGTGCTAGGATTAAAGGCGTGCGCCACCACGCCCGGCGATTCATATTTATTTTTACAAGTGATCTTCACACTGATTTCCATAGTGGTTGCACAAGTTGGCACCCCTCTCCCCGTAGTCAATGAATATTCCCTTTTCCCACATCCTCACAAGCATTTAGTGTCAGGCGATATGTTGATCTTAGCCAGTAACCCTGGGATAAGATGAACCCTTGAAGAGGTTTTTATTCAAATTTCCCAAATCACTAAGGATGATGAACATGTTTCAAAGTATTACTTATTTCTTTTTCTTTCTTCTACTGATCTGAGCAGATCTATATTTGTACTTTTAATTGGTTCATTTCTGGAGTTTTTGGAGTCTTTCTTTTTTGACTTATTTATTGAATTATTTGTGTTATTTATTTCAGTATTGATCTTCTGTCATATGTATGGCTGGTCAAGATTTTCTCTCATGTGTGGCTTTACACTTATGTCATATGTGAGGGTGGTGAAGATTTTTTCCCACATGTGGCTTTACACTTATGTCATATGTGAGGGTGGTGAAGATTTTTTCCCACATGTGGCTTTACACTTAACTTATGTGCTGTTCCTTTTACTGTACAAAACCATTTTAGTTTAATTAGGTCTCACTTGTTGACTTTTGAACTTAATTCCTGAGCAACTGGTGTCTGACTTAAAAAGTCGTTTCCTGCATCTTTATCTTGTAGGGTACTGGCTATGTTCCTTCTAACAGTCTCATAGTTTCAGGGTTCACAATGAGGATTTTGATTCACTTGGAATAGTCTTTTGTGTAGGATGAAGGACGAGGTTCCAGTTTCATTCTTCTACAGGTGGAGATCCAGTTTTTAGCCCACAGTCTTTCCTCCAGTCTATATTCTTCACATCATTGGCTAAAATCAGGTAGATGAAATGACTTAGATTCATGTTGGGGTCTTCACTTATGTTTTATTAATCTATGGCAGTAACAACCTGTTTTTATGACTATAGCTCTGTAATGTAGTTTGCAATCTGATCTGGTAATCACTCAACATTGCACTTTTTCCCAAGATTGATTTTTCTCTCTGGGCCTTCTGTGATTCCATAATGAGATTTAGGTTGGTTTTTCTATTTCTCTGAAGAATTCCTGAGGTTTCTGATTGCCATCACATTGAATCTACAGATTGCTTTTGGCAGCACAGCCATATTCACAATATTAATTCTGCCAATCCATGTGCTCAGAAGGTTTATTCATTTCCTGGTGTCTTCCTCAGTCTCTTTCTTCAAAGATTAAAAATTTTCATAGTGGAGATCTTTAGTATGATTGTTTAAGTTAATTTGTAGATATTTTATTTAGAGTGTGTTTGGGAGGGGGTGCTATGTGATTGGGAGGTTTTCCATGTACTCTTTCTCCAATTGCTTGCAACTGGTATATAGAAAGATATCTGATTTTTGTAAATTGACTTTCTATTTCCCACTTTGCTCAAATTGTTGATTATTTCTCAGAGTTTCATGGTAGGATTTTTGTTGTCTGTTATGTGCAATATCTTATCAACTGTGAATCGGGATAATTTGAGCTCTTCTTTTTTAAAAATTTTATTTATTTATTTATTTATTTATTTATTTATTTATTTATTCATTTTGTCTTTTCAAGGCAGGCTCTCCCTTTTGTCCCAGCTGGCCTAGAGCTCACTATGTAGACCAGGCTGTCCTTGAACTCACAGAGATCTGCCTTTATCTGCCTCCCGAGTGCTGGGATTAAAGCTCCTCTTTTCCAGTAGTACTCATTTAATTTCCTTCCATTTTCTTACTGTTCTAACAAGATTTCCAAGCAGTGTGTTGAAAAGGAGTGTGAAAGTGGACCTTGTTCCTGATTTTATTTGGAATGCATCCAGTTTCTCTCCATTTAGAATGATGTTGGCCAAGGGATTGTTTTATATAGCTTTAATTATATTGAGTTATGTTCCCTTTAGTTCCATTCACAGCAGGGCTTTGAACATGAATGCATGATGAATTTTGCCAAAGGACTATTCTTCACCTATTGAGATGAACATGTGATTTTTCTTTTTATGTCCATTTATATGTTTTTATTGCATTTATGGACTTACATTTATTGAAACATCCCTGCATCTCTAGAATAACATCACATTGATCAGGGTGCCTGACCTTTTTTTTTTTTGGTCTTTTTGAGACAGGGTTTCCCTGTAGGTCTGGCTGTCCTGGAACTCACTCTGTAGACCAGGCTGGCCTTGAACTCACAGAGATCCGCCTGCCTCTGCCTCCCAAGTGCTAGGATTAAAGGTGTGCGCCACCATGCCCGGCTGTGAATGACCTTTTCTTTTCTTTTTTAAATTTTATTTATTTCTGTATGTGTATGAATGTACTGTCTGCATGCAGGTTTGTGCACCTGTGTCGTGCAATTCCACGGAGGTCAGAAGAGGGTGTCGGATTCCCCTGGAACTGGAGTTCTCCTGGAATTGGAGTTTCAGATGGGTTCTTGGCTGCCATGTGGGTTCTGGGGATCGATCCCAGGTCCTCTGTAAGAGCGGTTGGTGCTCTTAACCACTAGGCCATCTCTCCAGCCATGTGTATGAACTTTTAAGTGTGTGTCTGTATATAGTTTGTTGAGGATTTTTGTATGTTTGTTCATTAAGGGTATGGGTCTATAGTCTTCATTTTTGTTGTATCTTTACCTGCTTTTGCTAATACATTAATACTCACTCCATAGAAGATTTAGAATCATTACTATGTTTTCTTATTGTTTGTATTAGTCACTTTTCTGTTGCTGTGATAAAACACCATGACCAAGGAACTTATAAAAGGAAGAGTTTATTTGAGCTTATGATTGACGGTTCCAGGGAATTAGAGTCCATTGTGGCAGGAGGCATGGCGGCTGGAGACTGCAGCAGCAAGCCGAGGGTCACATCTCGGAATGAGCACAGGAAGCAGAGAGAGTGGCTGAAGACCACGAGGCTTGTTAAACTCACTAAGCCTGCCCCCAGTAATGTACTTCCTCTAGCACGGCCACACCTTCTAAGACCTCCAAAAACAGTGCCACCAACTGGAGACAAATGTCTGAATACTTACAGCCTATGGGGGACACTCATTCAAACCACCACATTCCACTCCCTGGCCCCCATAGGCTCCTGACCATATAAAATGCAAAATGCATTTAGTCCAACCTTAAAAGTCCCCATAGTCTTTACCAGTTTCAATGCCATTCAAAAGTCTACAGTCCAAAGTCTCTTCTGAGACTCAGGCCAATCTCCTAACTGTAAGCTCCTGTAAAATCAAAAGGCAAATTACAAACTCCCAACGTACAGTGGAACTGAATACACATTCCCATTCCAAAAGGGAGGAATAGAGGCATAGTGAGGAAATACTGGACCAAAACAAGACCGAAAACCAGCAGGGCAAACACCAAGTCCAGTAGCTCCATGTGCAACTTCTGGGACTTGACTTCCAAAGGGCTTAGATGGCTCAGCTCTTCCAGCTTTGCTTGCAACATACATCTCTTTCTTAGGCTGGTACCACTCCCTGTATGCAGCTCTCCTTGGCAAATATCTCACAGGTCTGGCATCTCGAATGTCTTCTTGGGGTCTCCGCTGCCAACCAGGCTTCACATTCACAGCTTCACGCAATGGCCTATCAGGGCCTTCTTTATTCAGGGACGCCCCTGCTGCACTCTGCCTGGCCTCTGTGGCTCTCTGAAACCATGGAGGAAGAACTGATGACCCCTTCACTCTTGCAAACTTCATGCCTCTAAAGCCAGCACCACGTGAATGAAATTGCCGAATCTGGCTGCAAGTTCGGGATGGACTCTCTCCTACTTTAACCACATTTGCAATTTTTCTCTGCCCTGGACTTGTTGGAGTAGAAAACGCTTTCAGTATTTTCCTTTCAAAAGCTGGAGGATTAGCTGGGTGTGGTCTTGCCCTGAAGGTACTGATTCTTTTGTTTACTTGTAAATCTCCAGGCCTCTCCTTAATCACTTTAGTCTCCTTATGAAAGGGAGCCTCTCCTTCACATGCCTTGGCCACACCTTTAATCTTCCTAGTGTACTTTTCAGATCCAAACTGTACATTCTGCATTTCCTTCTGCCCCATTTGCTCTTTTTCACTGTAGATCTGTATAATATTCACCATTAAAAGCCACGCCACCATTTCTACATTAGGCTGTCTTGAAATATCCTCCGCCAAAGACATCAGTCCATTGCTTTTCAACTTAGCATCAGGCAAGCATTTGGGCTGTGGGCAAACTGCTGCCAGACTCTTTATCAAAATATCCCAGTTGCTGCCTAAGTCTTTATTTTCCTCTGGAACTACATTTTTTGCAGCCATGCTTTCTTCCAGGCTTCTACTAGAATGGCCCCTTAAGCTCTGCTTACAGTAGTCAACAGCTTTTCTAGCCCAAAGTTCCAAAGTCTTCCACATTTCTCCAAACATCCACATGGTCAGGTTCTTCACAGCCAACAGCCCACTCTCTGGTACCAAATAACTGTATTAGTCACTTTTCTGTTGCTGTGATAAAACACCATGACCAAGGAACTTATAAAAGGAAGAGTTTATTTGAGCTTACGATTGACGGTTCCAGGGAATTAGAGTCCATTGTGGCGGGAGGCATGGTGGCTGGAGACTGCAGCAGCAAGCCAAGGGTCACATCTTGGAATGAGCACAGGAAGCAGAGAGAGCGGCTGAAGACCACGAGGCTTGTTAAACTCACTAAGCCTGCCCCCAATAACATACTTCCTCTAGCATGGCCACACCTTCTAAGACCTCCAAAAACAGTGCCAACAACTGGAGACAAATGTCTGAATACTTATAGCCCATGGGGGACACTTATTCAAACCACCACATTGTTTTAGGTTACAAAGTTTCCAAGAATTTAGAAATGTATCTCTTTCTTAAAGTTTTCAAATTTAATTAAGTAGAGGTTTAAATGGTTTTTCTTTTTTTTAATGTTTTTTCTTTATTATGTTTTCTCTTTTTGCTGTCTTTTGTGAAGTTTCCCTTTCATCCCTGATTTTGTCAGTTTGGATTTGGTCTGTTTTTCTTTTGGTTAACTGGGCTAAGGGTCTGTCTGTCTTGTTTAACTTTACAAAGAAGCAGCTCTTATATTCATTGATTCTTTGTGTTGTAATTTCACTAGTTTCTGATCTGATATATTTCTTCTCATCTGCTAGCTATGGGTTTTATTTGCTCTTGACCTTTCAGAGACTTTGGTTGAATTATTAAGTCCTTTATTTGTCCCCATTCTTATTTTTTAATGTAAGCACTTAGGGGTATAAACTTCAACTGTAGGCTGCTTTAAAATGCCCCAGAAGTTTTGTTGTGTTGAATGTAGCATTTCCATTTAGTTCCAGGAATAGTTGTATCATTTTTCTTGATTTCTCCTTTTACCCATTTATTCTCCATAAGGTCGTATAGTTACTAAACCTTTGCTTAGTTGATATTTGGCTTTATTGCTTTGTGGTCTGATAGAATACATGGAATTATTTCTTTTCTTTTTGTATTTGCTTAGGTTTGTATTATGCCCAGGATGTGGTCAATTTTAGAGAAACTTCTATGTGCTGTCAATAGAAAGTGAATTCTTTGGTGCTTGGGTAGATTAGTAGGTAACTGTCTGTTAGGTTCATTTGATATCATTCAATCCATATGTTTCTGCATTTGGTTTCTGTTCACTTGAACTGTCTATTGGTGTTAGTGGAATACTGAAGTCACCTACTATTAGTGAATTGTGATAAACTCATGTTTTGTAGTTCTGTAGTACTGCTTTTATAAAATTTTGTGCAACAAAGTTGGTTGTGTATCTGTTCCTGATTGTAATAACTCCATTGTCAATTGTTCCTTTCATTAGCATCACGTGACCCTCTTTCTTCTTATTAGTTTTTAATTTCAAATCTATTTTGTCAAATATTAGAATTGTGACAATGGCTTGTTTCTCACTGTCATTTACTTGGAATTTTCCATCCTTTCATCATAAGGGACTACCTGTCTTTGAAGGTGAGATGAATTTTTTGCAGAAAAAAGATCATTTTTGTTTCTTAATCCATTCATCTAGACTGTATGTTTTATTATTTGTACTTATCATTTGTATAACTCATACGTTTCACAATCAAAACTCCCCCATGACCCAACCCCATCAGAGCTCATGCATTACAACATCCAAACTTATGCCTATCCAGGCAAGCTCCCAAACCCAGAAGTCCTGTGCAAATAGATCCTCCTGAGTCTAGTCACCATATGTAGGAATCCTAGGTAAAGCATACTCTTCCTCACCCAACAGTATTCAGTTGCTTGTAGTTCTCAGTCCAGGGTCAGGCCCCTACCCATTTCTCTCGTTCCACTTGGATACTGTATTAATCACTTTTCTGTTGCTGTGATAAAACCACCATGACCAAGGGAACTTATAAAAGGAAGAGTTTATTTAAGCTTACGATTGATGGTTCCAGGGAATTAAAGTCCATTGTGGCAGGAGGCATGGTGGCCAGGGCTGGAGCAGAAAGCTCACATCCTGCAATGAGCACAGGAAATCAAGAGAGAAAGACTGGAGCCTGGCAAGGCTTGTTGAACTCACTAAGCCCACCCTCAATTAGGTACTTCCTCCAGCATGGCCACACTTTCTAAGACCTCCCAGAACAGTGCCACCAACTGGGGACAAAATGTCTGAATACTTAAAGCCTATGGGGGACACTCTCATTCAAACCACCACAGATACCTTGTCCCAGTTGACATGTATCCTGTGCCCCATGTCACAAGTTCACATGTGTCCTATGCCCAATGTCACAAGTTCACATGTGTAGGCTTATAGTCAACTGTAAGCCACTGCTTCTCGACATTCATGCACCCGCCATGGCTCTTAAAATCTTTCTGCCCTTTCTTCCACAATGATCTTTGAGCCACTGGTGGGTGAGGTTTAATACAGGGGCCCCATCTAGGGATACACACTCTGGAGGCTCCCATTCTTTGAAGCTTGACAAGTTGTGGCCTTCCCTTTTTATAACACTCTATTGTGTAAGGAAACTTTACTGGTGAGAATTGAGGGATGCAGTCGTTTTTCTTTTTCTTTTTTATATTTTTTTAACATTTTTTTTTATTTATTTCTGTATGTGTATGAATGTACTGTCTGCATGCAAGTTTGTGCACCTGTGTCGCGCAATGCCGCGGAGGTCAGAAGACCGCGTGGGATTCCCCTGGAACTGGAGTTCTCCTGGAATTGGAATTTCAGACGGTTCTCAGCCACCATGTGGGTGCTGGGGATTGAATCCGGGTCCTCTGTAAGAGGGGTCGGCGCTCTTAACCACTAGGCCATCTCTCCAGCCCTGCAGTCGTTTTTCTATCTGACCCCCATTTCTGCATGTAGAGGTTCAAATGTAGATGTATCTCCTAGGAATGGGGATTTTTCAGATGTTTATGTTCTGTGTGTGATCAGTTGTTGGAGTCGCTAGTGGCCTCAATCTGTTGCAAAGAGTATGTTTTTGGTGAGTGGCATACAATATGCTTTTCTGTTATTATAAGATTCCATAGCTAGTGTAAAGTATGAAATTTCATTTGTCTAGACATGTGACACCAAAGGCCTTTCTCTAGGCTCAACACCCTCTCCAGTGTTTGGCTGATGTTTACAGTGGCTCTCCTGAGCTGACTCCCATTGAGATGGCTCCAAGTCTATTAGACAGCTGTTAACAATCTCCCAAACAACTGTACCTCTACTGCACCAATAGAGGTAATATGCTTGGCAGCTCTGCATAGTTGTTGGGCTTTGGGGCTGGGTTGTATGTTCCATTGGTTGATTTTCTCCCTTAGCATTGTGTGACTTGTTCAGCATTATGAGCACTTAACTTTAGGTGGGAAGCTTCCAGGTCAGTTCCTGTTCCATTAATCTAAGTCCTATCCTTGGAGCACATCCTGTCCCGAAGGGTAGCACCTTATTTTCTATTTCTGGTAGATAGTCAAGATCTTTGGAGGTAGATTGGATTGTTTTGATAGTCACTTAGATTGCTCTCGCCTTTGTCTAGTTGGACCCCATTTTCATTATCTATTCATCATTTGTGGGACATTTGGTTTGCTTACATTTCTTTGCTATTGTGAAGAGACCAGCATCAAACATGAATGTACAAGTACCTTTACAGTATTATGAGTCTTTTGGATACATGCCAAGGAGTAGTAAAACTTGGTCATAAGGTAGGTTAATTTTTAGTTTTTTGAGAGTTCACCACATCGCCCTCCATAATGACTACACTCGCCTGCATTCCCAATAGCAGTGAATAAGGGTTACCCTTTCTACATACCTTTACCAGCATCTTGTGTCCTTCATTCTCTTGAACTTATCCAGCCTTATTGGGTTAAGATGGAATCTTGGAGATACTGTATCTCAGTCTTTTGCATGTGTAAGTGCATGTTTTATTGGGATCAAATTTACAAAAGTAAAACAGATTCTCTTTCTTTGCATATTTCCTCTTAGGTCTGAGAGAAACTGATTATCTTGGTGATCACACGAGACAACCAGTCCCATCTGGGTCCAGCTGAAATGCAGAACACGGTGACCACAGCAAGGTGAAGGAATATTTCCTCATGATGCACATGAGGAAACTCGTTATGGTCACTGAGGCTTGGCCAGAATGATCCACAGGGGATCTAAAGGAGATGGACTAGAACAAGCAACATGAACAACAGAACTGACAGGAATCTCAATCCAAAGGAGGATGGAGTAAGGAGTAGCTGGAAACACTATAGGAAAATCTCTCCACCCTGTTGGAAAGAAGAGTTAAGTTTCTAGAAAACTTATCACTAATTCACTTGCAACTGGAAATCCCTGTGCTGGCTGGTGTTTGTCAGCTTGACACCAGCAGATGTGCGTGAGAAGAGGGGATCTCACCTGAGGGGTCGCCTCCACCAAGTTGGCCTGAGGATGAGTGTTGGGGACATAGTCTAGATCATTAGCTGACGTGAAGGGCCCAGACTACTGTGGGCGGTGCCAGCTCTGGAATGAGGGGCCTGGGCTTTCGAGAAAGGTGTCTGAGCTCGTCAGGCCAGGACGCCCAGTAGGAAGATTCCTCCATGGTCCTGCATCTGCTTCTGCTTGAGTTCCTTCCCTGACTTCCCTCCCTGATGGATTGTGATTAGGACATGTAAGGCAAAAACCCTTTCCTCCTCCAGTTGCATCTGTTCATGGTGTTTGTCAGAACAACAGAAATCACACAGAGCAACCCCATTACCTCTCACTCTGCCCTTCCTTTCTAGTTCAAAGAAACAATTATTGCAACTGCATCAAACCTATGACCATGAATCTTTTCATATATTCATAAGCACACAAGCACACACATACACACATGTATATACACATTTATTTATTTTTAAACCTTTAAAATTTTTATTTATTACTTTTATTTTCCTTATATGAGTGCATTCTGTACATGTGTGTAAGTGCACCTGTGTCATGCAATGCCCATGGAGGTCAGAAGAGGGCTTCAGATCCCCTAGAACTGGAGTTACAGATTGTTGTTAGCTACCATGTGGGTGTTGGAAACCACACCGTGGTTCTCTGCAAGATCAGCCAGTGCTCTTAACCACTGAGGCAGCTCTCCACCCCCTCTCACACACATATTTTTATAAGCATAAATCCACTCTCTCAAATCCTCTAGAGAATGGTACAGACAGAGATGGAATTTAAATACTCCACGTCAAAGACAGCTCACCTGTGGAAAAATCGTGCGCTCCAGCATTGTCACCTGTTTAGCAGGTGTCACCTGTTCAGTCCTGCAGGTACTCTATAATATGAGGCCCCATAACAGATGTATAAGGAAAAATGACAAAAGACTGCATATTCAGATGTAAAACTAGTGAACAATGGCAACTATGCATTGCACTTGGTTTGAAGATGTGAAACTCTCAAGTCACATTGGGTTAAAAACGAGGGTTCCTGTTGATCTCAATGTCAAGATACAGTTTCACAGTATATTGGTATTCTGTGTTGGTCAAACTAAGAAGGGAGCACAATGGTTATTATGTATGGAGATCCAAACATGAAACACATTGAATATTATGAACTAAATGAATTAATAGGGATTTTTATCATATGATTTCTATTTCAAAATCATTCCCCCTGTTGTGAGGGTGGGCGAATAAGAGATCTTCAGGAGCACATATGAATTTTATAATTCATAAATGTGGATCATTCAGAATTTGGAATTTTTTCACTGCGAAAGTACATAAAAAGCTTCCTTGACCTTTGACATATGAGAATCTGTGATGAAATTGTATGCCGCCCATGCGCGTGAAAACAGGGGCTTCCCATACAGTGAATCTGCTCTGTCTTTATCCTAGAATTGAAATTATTAAGAAATATGAAAACGAAATGATTATGTGGCTGGAGAGATGGCTCAGAGATTTAGTGAGCACAAGCTGGTTTCAAATGTCAGCAGCCATATGGCAGGTAAAAACCATTCATAACTTCAGTTACAGGGGATCTGATGCCCTCTTCTGACCTCTGTGAGCACTGCACACATGGGTGCAAAACTCATCCACATAATAAATAGAAATAAATAAATGGCTACATAAGCTATCTAGACTATAGCATTCCTTTTAATAGCAGACTGGACTGATTAAACCGTGATGTAACTAATGAAGAGAGTACAGTCTATCTACTTGTGGCAACTGTTGGTCCAAAATAAATCTGAACTTAATGCAAATAACAATCATTATTCTTATTCTCTCCTATGCTTCTTCTTTTTTTTTTTTTTTTGGTCTTTTTGAGACAGGGTTTCCCTGTTGCTCTGGCTGTCCTGGAACTCACTCTGTAGACCAGGCTGGCCTCAAACTCAGAGATCCACGTGCCTCTGCCTCCCAAGTGCTAGGATTAAAGGCGTGCGCCACCACACCCGGCATTTATTTATTTCCGTATGTGTATGAGTGTACTGTCTGCATGCAAGTTTGTGCACCCCTGTCGTGCAATGCCACAGAGGTCAGAAGAGGGTGTCGGATTCCCCTGGAACTGGAGTTCTCCTAGAATTGGAGTTTCAGATGGTTCTCGGCTGCCATGTGGGTGCTGGGGATCGAACCCGGGTCCTCTGTAAGAGCGGTCGGCGCTCTTAACCGCTAGGCCATCGCTCCAGCACCTCTTCTATGCTTCTTAATTGAGGGTATAAGGCACAGAATGATAAACAGTTTAGGGATTAATATTAATCCCAGACCATTTAAATATTATACTGTTATTCATAAATCACTTGTTAAGGATGAATTTAAAAATTTTCACTTAAATTTATGTTACCATAGTGTAAATTGCATTTACTTGGAATATATTATTATTTTTTATTTTTTTTGTTTTTTAAATTTTTATTATTTATTTATTTATACTTTTTTTTAATCAAATCTAGACCCATGTCCCCTCCATCCCCCCACCCCACCAGAGCTCATGCATTCTGCCAAACATGCTATTCATCTCTTTCTCAGTTTTTCTCAATATACTCCATGGGGAAGTTGACTGTTTTGAGCAGAAGTTCACTATTTCAGTCAGTTCTTTGATGCAGTCCTTTCTGTTGTTGTTGTTGTTTCCAATATGCATCACTCCCAACTGCTTTGGACAAAAGCTCAAGGGACCATGCACAGGAAAAGCTTACTACTGGGTAATTGGCACTAGCATCCACAGATGAGGGATACCATTCTTCGTTTGTTTTTCTGGGACTGTGTTACTTCACTCAACATGATGTCCTCTAGCTCCAGCCATTTTCCTGCAAGGATATATTATAATTAATATATTCTTTTTTTTTTTTTTTTTAGAAATTCAACATCAAATTTTTATTAAAACAGAATGTTGAGGGCTGGAGAGATGGCTCAGTGGTTAAGAACACTGGCTGGTCTTAAGGAGGACCCAGGTTTGATTCCCGACACCCACATGGCGGCTAATAACCCTGAGTAGCTACAGTTCCAGGAGATCTTACAACCGCTTCTGAGTATGGCAGGCATTGTACTAGATGGGTGCACTTACATGCAGGCAATACATGCATACATATAAAAATAAATTAATAAAATATTTTTAAACTTTGCATGTTAAAATACTCATACATTTTTTTAAAGAAAAACTTAAAAAATTGATATAATCTTTTTTTTTTTTTGTCTTTTTGAGACAGGGTCTCCCTGTAGTCCCAGCTGTCCTGGAACTCACTCTGTGGACTAGGCTGGCCTTGAACTCACAAAGATCCGCCTGCCTTTGCCTCCCAAGTGCTAGGATTAAAGGCGTGCGTCACCATGCCCGGCAAAAATTAATATAATCTTTTACTGAACGTAATTCACTATCTTTAGAGCAATCTCCACAGCAGTGGGTCAGTGAGTCCCAGGAAGCCTGAAAAGCAATTAAGCGCCTGTCAGTCCTGCAGGTTGGGCACCAGAACTGGAGGTTGAGAGTGTGTTATACAGCCACACACCTTTTTGTAAATACAGAGAACCTGTCCGGCACTGAGCTGGAAACCTTCTCATGCTGGCTGGCATTAAAGCCAGCGGAGGCGCTGAGAAGACAGGGGGAGAACATGCGTCACTGATCTTGCCTAGCCCTGAATCCTATGATCTACAAGTCCAAACTGCCTGCAAAGTTACACTTACCTGTGCCATAGCTGCTTGAGTGTGTGTGTGTGTGTGTGTGTGTGTGTATGTGTGTGTGTGTGTGTGTGTGTGTGTGTCAAGTTGACACAGGTGGCTTGAGGGAACCTCAGTTGGGGAGCTGACTCCAGTGGACAGGCCCATGGCCAGGTCTGTGGACATCTTGATTGTTGAGTGATGTGGGAGGGCCCAGCCCACTGTGGGTGGTGCCACCCCTGGGCAGGTTGTTGTTTATTGTATAAGAAAGCAGGCTAAGCAGGAATCAGACGATCAAGCCAGTAAGCAGCACTCCTCCATGGCCTGTGCTTCAGCTCCTGCCTTCAGGTTCCTGCCCTGACTTCCTACCTTGGGCTCCTTCAGTGAAGAGCTGTGACCTGGGAGTTGTAAGGTGAATAAACCCTTTCCTCTATAAGTTGATATGGGTCAGAGTGTTTTGTCAAAGTGTTTGAAAGCAAACTGGAACAGACATTGATTGGTACCAGAATCATGGGGCGTTGCTGTGACAGGCCTGACCCAGTTGTTATGGGGAGGATTATGGAAGCATTTGGAACTTTGGGCTTGAAAAGCCTTTGGGTGCTTAGACTTTGTTGCTATAAAGGTTGGAAAAGTTATCGTGCAAGAGGAGTAGACAATGGAGGCCTGGCTTGTGCAGCTTCAAAAGGAAATGAAGACCATCGGGGCTGCTTGCGGGATATCTTGAATTGAGAGTCTGTGGGTTCTGGTGGCTGGGGCAGAAGAATCAGCTGTGATTAGAAGAGACTAGAGCCTGAAATGAAACTTTTGTTTTATGGGGACAACTGATGCTGGTTAGCTTGGGCTGAAAAATCATATACAAGTAACCAGAGAGCAGCATCACTATGGTGAAATGTTCTGGGAAGCATGTTCTCAGTCATCTCATAGAAGCTGTGGTCCAGAGGGGACCCGGGCCTCCATCTGAAGCTGGAAGCAGGGCTTGGTAATGTGTATGAGTCTCCTGCATGGTTCTGGTGTTGGAAGCGTGAAGGGGTCACAGAGAGCAGTTGAGGCCAGGAAAGGCCATTGGTAAAAGTGCAGCCTTGGTTGCTGTGAAGACCCCCGGGATTGCAGGGGTCGTGGAGAGAATCTGAGGCTTTGCACCCTGAGAGGCCAAAAGAGCTCAGTGGTGAAGGCACAGCCTCAGTTTCAGTGTAGACCCCAGGTTTTGGAGATGCCAGGACTGTGGGACAAGCACCAGGCAGCAGCAGGTGTGGGAGGGAGCCGACCTGGGCCAGTGAGGTGGGCCCTGTGCTGTGGATGGCAGAGCCAGGGAAGCGGAGCTGCTACATGGACATAAGTTCAAACGTCCTTGGACGGCATTTAATACAGAGACTGAACTGCACAAGGTGCAGATAGTAAGTGACTGTGAAATGCTTTGCTGATGAGATCTGGAAGCTGCATTAGTCTATGAGTAGAGAGATTAATTCAGAGGGAAATTTGAAGCTGTCAGCAAAATAACTGTCGTGCACTCACCCTTGTAACCTGGGAGCTCACCACCCGTGGGTTATCTGCCAGAGTTACAACACTAGGCATGTGTTCCCTCCTGTGCAGTGAGCCTTTAGTCCAATCAGAAACCAATTGGTAACCCCTAGAACATTCTTGCGAGTATCTCACCAATGGGCATGGCTTAACTCAGCAGTCATTGTTACAGTTCAGAATTCACACCTGGATAATAGCACAGCCTGATGAGTTACTCAGATTGAAGCCAGCCTCTGCTGCCATGTCCACCCCACAAGGTCAACAGCACAGCCTGATGAGTTACTCAGATTGAAGCTGGTCTCTGCTGCCATGTCCACCCCACAAAGACAACAGCACAGCCTGATGAGTTACTCAGATTGAAGCCGGTCTCTGCTGCCATGTCCACCCCACAAGGACAACAGCACAGCCTGATGAGTTACTCAGATTGAAGCCGGCCTTTGCTGCCATGTCCACCCCACAAGGATAACAGTTCGATTCCCAGCACCCACATGGCAGCTAAGAACCGTCTTTAACTCCAGTTCCAGGGGAATCTGACACCCTCTTCTGACCTCCTAGGCATTGCACGACACGAGTGCACCAACGTCCATGCAGACAGTACATTAGTACACATAAAAATAATAAATAAAATTAAAAAAAGAATTGCATTAAAATTTAAGTATAGGCAAGAAGTTCTAATGTATTAATGTGTGCTTGTGTGTAAAACACATGAGACCTTGGGCACTTCCGGAGGTTACGGAACTCGGGGGGAACCATTTCTTTACTTCCACCATGTGGGATGCAGGGCAGAATTCAGGAAACCCCATAAGAGGACAAGGCTTTTTCCTCAGAGGCACGTAGTATGGCCCTGAGCTTGGCAAGATTCATTTTCTTTCCATTGGTCCAACACAATGTCACTCATGGAGTTAGGGGGCGGGACCTGAACTTCCTTCCAATTGGAGGGAATGTTGTAGGATTATTGGTCCAATCAGGCTCACAGAGACTGCGGAGCGGGCTTCCTGGAGCTTTCAGTTCTTTGTCTCAGGCTCTTTTTCCAGGATCTGGTGTTCGTGGAGGCTGTCTGCGCGGTCCTGCACGGAGGTGCTCTGCCTTCGGGAGAAGCGCCTTGTGACGGGATGTCCGGGAATCAGGATCTGGTGAGCGGCGTCCTGCCGGGGAGGAGGCTCCGGGCTGCGCGGGCTCCTGGAGCCCCGGGCGTCCTGTTTCGGCCCCGCTAGTCCTTGAGTCTTGGCTGCAGCGCCGGGCTCGGGGGTTCCGGGCTTCCGGAGGGTGCAGGGGGTTGTGAAGCTGCAGCGGCGCAGGGCTGCGGGGTTCTCGGCCCTGGTCTGCGTCTCCGGGGCGCCGGGCAGCAGGAGGGCGACTCCGAAGGTGGTGGGTCCCGGCGCCCTGCCGCCCAGTGCAGACCGGGGAAACGACCTCCCCTGGCTGCGGACCTCGCTGGTGTAGACCCGCGCTTAAGGCTTGTCCTAGGAGTGTGTGTGTGTGAACGTGACCTTGTGTCAGCATGGGCAGTACTGTGTGTCTGTGGAGGCCAGGGCAGGCCATCCGAGCTCATGGAGATGTAGTTACAGGCGGTTGTAGCTGTAGCTCAGGGAAGAGATTTTCCTTACACCGGCATAGCGCTGCTTTCTGTAAGCTTATGGCGCGCTCCCCCCCGAAATGAAAGGCCACGAGGTTTAGGCTCTCCGGAACAAAGTTTAATTCAGGGTAGCCGGAGCTAGGCTCAGGGGAAAGATAGAGCCAGCACCGAATGGCATCTGGCTTCGGAATTTAAGGGAAAAGGTGGGAATGGGATTCAGTGATAGTGGTTGTGGGCAGAGCACTTTGCATAAGTCCTCCGCTTATCAAAAAGGGCGGAATATTCCTGAGTACGCTGTGATGGCCCGTTTTACTGTAACCAAAGACTGGCGGGGTGGAGCAGGACCTTGGGTCACGCCTCTGCATTTCAATGGGCTTGAGGAACTCACTTCTGACACTTTCTACTAAGGAAGGGGAGGCGGCATCTGTGCCAGCCCAGCGGTTGGGAGGTGGAGGTCAGGAGACCAGGAGATCAGGGCCGTGCCCAGGGACAAGCAATCTTCTTTATTTTTAGAATTTTCATCTTTTGCTTCTACGCGTATGAGTGTTTGGCCTGCATGTGTATGAGAGCAGCCTTATCATGCAGTGCCCAGAGGTTAGGTCACATGGAACTGGAGTAACAAGGTTGGGTGGTGGGAACCAAACCCAGTTCCTCTGGAAGACTATCCAGTCCTCCTAACCACTGAGCCATCTCTCCAACCCTACAACTGTGTTCAAGGCTAGCCTTGACTGCATAAGATTGTTTCTGGGAGCCGGGCGTGGTGGTGCACGCCTTTAATCCTAGCACTTGGGAGGCAGAGGCAGGCGGATCTTTGTGACTTCAAGGCCAGCCTTGTCTACAGAGTGAGTTCCAGGACAGCTGGGGCTACAGAGACCCTGTCTCAAAAAGACAAAAAAAAAAAATTGTTTCTGGGAAACACACACACACACACACCAAAGATACAAAAAAAAAACAAAACTTACCCAATTTTGCTGTGGGGCTGGGTGTTTCCACATTACTGGTCTCTTAAAGTGTGTGTGTGTGTGTGTGTGTGTGTGTGTGTGTGTGTGTGTGTCTGTATATTGGTCTTTTTGAGACAGGGTCTCCCTGTAGCTCCTGCTGTCTTGGAACTCTATGTAGACCAGGCTGGCCTTGAATTGACAAAGATCTGCCTGCCACTGCCTCCCAAGTGCTAGGATTAAAGGCATGCACCACCATGCCCAGCCCTCTTGTTTTAAACAAGAGCTCAGTCCTTTGCTAAGTACTGAAGCCATAGAACAGAGAGGGAGACACTTCAACTCTGACAGGAGATGTGACTGAGGGCACTCAAGGCTGGATTATTGTGTGGAGCTTCCTTTTATGGGGTTCAAGAGGACTGGGGTGTGGTTATTGAGTGTTGTGAGGGGGGCCTCCTTTACTTTGCAGATTATGCCTTTTAAACGGTTTTCTTACTATACAAGTCTCTTCCCACAATGCATCTTGTTTCAGTCATATGCATGCCAATTAAACATAGGCATAAGATGGTAAATGCATGATTCTCCCTAAACCAGTTGAGGCTGGATCTGTCCTACAATCCTCTTACCCAGATTCACTGGACTATATATGAATAAGTATTATTTAAATTTGAGGTTACTGGGGGCAGGAGATCCTCCACCCTAGTTCACACGGGCGTATGTGTAACCTGATGCAGGTGAGAGTTCAGGGGTTCTGAGGTTGTTAGCTGCATTGTTTGGAGACAAGTGTGTGTGCATGCATAGTAGGTGCAGGTTAAAGTGCATCCCAAGAACAGGGGTGTGCATATCCAAAATCACACAGTGGATCAGAGTAAAGCATCTCATGTACTTCCCTGCCATACAACAAAAATCATGCCCACCTTTCCTCACAGGGCCTACTCATGGTTCTTGGTTATTTCTTTATTTTTATTATGTGCATGTGAGTGTTCTTTCTTCATGAATGCAAATGCACCCATGCATACAGTGTCTGAGAGGAGAGAAGGCAGTGTTAGATCCCCTCGTTTTCCATCATGTGGGTGCTGTGATCTAAACCCAGGTTCCCTCAGGAGCATCCAGTGCTCTTAACCAGTGAGTCAACTCTAGGTCTCCATTTGTTTTTTATTTTATTATTATTTTTTAAAGTTTCTTAAATTGTAATGCAGTGTGTGAGTAGGGTTGTGTCCTTATGTGCAGGTGCCTGTGGACACCTGCAGTCCAGGTGGTGCTGGAGTCACAGGCCCTTGTGTGCTGCCCCACGTGTGTGCTGGGAATGGAAGTTGGTTCCTGTGAAAAGGCAGTGCACACTCTTGTCTGCTGGGCTCCCTCCCTCCAGTCCTACTTGTTTTTATAGAGAAGGACACAGAGCGAAGGAGACAGTGCTCCAGCTAAAATCCATCCAGGGTTAACAGTGAATAGTCTCCCTCTTCAGTGGACTGGGTGTTCATTATGTGCTCGTGTTAGAAATGCTTCACTTCTACAAAAGGCTATAAACCTCCCTTACGTGCAGCAGGCAAGCACATGAGGCAGGGCTTCAGCTGGGCTTTTACACTGAAGGCAGAGGGTCCTGTGCCTGATTCTGAATGGTCGGAGTGTGGCCTCCCATTCTTCCAGGGCTGACTAATTCAGTAGAGCTCAGTTGATAAGCAAAGTTCAGCTTTTGAGAATACGATGTGACTTTGAGCACAGGATCCAATCTTGAGCAGGTACATTGATCATAGAAAAATACTGAGGTACAGGTTACACAGTATTTCCTTGTTAACCATTTAATGCAAATTCACTGGCCTTCTCCAAGACACCTTCCTCTTTTACAGTACGGATTGAGTGTTTAAAATTCACTTAGCCTTGTGTAACTTTCCTTCTCTGAGGTTCTCATTACTAACAAATTATGACAATATGTAGGAATTTTTTCAGTTATCACTGATTCACTTAATCTTCAGTTAATCACCCATATGTGGGTTTACAACAGCCTACATTAGTCATGAGTCCTAGAACTATACGCAGATCGATACCCTTCCACCAGGCAAACCACTGTTCATTAAGCTCATAAAAGAAACCATTTATTTTGAATTTTCAGGTAGCTCATTGGACCAAATGGTTTGTTCCTGAAGAGCCTTTCTATGTTGGCAGCAGATGCTGTATGATGAGGAGTGAAAGGACAGCACTGACCATGTATCACACACACCTTTCTCCTGGTTACATCATGCACAGGGATAGTTTATTTTCCCATGCCACTTGCTGGTGGCATCCAGTTGATATTCAGAAGAGTGAATAGTATCTCTAGTATAATGTAAAAATCTGCATTGGCTAGAGTATGTAATATATAGAATATGTGTGCATATATATATATATATTTTTTATATATATATATATATATATATAATACAGACAAATTCATGATTTAAGGAAATGTAGAGGGGCTGGAGAGATAGCACAGCGGCTAAGAGCCCCGACTGCTCTTGCAGAGGACCCCCGTTTGATTCCCAGCACCCACATGGCGACTAAGAACCATCTTTAACTCCAGTTCCAGGGGAATCCGATGCCCTCTTCTGACCTCTGAGGCATTGCACGACATGGGTGCACCAACCTACATGCAGACAGTACACTCATACACTTAAAAAATAATAACAAAAATTAAAAAACCAGTATCAGTAATTACATATAGCCTGTAAGTATTCATTCTAGTCTGGAATCTCATTTATGTAAATCAGCAAACAGCACTGACTCAAGTCCTGACTGCTTTTGGTTTCTAACTTAAATCATCAGGTGCTCCTTTTAATGAAATCATATCCACAAGAAGGTCAAATGACCACCTTGCAGTCAGGGTCCCTTTTTCTATGAGACACTGTGGGTTAAGCTTGTGTAACCTGGATGTGCAGTCGAGAAAGGAAGAGCTAGAGGAGCAGAGGCACAGGAGCCACCGCAGCTGCAGTCAGGGTCTATGATAGTCCACCACATGGCCAGCAGGTATGAGCTCTGTGATAGCCCACCACACGGCCAGCAGGTATGAGCTCTGTGATAGTCCACCACACGGCCAGCAGGTATGAGCTCTGTGATAGCCCACCACACATCCAGCGGGTATGAGCTCTGTGATAGCCCACCACACGGCCAGCAGGTATGAGCTCTGTGATAGTCCACCACACGGCCAGCAGGTATGAGCTCTGTGATAGCCCACCACACGGCCAGCAGGTATGAGACTCTGTGATAGCCCACCACAAGGCCAGCAGGTATGAGCTCTGTGATAGCCACCACACGCCAGCAGGTATGAGCTCTGTGATAGTCCACCACAAGGCCAGTAGGTATGAGCTCTGTGATGTCCACCACACGGCCAACAGATATGAGCTCTGTGATAGTCCACCACATGGCCAGCAGGTCTGAGCTCTGTGATAGTCCACCACACGGCCAGCAGGTATGAGCTCTGGTGATTGTCCACCACACGGCCAGCAGGTATGAGCTCTGTGATAGCCCACCACACGGCCAGCAGGTATGAGCTCTGTGATAGTCCACCACACGGCCAGCAGGTATGAGCTCTGTGATAGCCCACCACACATCCAGCGGGTATGAGCTCTGTGATAGCCCACCACACGGCCAGCAGGTATGAGCTCTGTGATAGCCCACCACATGGCCAGCGGGTATGAGCTCTGTGATAGCCCACCACACGGCCAGCAGGTATGAGCTCTGGCGATAGTCCACCACACGGCCAGCAGGTATGAGCTCTGTGATAGCCCACCACATGGCCAGCGGGTATGAGCTCTGTGATAGTCCACCACACGGCCAGCAGGTATGAGCTCTGGTGATAGTCCACCACACGGCCAACAGGTATGAGCTCTGTGATAGTCCACCACATGGCCAGCAGGTATGAGCTCTGTGATAGTCCACCACACGGCCAGCAGGTATGAGCTCTGGTGATTGTCCACCACACGGCCAGCAGGTATGAGCTCTGTGATAGTCCACCACACGGCCAGCAGGTATGAGCTCTGGCGATAGTCTACCACACGGCCAGCAGGTATGAGCTCTGGTGATAGTCCACCACACGGCCAGCAGGTATGAGCTCTGGTGATAGTCTACCACACGGCCAGCAGGTATGAGCTCTGTGATAGTCCACCACACGGCCAGCAGGTATAAGCTCTGGCGATAGTCTAGCACACGGCCAGCAGGTATGAGCTCTGGTGATAGTCCACCACACGACCAGCAGGTATGAGCTCTGGCAATAGTCCACCACACGGCCAGCAGGTATGAGCTCTGGTGATAGTCCACCACACGGCCAGCAGATATGAGCTCTGTGATAGCTCACCACAAGGCCAGCAGGTATGAGCTCTGGTGATAGTCCACCACACGGCCAGCAGGTATGAGCTCTGTGATAGTCCACCACACGGCCAGCAGATATGAGCTCTGGTGATAGTCCACCACAAGTCCAGCAGGAATGTGCTCTGGCAATTCTCAGATTGAAGTGCTGTCAGGTCTCCTCAAAGATAATGAAGGCTCAAAAAAAGGAAAGGAAGGCTCATTAGACAAGTTTCCAGTGAGCTCCAATTCCTTCTCTTTTGATGCAGGAGCTGCAGTTACGCTGATCAAAGGACCTGGAACAGTTGGGTTTGAAGGGTGTGTCTTGCTCTCAGGCATTTGGTGGCAAGGAACCAAAAGGATGACGATTTCCAAGATGGGTCTCCCCAGGCCATGTCCTTATGGAAGAGAAGACCAAGCTTCCCAGTCCTAGGGCTAGGGAGGTCCATCTCAGGGGGAATCTAGACCACCCGAACTTCTCCCACCCTTCCAGTCAGTCCTGACAACCGCTCCTACTTCACACCCAGAGAGAGCACTTTCAACCACCATGGTGTCTTCAGAGTCTAAGTTCTGCCCCTTCTATCTTTTTATCCTCCTGAGGAATCTCTGGATTGGAGGTGGGGCTACCTTGGATACCTAGGCTAATACTACCAGGTCTCCATGGTTCCTTTTTCTTTTTTTTTTTTAAATAATTTATTTATTTTCATATGTGTATGAATGTACTGTCTGCATGTAGGTTTGTGCACCCATGTTGTGCAATGCTGCGGAGGTCAGAAGAGGGCATTAGATTCCCCTGGAACTGGAGTTAAAGATGGTTTTCAGCTGCTATGTGGGTGCTGGGGATCGAACCCGGGTCCTCTGCAAGAGCAGTCGGTGCTCTTAACTGCTAGGCCATCTCTCCAGCCCCCATGGTTTCTTTTTCAAGATTGTCCTTGATATGACTTGTACACACCTGGACCATGTGTTCCACTGAAGATTTTTGACCTGATTTATTTTAAATTATTTATTTTAATTTGTGCAAGTAGTTGAATTGCTGTTGTGTTTACTCACATGTGTACAGTACCCAAAGGATGAAAGACGGCAACAGAGCCTCCATGTGGATGCTGGGAACAGAGCTCGGGTCCTCCAGAAGAGCCACATGTGCTCTTAAGGCCTAAGCCACCTCTCCAGCCCCTAATCTGGTTTCCTGAGTATCGAAAGCGTATCCTGTTGAAGGCTCCTACAGTGGCCTTGTGTATCTCCCCTCAGTACTCTTCGTGTTTTGTCCTGGATTTCCCTGAGGCCCAGGAGGATGGGCAAATTTCCTTGGGGTGAAGCGCCCCCCTGCCCCCCTCCCCCATGGTGTGGAGTATCTTTCATTACCTGTCAGTCCATTTGCAGTGGAAATTCTTGTCCTCACAGAACATTATTGTTCAGATCTCACTCATTACCAAATCAACATCCAACCAACCTCAGAGACCCAAATTATGTGTAAATTATGTGTAAATGGACTCCTGTGTAATTCCAGGCAAAAGGCACAATAATCTGTGATGAATGCTGTCCAATAAACATTTTATGTGTCCCTGAGCCAGAGGCATATGAATCTCTTTTGAGATCAAGGCTAACCTGGTCTACATAGCTCCAGACCAGCTAGTGCAATAGCAAGAGCATTCCAAAGCTTCCAAGGGGATTATTCTGCAATGCCACAGGTGGTTGACTGAAATACTGGACATTGTGCACCACCTTACTAACTGGGTGGAAGATTTCCTTCTTCCCAATGCAGTAGCTAACCATGTAACAAAAGCACTCCTGTGGTCAATAGTCCCAAGATTTGGGTTAATCTAAGAAAGGACTCAGATAATGGAAGACATTTTACCCCCACTATTCTAAAAGAATTCATGGAATCAGTGGACAGTCAGTAGTCAACCACACTCCTTGACTCCCTTCATACAAGGCTAATGCAGAAAGAATGAATCAAAGGCTTACAACAGGAACTTGCAACAATGCTGACAGCACGCACAAGGTCCAGGTGACTCTATCGGACACAAACCCAAGCATAGGACAGGGGAAGGGGCAGCAGCCTCACAACCCTGGCCAAGGAACTACTGGCAAGTGATTACTGTGGGCTGAGGGTGAGTTGATTTTCTTTGAGGGAGTGATCTAGATAGGCTGACTAGGAGACTACAGTGGATGAGCTGGCAGCAAGGGACATCTGGGTACAAATGCTTGACTGGATAGGACGTAACATGTGGGACAGATGTTACTAAAATAAAGTGCTGGTCTCCTCACTGTGCTTCCTCTTTCTTAGGGAGACTTTCTCTCCCAGCCTCCTCCCCTGCCAGCCAATAGTGCCAGGGCTGACTATATACATGAGGACAGAAACCCTTCCACTTTAATCCCAGCCCATTCTTTCCAGCCTGGGACCCAAGTTAAATGCTGGAGAGAGAATGGAGGACCCGACTCAGAAGGAGCCGATTCTGGTGCTGGAAACCACAGAAGTAGTGGTTTGGACCAAGTGGGGGAGACATTGGACCCAGTCCACCCAAATGCAGAAGGCTGCAGACAGCAGCGCACAGGGAACGTTCACAATCTTAGCACTAGAAAACCCTTTTTTTTTAATCTCAATATTTTTCTATTTGATTTTTTTTAACAATAATAAGTAGTGAATACAAGCATCCTTCATGTAAAACCAATTTGCAAGCAGCTATGCCCAAACCCATATAGCCCAAGGCTCCCACCATCCAGCTGGAGGGGCTTGTATGTACAAGAATGTTGATCAAGTAAGAGTCCAGTCTATATTGCTGTAGTTTCACCATTCACCCCAATCGCAGCCCTTACATTCTACCACGCCTAGAAAACCCTTTGAAATGGAAGACTAGAAAGGAACAGTTTGTAGTCTTTTTATTATGGGGAAGGATAATAAACTTGGGGACTAATGTATCTAAAACACTGTCTAATCAAACATTGTTTAGATGCATGTCTAATCTTCCCTCTGGAAGTTAGAAAAATACAGAGAACTTTCTGGGATATGCAAACACATGTGCTGAGTCTTCCCCAAGTTTGTCTTCTACCTCTCCCAGACTTGACATGCAGTGGAAGATATTCCACACTCTGGGGGGGACTTCACCCCAGGGCCATCTCCAAAAAAATGGACAATCTTGAAAAAGGAACCATGGAGACTTGGTAGTATTAGCCTAGGTATCCAAGGTAGCCCCACCTCCAATCCAGAGATTCCTCAGGAGGATAAAAAGATAGAAGGGGCCGAACTTAGACTCTGAAGACACCATGGTGGTTGAAAGTGGAAGCGGGGATTGAAAGCCTGTGCACAGTGGATCACATGCTCTCTCTGGGTGTGAAGTAGGAGCAGTTGTCAGGACTGACTGGAAGGGTGGGAGAAGTTCAGGTGGTCTAGATTCCCACTGAGATGGACCTCCCTAGCCCTAGGACTGGGAAGCTTGGTCTTCTCTTCCATAAGGACGTGGCCTGGGGAGACCCATCTTGGAAATCGTCATCCTTTCTGTTCCTTGCCACCAAGGCCTGAGGGCAAGACACACCCTTCAAACCCGACTGTTCAGGTCCTTTAATTGGAGTCACTACAGCTACTGCACAGGGGAGCAGGAATTGGAGCACAGGGGAGCAGGACCTGGAGCACAGGGGAGCGGGAACTGGAGCACAGGGGAGCGGGAACTGGAGCACAGGGGAGCGGGAACTGGAGCACAGGGGAGCGGGACCTGGAGCACAGGGGAGCGGGAACTGGAGCACAGGGGAGCAGGGACTGGAGCACAGGGGAGCAGGAACTGGAGCACAGGGGAGCAGGACCTGGAGCACAGGGGAGCAGGACCTGGAGCACAGGGGAGCAGGAACTGGAGCACAGGGGAGCAGGAACTGGAGCACAGGGGAGCAGGAACTGGAGCACAGGGGAGCAGGACCTGGAGCACAGGGGAGCAGGAACTGGAGCTCTTTGGAACCTTGTCTGATGACAGGTCCTTTCCTGGGATGAGACCTGAGCACTCCCACCTCAGCATTGCCAGAGCACATATCTGTTGTCATTGTCGCACAGACAGAGGCCCCTGGCCGACCCTCTGCCCACTCTCTGCCGCCCACCTCTCTCCCCCTCCCTTCCCTTCCCCCCCTTCCTCTTCTTCCTCTTCACACTCCTCCTGGCCACCACTCTTTCTTCCTGCTCACCTCTGGCTGTCCCTCCTCTTCTCCCCCCCATTCCTCCTCCTCTTCCTCTTACTCCTTGTGCATGCACACAAGACACACCATTCACAACTGCACAGCCCCTGGTATGTGTTCTTATGCAATAAGCCATATCTCTAGCCTAAAATCAAAATTCTCACTTAACATTGTCAACCAGGAATTAAAGTATATACCTATTATCTCAACACTACAAGGTTGAAGTCAGGAGGATTTGAAATTCATCCCCAGACTCTCTTATAATGTAGCAAGCTTGATGCCAGGTCCAGTTATTAAATACCTGGTACCCCCCAAATTGTGCAGTTTTTCCGGGTATTTTGATTTTATTTTACTGGGGTGTTGCTTCTTATGTGACAACTCACTCACGGCACCATTTTGGTGGTCAATGTCCCTCAAAATAGTGGAGTTAGGACATTTCACAGGAATTTAGAAAACATTCTTGTGATACTCTATGCAGTTGAATAAGGTATGTATTTATATGTAATTCTTCTTTGCATCATTTTTATTGAATTTTTTAGCTGTATCGTACATAATTTTTCAGTCAATCTTAATCCTGATTACACCCCTTTCTCCCTTGACCCCTCCTACAGACTCCCCTCCCCGCAGAGTTCACACTTCTGTAATTCCTGCTAGAATTCCTCTCCCTGCTCAGTCCTCAGTGCAGCTCCTCCCTGTGTCTAGTCAGCCTGTCCAGAGTGTCTTTTCTAAACAATGCCAGGTCTTACTCACCTGACCACCATCTGCTGCCAATTTCTCAGCCAAGGTTGGGCTCTGCTCCCCATTTCTAGAGTTCTGTGCTGGGTTTTGTCCAGCTGAGCTTGCGTGGGTCTTGTGCATGCTGGCAGCATTATAGGTTCACATGAAGCAGGTCCCAGGAGCTTGTAGGATTCATTTCCATTTGGTCTCGCATCATTTCCCCGGCTCCCACAGTCGATCGCCCCCTCCACCATGATCCCTGCGCCCTGGGTGGGTGAAGATGAACATAGGCAGCCTGTTCATGAACCCGCACTCTGTAGACTCCTGATCTTCATGGATTGCCTTTTCATTCATTTTTGGTTCCGGTGGCCTGTTGCATGGAGGAGCTTCCTTAACGAGAGATAGGAGGTAGTTAATGCCTTCTTGGGTCCTTGTTCTATGATGCTTGGGTCGTGTCACCTAGGCATGAGTCATTCACAGACCATGTCTTGTTTTCTCCTGTCTCGTACTGTTTCTTGATATGCAGCCTTCATCTTTACATATGGACTCATGTAGAAGTCTTAATGTGTGTAATTTGTCAATAGATTGTTAGACTAATAAGATTCTCTCATTCTGGTTTTTTTTTTTTTTACCCTAGCAAGGCATTATTTCTCTCCTCTCCCTTTACCTGTCTAGCTCTTGCTCCATGTCTCCTCCATGCCTTGTCCATTTAAAATATCCCCGTTTCTCCCTTGATACTGAGATTCTCCTGTGGCTCCAATTCTCTTTTGTCCCCTCCCCCATCACCCCTTTTCCTTCTCTAACCATTCTACTCCCCTCCCATGTAGATAATGTCATTTATCCATCCCTCCCTTAGTAACCCCTGTCACCTACTGCCCTCCTGTCTCAGGTTTCCTCTTTCCCTTTACCTTCCTGGTTTCTTTTCATTTACCTGGTTCCTGTAGTTACATTAGGGTATGTACTTACATATAAGGGCTTGGTGCTAGGATTGATAAATTAGGGAGAACAGTTGCCTTTTGTTTTTATGAGTTTGTGTTATTTCACTTAGCACAATAGCTTCTAGTTCCATCCATTTACCTACACATTTCATGATGTTGTCTTTCTTTACCACTGTGTAGAATTCCGTTGCATAAATGTACCACATTTTCATTATCCACTCCTCAGTTGAGAAACACTTAGGTTGCTTCCAGCTCTTCCCTATTGTGAAAAAAAAAGCAGCAGTGAACATGGATGTGCACCTGTCTCTGCAATAGGACGGATCCTTTGGGTGTACGCCCAGAAGTGGTGTGACTGGGTCAAATGGTAGGTTCATTTTTCATCTTTTAAGAGTTCTCCGCACTGCTTTCCATAGGGGTGGCACAAATTTGCAATCCCACCAGCAGTGTGTGAATATCCGCTTTTCCCCATATCCTTTCCAGTATTTGGTATCATTTGTTTTCTTATTTTATTTTATTTTATTTTATTTATTTTGTTTTTTTATTTTATTATTTTATTTTATTTGAATTTTTTTGTATGTATATGAACGTACTGTCTGCATGCAGGTTTGTGCACCCATGTCGTGCAATGCCGCGGAGGTCAGAAGAGGGTGCCATATTCCCCTGGAACTGGAGTTCTCCTGGAATTGGAGTTACAGACGGTTCTTGGCCGCCATGTGGGTGCTGGGGATCGAACCCGGGTCCTCTGCAAGAGCGGTCGGCGCTCCTAACCACTAGGCCATCCCTCTAGCCGTCATTTGTTTCCTTGATCGTAGCCAGTCTTACCGACGTAAGATGGCATCTTAAACCGGTTTTAGTTTGCACTTCCTTACTTACTAATGATGTTGAACACCTTTTAAGATGTTTCTTAGCCATCTTTACTTCTCTTGAGAAGTCTCTGTTCACATCTTTTATCTGGGTCGTTTGTTTTCTTGGTCCTTTGTTTTTGAGTAATTTGTGTATTCTGGATGTTAAACTTTTGTCAAATATGGCACTGGTGAAGGTTTCTTCCCACTCTCTGTGGGTTTTCTCTTCACTTCTTTGTTTCTTTTGCTGTACAGAAGCTTTTTAGTTTAATGAGGTCCCATTTGTTGATTGTTGACCTTATTTCCTGCACAACTACTGTCTGATTTAGAAAGTCTTTTCTTACACTTACATGTTTTAGGTTACTGCCAATGTTTTCTTTCTTTTTTTTTTTTTTCCCCACCTAATATCAGCATTCTGTTCTCTTTTTTTGCATATATTTTTTATTGCTACTAAACTTTTTATTTATTTTTTATTTTATTTATTTTTATGTGTATGAATGTACTGTCTGCAGGTAGGTTTGTGCACTCATGTTGTGCAATGCCACGGAGGTCAAAAGAGCATGATGGACTCCCCTGGAACTGGAGTTCTCCTGGAATTGGAGTTACAGACGGTTCTCAGCCACCATGTGGGTGCTGGGGATCGAACCCGGGTCCTCTGCAAGAGCAGTCGGCGCTCCTAACCGCTAGGCCATCTCTCCAGCCCCCCCTAAACTTTTCATACATCATTTCTCAGTCCAATTTAGACTCATTTCTCTTTCCGTGCCCCCCACCCCACCCAAGTTCATGTGTTCTGCCATGCATGTCTTGCATCTTTTTCTGCATGTTTCCAAAGTTTTTTCAAAGCAGAGGATTATTGTTTTTTTTCAAGAACTTCACTTCACAGTCAGTTCTTTGTCTCCGTTCTTTTGTTGTTATTCTCTCTAACTTGTATTGGTTCAATGTATGCATATATACATGTCTCACATATACTAAAATTATGTCATCTGAAAATAATGTTATTTCCAAATCATATTTCATGATTCACATTTTCCCCTTTTGATTTTATATTACTCTAAAATATGCATACATACCCTCCACCCATATGCCAAGATTCCAAAGTCTGAAATAAGTGGTAGGTTAATTCTAGAACCTGTTAAGGGATTCACATTATAAGATCACAGTTGCTTTCAGATAACAAGGAATATAACATTAATGATGCTCAGTTTGCCTTACAACTAGGTACTTGGTGCTAGCATCCACAAATGAGGGAAACCATTCATCATTTGTTTTTCTGGGACTGTGTTACTTCACTTAACATAATAGTTTCTAATTCCATCCATTTACCTGCACAGTTCATGATGTCTGTCATCTTTTTTTTTTTTTTAAAGCCAATGTTTTATTGAAGCGCTGTGCTTTTCATACAAAATTATATTACAAATCAAATCTAGACCTGTGCCCTCCTTCATGCCCTACTACCCCACTAGAGCTCATGCTTTCTGCCAAACATGTTTTTCATCTTTTTCTCAGTCTCTCAAAATTCTCGATGCAGATGTTTTGAGCAGAGGTTCACCTTTTCAGTCAGTTCTTTGATTCAGTCTTTTGTTATTCCTTCCAATATGCATCACTCCAAAATATGCACATATGCATGCCACATATATCATAGGTTTTAGCATCTTCAGCTTATGATTTTTTTTTTTTTATTAGGCTGAAAGATGTCATGTTTGAAGTCTCCTCTTTGGCAAGCCCAAACCACCATCAATTCTGCCCTTGTGCTCCACACTGGAGTTTTCCCTTCCCATGGTCACCAAATGAGGTCCAGTAATCACCACATCCTGGCTTGATCTTCCTGTCCTGGTCTCCATGATACAGCCTGGGTAGTCCAACAATGGCAGTCTGTACTCTGAAGAAGTAGAAACCCCACAAGCTGAATGTCTCAGCAGTCCCCATCTGGCACTGAAGGTTTGGAGGATTCTTGGAAAGACATGAGTCTTCAGTCCATATTGGAAGGTCGCAAAACTGTGTCTTCTCAGGTCTTTGAAGGATGGCAAATTCAGTGGCAGCCACAGGGTAGCTGCACTTGCCAGTAAGACAGGCAAAACAACTGTGCACTTTTGTCTTTTTACTAAGATCTCAAGTTTTATACCTGAAGTCCAATTTCTCAGGACTTACTATTTATTTCTGGTTGTACTTTCCTTTTGGATGTTTAAGGCCACACAGTTAGCCCAGATTAACAAAGGTTTTTGATTTCTCAAGGTCAGTTGAAGATCTGGTCCTCAAGGGTCACTCAGGGTTTTTTGGGGGGGAGGGAGCCCCTGGCTCCTTTTGGCTTTTCAATCACCATTTCCATACACTTGAGGACAAAGTCAGGTCTTGCTAGACCTTTTCAAAGAATGAGCAGACTTTCCCCTTTATAGACAGGACACTGGCTGAAGTCCCATTAGTAGATCTCCAAGACCTCCCTGCACAGGAAGACTGGTGACTCATATTTGCAGGACATTCCAAGAGATGCCCCCATGCATAGTCCCCTGGGACTTAATTGACCTCTGAGGGCAAGGAACACAGTTATCCCTTAAGACCCTCGGCCAAATTGGTATGGGCATTAAGTAAGGTTGTTAAGCATCCAGAAAGGCTAAGTTACACCAGCCTGATATTTTTAACTACTTTATAATATTTTAGGAAATGCTTGGACAAAAGCTCAAGCAGCGACGTATAAGAAATACTAAGAAGCACTCCCATAAAATAAATACTATAGTTAGACATACTGTCATTACAAACTAGTTTTTTCCGCAGTCCTTTGATCTTTTTTTTTCTTCCTTTGATCTTATATTACTCTAAAATATACATACAAATCCTTCATCTGTATACCAACACTTCCTAACTCTGAAAATAAATGGTAGCTTAGTTCTAGAACCTGTTAAGGGATTCACAATATAAGAGCACAGTTGTTTTCAGATCACATTAACATTTTTCAGTTTGCTTTTCTACCAGGTAATTGGCGCTAGCATCCACAGATGAGGGATACCATTCGTAGTTTGTTTTTCTGGGACTGTGTTACTTCATTTAACATGATATCTTCTAGATCCATCCATTTACCTGCAAAGTTCATGATGCCATCTTTCTTTACTGCTGCATAGAACTCCATTGTGTAGATGTACCACATTTTCTCTATCCACTCGTCAGTTGAGGGGCACTTGGGTTGGTTCCAGCTCTTCGCTATTGTGAAGAGAACTGCAATAAACGTGGCTGTGCTTGTATCTCTGCAGTAAGATGAATCTTGTGGGTATATACCCAGGAGTGGAAGCTCATTTTGAGTCTTCCAGGGTTTTCCACACTGCTTTCCATAGTGGCTGGACGAGTTTACATTCCTACCAGCAGTGGATGAGTGTTCCCCTTTCCCCACAACCTCTCCAGCACTTGGTATCATTTTGTTTTCTTGTGATCCTAGCCAGTCTTATCAGTGAGATGATATCTTAAAGTGGTTTTAATTTGCATTTTCTTAATTATTAGCAACAGTTTAACACTTTTTAAGATGTTTCTTAGCCATCTTTAATTCCTCACTTGTGAAGTCTCTGTTCAGCTCTTTTTTTTTTTTTTGGTCTTTTCGAGACAGGGATTTCCCTGTAGCCCCAGCTGTCCTGGAACTCGCTCTGTAGACCAGGCTGGCCTTGAACTCACAAAGATTCGCCTGCCTCTGCCTCCCAAGTGCTAGGATTAAAGGCATGGGCCACCACACTCGGCTGAGCATTCTCATTCTTATCAGTAGCTTTATGAAGGATTTCTTTAAAATCCTTCATATGATGGGACACAGAGCAAGCCTTAAAATAGAAGGTAATTGACCTGATTTCTTGTATTCTGTTGTATCACAGTGTAACAGATGTAGAGAATCTGTAGCAGGAGGGACAGAGAGATAGAGCAGAAAGTCTGTGGTCTTGAAGATAAACAGCCCATTGTTGAATGAGTAGGTCAGAAGGTGAAGACAGGTGCTTATTCATGTTACTGGCTACTATACAGCTTTATCGATCATAAAATTTATAGAGATATTTTCTTGGGGTTCCTGGCTGAAGTGCTTTGTTCCTCATAGGACACTATTCCCAACATATCCTTTCATCTTTTGAATTCAGCGTGCATTTGTCTGTCTCAGGCACTCCAGAGCATCAGTAAAGATCCTGGTGCCAAAAGCAAAACAGTGCTTCGTCTGTACTTCAGTGCAGTGCTCCAAAGGAAGAGCTTTTCATCCCACAGTGCGGCAAGTGTGTGCTCCGCAGGAGTGCTGGGGAGCACTCCTGTGCACAGACAGTGTCCTGTGCTTACCCTTCACTCACTCGCCTTAGTTCTGAATCATTCTTCTTCTGGGTCATGTTAGCTTTGTCTTGACAGTGTTTTGGGTGCTTTTATCTTTTTTTGTAATATTTGTAAAATACTAATATGTTCTCTCTGTGATATGTCAACCTGTTTACCTTGCTGTAAGGATAGATGAAGGGAAGCCACATATCCATCACCTTTACACTGTGCACAGACATGAATGTGGGCAGGTAATTTGTTTCAGTTATCTTAAAAAAAAAAATGTAAGAACAACTTCCTCCTAATTAAGTTATTCGATATGAATTATATGAAGCTCTATACACTTAAATAATCCTATCATCTTTATACTTGCAAATATCTGAGAATAATTTACAAAGAGAACATTTTCTAAAAGACTAATCAAGGTGTTTTATTTTGTTTTGTTTTGTTTTTTGGTCTTTTTGAGACAGAGTCTCCCTGTAGCCCAGCTGTCCTGGAACTCACTCTGTAGACCAGGCTGGCCTTGAACTCACAAAGATCCACCTGCTCCTGCCTCCCAAGTGCCTAGGATTAAAGGCGTGCACCATCAAGCCTGGCCTCAAGGTGCTTTTTCTTAAAATTTCGTTTGCGTGTTCATGGAGTTATCTTCACGAATAAAAGTCATTTCCTTTTTCTCAGTTTAGTTTCAATTACCAATTTCTGAGACAAGCATTATAGTGAGTTGCACTAATAGCTCTGAATGCATTCAGGTTTACTGACAGGAGTTTCATGTGTTTAGAACCCTCAGGCTATGTCTGTACAAGTTACCTTTCAGTTTAATCATCATCCCCCCCCCCCAGTAGCCTCAGCTGTCCAGCTGTCATGGAACTCTCTAAGTAGACCTGGCTGGCCTTGATGTCACTGAGAACCATTTGCTTCTGCCTGGGATTAAGAGTATGTGTCACCATGCCCAGTAACTGGGTCATTCTATTTTAGACCATTTCAATTAGACTGAAGTGCTGGGTTCCAAGTTGTCAATATCACTTGGCTCCTAGTCTCTTTCTCTCACCTAATGCAGCAATGTTTTTACACCTGTAATTACTTCTCTTCACAACATTTGGCCAAACATTTTCTGTTTTTTTTTTTTCAAGACAGGGTCTCCCTTTAGTACCAGGTGTCCTGGAACTCACTATGTAGACCAGGCTGGCCCTGAACTCACAGAGATCCGCCTGCTTCTGCCTGGGATTAAAGGCATGTGCCACCACACCCGCCACATTTTCTATTTTGTACAATTGTGATACAACCAAATCTCCAGATTGTTTTCCTTTGTATTTAAGGGGAATTTTTCATGTCTTACTGTAGACTCTAGTGATGACACACTCGGTAGCGTACCAACCTAGAAGTTGTCCCTTTTTGTCTACTTTATCCTTAGAAATTAGAGCTCTTACAGGAGTCCTTCCACATTTCCCTCGTCACCCAGAGAGACGCCTTTCTCTTCTTTGCTTTTTCTTACCTTGTCTACGTTGTCCTATCACTTTCCAGACATATTTTTATCACGCTGCTGTTACTAGCCTACACCTGCCAAAACCTTTCGTCCTTTGTAAGATCCTGCCCCACTAAGGGACTCAGCGGACTCACTAAAAAAGCTTCATTTCAATCTCCACGTCTCTGCTAAAGCCAACTCTTTGACTCTTTGGTGACACAGTCCTATCCAGCGCAGGGAGGTGGACATTAGATGTTGCTTTCTTCATATGTAGTTCCCTCAGTAGTTCTGTCCCTTCTCTGTGTCCTCCAGGCCCTGAAACCCCTCAGCACCTCCACGGGTGGTGCCTCTTCCCCACCAAACATTGATTGCCCTTAGCTGCAGAGGGAGGGGAGGACCTTTGGGTGAGTCCTTCCTGGGAAGTTAATGGGTCCAATCTGTTTGGGTCCTAAGCAGGCACCGAGAGTCCTGTGGTGCATTAGCCCTGCCATTTACAAAACAGACCCTTTCACGGCTCTGCTACCAGCCCTAAACTGCACTCCAGGTATTATTCAGCCATTTACTGTGCAGTTCTCAGACTCTTTGAGCTGGTGAAATAGTATCATTTAGAGGTAGCCCTGAACAGTCACTTCTTTTCCAAAGGTTCACATTTGTGAGTGGTACGCACCGATACACACTGCAAAAGAACATTCTCCGATGAAGACTAAGAGAGGTGCTGGTCTGTGGGTAGAAGCATAGTCTCACTTGTTAGTTTCATTTTGATCATTCCTTGTCCTCCAAAATAAAAACTTATAATCTTGTTTTCTTTTTGTTGATTCATTTGATTTTAATTTTTCCATTCTCACAGCTGTGCTAGAAGTAATCAGGAAGTCTGCTCCTTGATTAATTCAATCAGTGTAAATTTCTTATAATCCAGATGGCCAAAAAGAAATTGGAAGAGAGAACATAAGCATTCTTCTGTGGATGGACAGGGCTTTGTGTTCTTTTCCCATTTTATCCATCACTCCTGGGTTTTTGAACCACAGGAATCTGTCCACTTAAAACCATTTGTTTTCCTGTGATCCCAGATTCCTTTAATCCTTGAATTTGCAGTTTAGATTACATTCCCTTAAAACTCCCATGTCCAAACTGAGATAATGTAAGAGCAGATTTGGTGGACGTGGAGATTTCAGTGAGTTGAGTTTGGCCACAGCTTGTATTTGTGTTACAATTCCTTTGAGTTCTCTTTAGTCATATTTTATTGAATCCCTACATTAACACAGGGAACTTATATTGATTTTTCTTTCTCCCAGGGAGCAGACCACAGGAACCTCTATAGGAAACCCTCTGTTAGACTCCTACACAGAGCAGAGTGCACTCTCATTTTCTGTCCCACAGCTGAGGATCTGGGCTGAAGAAGAAAATTGTGTCCTTACAGGGCTCTGTGTCATTTGAGGACATAGCTGTGGACTTTACCTGGGATGAGTGGCAGGATCTGAGCACTGAGCAGAGGACCCTCTACAGGGAAGTGATGCTGGAGAACTACAGCAGCCTGGTGTTCTTGGGTGAGTCTCACTCTCCTATAACTGTCAGTTCCAATTAGGTTCTTGTTGACTGATGTATATATTCCTAAATTTTCATGTTTATTTTTGAGAAAGTGTTTCATTATATAATCCTGAATTCTTGAAATTCATTGTGTAGACCAGGCTGGCCTTGAACTCACAGAGGACTAGCTTCCTCTCCCTCCTGAGTTCTGGTGAGCCACCGTGCCAGGCAGTTATTCCTAACTTTTTCTTCTAAGTCCATTGTTTACATTTTCATCAATGCATGATAATAATGTACACTGTAGAGAAAAATATGGTTTTTAGTACACTTATGTTTAATGATCCCATAAAGCACTGCACCTCATGCAGTGCTTGTTTGTATTGGTAGGATTTAAAATCTGACAGCCATTTTGACTTTCAGGCCACTGGGAACTTGCTCACAGGAACGTAAAGCAATGGTCACAGCATGTATAAGACTCATGCTGATTCATTCAGACAGAATCCCAGCATAGAATTAGGGAAATGGGTACAGGCCCCAACCGTAGCCTAGAAACTATTGACAACTGATTACTGGGTGAGGGAAGAGTCGATCTTTAAGATCTGTAGATAGGCTGATTAGAATCCAGTGGATGAACTTGCACCGAGGGACATCTGGGTACAAATATTTGACCAGACAGGATATGATGTGTTTGACAGAATGCATGGGGTACAGTGGGGGTGAGGGGCTATGGGAATGTGGATGGGGGGGTCTACCCTTGATTAAGAACTCTTACATGAATTGCACAAAAACTCAATAAAGCATTTAAAAAACGAAAATAAAATCTGAAAGCCATTTTGAAATACTTAGTTATTTGCTGTCATCACGTATTCCCCACAAGCTCCTCATTCCTCCGTGTCCGTCCCACTGAGTACCACCCATCTCCTTCCATCCCCCTTTCCCCTATACCTTTTCCATGCTTGAGTCACCACTGTTTTCTTCTCTACTTAGGAGGTCAACTTTCTTTGCAGGAACTGTAAGAACATGTGCGAGTTTTCTCTTCCTGCATGGCATATGCCACATGTTAAAATAGTGAGTTTTCTGTGGCTGTGATAGAATTCCCTGATAAAAAAATGACTTTCAGGGTACCAGGATTTTTTTTGACTTCCAGTTCCAGAGGGATTGTACATCATGGTGCGAAGGCCATGGCAGCAGGAACGTGAGGCCTCCCTGGCCTTCATGATGCTGAGACCTCACATTCCATCACAGGAAGCAGAGAGGGCAACCACAAACCGGGACCAGGCTATAAACTGCTAACACCTGCCTCCCATTTAATGGACTTCAATCTTGCAAGTCTCCATAACCCTGCGAACGGTTTCATGACTGTCCACACTGCACCATAGTGACCACATGTTCAGATACATGTGTCTGTGGGCCATCATTCTCTCTCAGACCACCACAGTACTGTCTTTGACTTTTTTGGGCAGATGTAGAAGAAGCAATAGAAGCATCTCTTCACAGGTGTGCATGGGGTAGGTACCTCAAAGAAACTGTCCTTCAATTCCACATTGGGGAGGGAGTGAGACTATAGAGGTGCTTAGCAAGCAGAGCTGTCTCTGAGAGGATCCATTCCAAGCATTCCCAGCCCAGTCATTTGTTACTGCATTCCATCACATTTTCTATGACCTTCCAATGTACAGTCATTTGTTACTGCATTACATCACGTTCTCTATGACCTTCGAATGTACAGTCATTTGTTACTGCATTACATCACGTTTTCTATGACCTTCGAATGTACAGTCATTTGTTACTGCATTACATCACGTTCTCTATGACCTTCGAATGTGTAGTCATTTGCTTGGGAAATCTATTATGATTCCTGTGAGAATTCAGGATCGGTAAATATGCGCATTTGTCCTGCATTGTAGAATTCTTTCACTGAGTAGGTAGTTTTGAGTTGTTTTCTTTCTTCTAGAGTAACTCTGAGGTAAGTTTTTTTTTTTTTTACTGGTGGTTTCTGCACCAGTAAAGTAAAGGTATATCTTTTTCTTATTCCACCTGGATTCATTCTGTGTTCATAATACTTTTTTCTCAAACTTTAGAGTTGAAATGTGATGTTTCTTAGTTAGAATTCTTTTTCCATTGGATGTGGTCATCAGGTGTCAAATTTTTGTCAGATTCATTTTTATGATTGTACTCTCTTGTTCAGTTTCTCCTACACATTTTTTATTGTTGTACTTTGTCTCTTTCCTTTGTACATTTTCTTAAATCATGAATTTGTGTCTGTATTATGGAATTTTCTACCGCATGAAGACCGAGTGGAAACCGTCTGCAGTGAAAATTTCTGACTTAATGATCAAGGCACAGTTCCCAAGTCACAGCACTCTTTCTTCACCAGTGGATTTGACTTAGAACTCTGCTATAATTTGCATTTTATTTCTCTCTTACAGGATATTGCAGGTCCAAACCTGAGTTGATCTTCAAGTTGGAGAATGGATTTGGGCCATGGAATGTGGGAGAAGCATCTGTCCAGAACCTGCCAGGTCAGTGAGTACGCAGTGAGCAAGAAGCCAGGCCGTTAGCTACCGGTCATCCATGCGGAATACCTCCCACAAAGGTTTCCAGATGTCGACTGCTGTGGTGGATCACACACTTAAATTTTGCTGTTCTTGGAGTGGCATCCAGGTCATTTCGTCTCCTTGTAGCTGTTTTCTGAAAAGATATTTTCTTACATTTGCTGGAAATTCAACCTTGTGTAGCTCTGAGTCATTCTCATTGGCTTTTAAAAATTTTTTTCCCTCCAATGTGTTTGAGTGTATTATCTGCAATTTTTTTTTTTTTTTTTTTTTTGGTCTTTTTGAGACAAGGTCTCCCTGTAGCCCCAGCTGTCCTGGAATATCTGCATTTTTTTATTTTTAAATTTTTTCAAGCTCCAGATGTCCAGGAATGCAGTGTAGACCAGGCTGGCCTTGAACTCACAGAGATCTGCCTGCTTATCTGCATGTTTTTAAGTGCTCCCATGTCTTTGAGTGACATCTTTGGTCAGAAGGGCGCATTGGATCTCCTGGAACTGGAGTCATGGATGGTTATTTGGTGCCATGTGGGTGTTGAGAACGAACCCCCAGCACTCTGTAAGAACACCTGGTGCTCTTCAGAACTAACCCTCAGCACTCTGTAAGAACACCCGGTGCTCTTCAGAACTAACCCTCAGCACTCTGTAAGAACACCCGGTGCTCTTCAGAACTAACCCTCAGCAGTCTGTAAGAACACCCGGTGCTCTTCAGAACTAACCCTCAGCAGTCTGTAAGAACACCCGGTGCTCTTCAGAACTAACCCTCAGCACTCTGTAAGAACACCCGGTGCTCTTCAGAACTAACCCTCAGCACTCTGTAAGAACACCCGGTGCTCTTCAGAACTAACCCTCAGCAGTCTGTAAGAACACCCGGTGCTCTTCAGAACTAACCCTCAGTAGTCTGTAAGAACACCCGGTGCTCTTCAGAACTAACCCTCAGCAGTCTGTAAGAACACCCGGTGCTCTTCAGAACTAACCCTCAGCAGTCTGTAAGAACACCCGGTGCTCTTCAGAACTAACCCTCAGCAGTCTGTAAGAACACCCGGTGCTCTTCAGAACTAACCCTCAGCAGTCTGTAAGAACACCCGGTGCTCTTCAGAACTAACCCTCAGCAGTCTGTAAGAACACCCGGTGCTCTTCAGAACTAACCCTCAGCACTCTGTAAGAACACCCGGTGCTCTTCAGAACTAACCCTCAGCACTCTGTAAGAACACCCGGTGCTCTTCAGTGCTGAGCCATGTCTGCAGCTCCAGATGATTTACATAATTCACATGGTGTACATAATTCAAGGTCGTCTCAAAATCACCAGGGAGCTGAGGTTGGCCTTGAAGTCATCATTCTGCTGCAAATCCCATTTGATTGGATAAAAGAAATTTGCTGGTGAGACAGTTCCTTGGTTTGACTGTTCACCTAAATCCTAGGTGTCCTCCTTTCTTCTCTTGTTTTATATATATACCAGAGATTGTATTAGACTTTCTCAGCCTTTTTTTTTTCCAACCTTGAACTCTTGATGATCTTATCAACAGTTTTCTTTTAATTTTGATAATAGTAGAAATAAAAAAAAAATCTTCCCTTAACATAATTACATTCCATGGATAGAAAAATAAGCAGAGGTGTTATGTATCCCAATTGGTAGGGGCCAGGAGAACGTTTGCCAGGAGGAGATGAAGAATATATATGCAGCAGTATTTTAGGACAGAGTTTAAGTTCTTAATTTCATTACAAAGGAAGTATTCATTTACTTTAACTTGGGACAGTTTTTACAAATTTGGTGTATAGTACATGGGGGATTAAGTGAATATTGATACCGTGGTTAAAATATCAGTGTAGATTTGAGAATCTATAGCCTGAAGATTATTTAATACAGTTCTTATTGTGTCCACCTGTGGGATTTGTAAGAAATGAGTAGAGTGTTGGGGCTGGAGAGATGGCCTAGCGGTTAAGAGCGCCAACTGCTCTTGTAGAGGACCCGGGTTCAATCTCCAGCACCCACATGGTGGCTAAGAACCATCTGTAACTCCAATTCCAGGAGAACTGCAGTTCCAGGGGAATCTGGCACCCTCTCCTGACCTCCACGGCATTGCACGACACTGGTGCACAAACCTACATGCAGACAGTACATTCATACACATACAAAAAAAAAAAAAAAAAAAAGGAATGAGTAGAGTGTCATGATTTCCAGTGTGAGAGGCAAGTTAGAAGTTTTCTCCATGTTATTACATGAATTGGAAAATTAAGGTCAATAAAGGAGATAATAAATGAAGAGACAGGGAAGATTGCTGGTGCTTAAAAAAGAGATATCAAGACAGCTTAAGAGGAGAAAAAAAGATATTGCAGAAACAAGTCGGGAACATTCCACACTGCAAACCTCATGACTGAGATACAACACAGCCAACATGTTACTCTGAAAATGTAGAATCCAAAATGGCCAAATGCCAGTGAACTGACATTCAGGACTACCCCAAATCCTATGTTGCTTGAAGTGGGAATGTGCAGTGTCTCATGTCATCCAGGGTTGCTTCAAACTAAGCACTAAGTAGTGAAGCATAACCTTGAACTTTTTTTTTTTTTTGGTCTTTTTGAGACAGGGTCTCCCTATAGCCCCAGCCATCCTGGAACTCACTCTGTAGACCAGGCTGGCCTCGAACTCACAAAGATCCTCTTGCCTCTGCCTCCCAAGTGCTAGGATTAAAGGCGTGCGCCACCACGCCCAGCTACCTTGAACATTTTATCCTTCTGGATTTATCTCCCAAATTTTGGGGCAGATGGTTTGGCATGCACCTCTCACCTAGGTTTCTGCAATGATGATCAAACCAAGAGCTTTTCCATGCTCAGCAGTCCCTGTTTCAATAGCTTTTACATCCCAAAGCTAACCTCTGTGAAGAGATTTTTTTTTCTTTTCTTATTTTTGTTCCTGCTTGGAAGAACAAGTTGATTAATTTTATCGACACATCATGCTGTGTCATAATCATACCCTCTGTAGAAAGCAGGAAAAAGTAAAAATTCACGGGGCTGTGGACACTGACAAGATTTCTCTGCAGGAGATATCCACAAGGGAGTCCTGAAAACTATCAGGGTCAAATTTGGGTCTCCTTAGAAAATTGGGTGTGGTGGCGCACGCCTTTTAATCCTACACTTGGGAGGCAGAGGCAGAGCGAATCTTTGTGAGTTTCAAGGCCAGCCTCCGGTCTACAGAGTGGAGTTCCAGGCCACTGAAGCTACAGGGAGACCCTGTCTCAAAAAAAAAAAAGAACCCAAAAAAAAAANAGGGAGACCCTGTCTCAAAAAGACAAAAAAAAAAAAAAAAAGAAAATTAAGAGGCAACAAATTCATAGTATAGAGTGCTTGGTTATTGCATCTTGGAGTATTACTAAGTCTTGATCAATGTAGAGGATTTGAATACCGAGTCTAAAGTTAACAAATTGCTTGCTCCCAGACCCAACTTTCATTGCGTGTGTGTGCATTTGTGTGTGTGCAAGTGCACATGTGTGTATGTGTGAGAGAGAGAGAGACAGACAGATAGAGAGGGAGAAAGATAGTAGGAATTGTCTTGCCATGGCAAATGTGTGTAATTTGGAGTACAGCATTATGAATTTTGTTCTCTTGGTCAACTTTTGGTCTGTTTTCAGGATTACATTTAGCATATGAAGTTCGAGACTCTCCTTGCTGTGCTGTCTCACTGCCTCTGTTCTTTTTTTAATCATTTTTATTTTACAGATTGCAACATCTTTATGTTAATTTTTTCCCTGTCCTCTTTTTTTAATGTTTTTTTTTTAAATTTTATTTATTTTTATATGTGTATGAGTGTACTATCTGCATGTAGGTTTGTGCACCTGTGTCGTGCAATGCCTCGGCGGTCAGAAGAGGGTCTTGGATTCCCCTGGAACTGGAGTTCTCCTGGAATTGGAGTTACAGATGGTTCTTAGCCGCCATGTGGGTGCTGGGGATTGAACCTGGGTCCTCTACAAGAGCAGTTGGTGTTCTTAACCCCTAGGTTATCTTTCCAGCCCTTCCCTGTTCCTCTTTAGAAGATAGAATATCTATTATCTCACCACCTTAAATACAACTAACTGAAGAAAATTTCCTATTTCACACATGATGGTGTTATCATGTAGAGTGATAATTTATAGTTGTTATAATAAATAATCAAGGGTGAAAATTACCATGTAGAAACTAAAAATGGAATCATTTATCTCCATATGTTTCAATAAGAGTAAAAGAAGAAATAAGAGACATGACAGCACCTTATTCATAAGGAAGTATGATGTATGTTGTTACCATAAGTGAATAGGTAGAGTGTGCTCATGCCTAACATTAGTCCCAGAATTTTAGAGGCAGAGTCAGGTGCAGTTCTGTAAGTTCAAAGCCAGCCTGATCTATGTAGCAAGATCCCTGCCAGCCAGTTATATATACACTAAGACCTTGTAGGAAACAAATAGAAAAGAGTAAGTCAACATTATTTTACAGCTTCTGTGAGGATTACTATGCACATTTTTACTTTTGTATGAATAAAAAAGATCTAAGGGTGATTGGTGGAAAATGACATTTATAAACTTTATAAAGATAAAAAGTCATAACTTTTTATCTTTATAAAGTTTCTGCCAAGATGGAGATTATCTATAAAAATGACAAAAGACGTTTGTGGGAAGACGGAATCATGAACAGAAAGACATCTACTGAAGACGTTGTTAAGGTGAGTAAAGTATATAATGTGGGTTGTTAACCAACCAACTTTCCTTCCTTCCTTCCTTCCTTCCTTCCTTCCTTCCTTCCTTCCTTCCTTCCTTCCTTCCTTCCTTCCTTCCATCCATCCATCTGCCTTTTTGATCTTTTTGATCTTTTTGAGACAGGGTCTCCCTGTAGTCCCAGCTGTCCTGGAATTCACTCTGTAGATCAGGCTGGCCTTGAACTTGCAAAGATCCACCTGCCTCTGCCTCCCAAGTGCTAGGATTAAAGGCGTGTGCCACCATGTCCGGCTCTTTTTTTCTTTCTTTAAATATGGAATGCTTCATGAATTTGCATGTCACCCTTGCACAGGGGCCATGATAATCTCTGCATTGATCCAATTTTAGTATATGTGCTGCTGAAGCTAGCCTGGCTTTTATCATTTAAAATCTGTAAGCAAAGATTAGAAACCCTGGAATGCTTCCTCTAGTATTTCACATGGGCTGGGGAGATAGGTTTGTCAGCAAAATGCTTGGCATGCTGGCATGGTGACGTCAGTTTGCATAACCAGCACCTCTGTATAATGGTAAGCAATTTAGCATGCAGATGGAACAAATTATGGAAAATAAAGAGAGAAGAACCCTGACGAGACAGTAGATCCAAATTTTCATGTTTGGAGGTCACTGAGATTTAGAAAGTGATTCAGGATGTCACCCATATGAAATAGTAGAGAGCTACTGTCAGGAAAAGCTGCATAAATCTAAATATATCCAATTCTATCTCTAGGAAGAGCTAACAGTTCAGAAAATTCAACAGAGAATCTTCTATGAAGGGAAAGGATGTGTGAAGCCACTATACCAGCAGTCCTACCAAAGCAGGAATCAGATGTCTCACCCAAGTAAGAAATATGTCAATTATAAATCACATTTCACTCAGTGTCATAGGTGTCCTCCAGTGGAGATGCCCATTGAGCATGAAGAATGTGAGAATATGTTCTCAAGTTCTAACTAAGTTTCTGTCATACAGGTGGGAAGTCCTATAAATGTACGGAATTCAACTCACAATTCATGAAACATCAGTTCACTCATGAAGGTGAGAAGTCCTGTGAGTGTAAGCACTGTGGAAAATCATTCAACCACATATCTGTTCTCAGTGTGCATGAAAAAACTCACAAAGAGAAGTGCTATCAATGTACACAGTGCAGAAGAAACTTTTCCAGGAAGTCTCAGCTCACTGTCCATCAAAGAAATCATAGAGGAAAGAAGCACTATGAATGCAAACAGTGTGGAAAAGTCTTCTCCTGGAAGTCTCACCTCATTGTCCATGAAAGAACTCATACAGGAGAGAAGCCCTATGAATGTAAACAGTGTGGAAAATCCTTTGCCACGTTATATATTCTCAGGATGCATCAAAGAACTCATACAAGAGAGAAGCCCTATGAATGTAAACAGTGTGGAAAAGCCTTCTCCCAGAAGTCTAATCTCACTGTGCATCAAAGAACTCATAGAGGAGAGAAGCCCTATGAATGTAAACAGTGTGGAAAAGCCTTCTCCTGGAAGTCTCAGCTCACTATCCATCAAAGAATTCATACAGGAGAGAAGCCCTATGAATGTAAACAATGTGGAAAATGCTTCTCCACCAACCATGATCTCACTGTCCATCAAAGAACTCACACAAGAGAGAAGCCCTATGAATGTAAACAGTGTGGGAAAGCCTTCTCCCAGAAGTCTTCGCTCACTGTGCATCACAGAACTCATACAGGAGAGAAGCCCTATGAATGTAAACAGTGTGGAAAAGCCTTCTCCAGGAATGATAAGCTCATTCTGCATCAAAGAACTCATACAGGAGAGAAACCCTATGAATGTAAACAGTGTGGAAAAGCCTTCTCCAACAAGCATGATCTCACTGTCCATCAAAGAATTCATACAGGAGAGAAGCCCTATGAATGTAAACAATGTGGAAAATCCTTCTCTACCAGCCATGATCTCACTGTCCATCAAAGAACTCATACAAGAGAGAAGCCCTATGAATGTAAACAGTGTGGAAAAGCCTTCTCCCATAAGTCTTCGCTCACTGTGCATCAAAGATCTCATACAGGAGACAAGCCCTATGCATGTAAACAGTGTGGAAAAGCCTTCTCCAGGAAGGATAAGGTCACTCTGCATCAAAGAACTCATACAGGAGAGAAGCCCTATGTATGTAAACAGTGTGGAAAAGCCTTCTCCTGGAAGTATCAGCTCCCTGTCCATCAAAGAACTCATACAGGAGAGAAGCCATATGAATGTAAACAGTGTGGAAAAGCCTTCTTCCGGAAGTCTCAGCTCACTGTCCATCAAAGAACTCATACAATAGAGAAGCCCTATGAATGTAAACAGTGTGGAAAAGCCTTCTCCAGGAAGGATAAGCTCACTGTGCATCAAAGAACTCATATAGGAGAAAAGCCCTATGAATGTAAACAGTGTGGAAAAGCCTTCTCCAGGAAGGATAAGGTCACTGTGCATCAAAGAATTCATATAAGAGAGAAGACCTATGAATGTAAACAGCCTGGAAAAGGTTTCTCCCAGAAGTCTCAGATCACTGTCCATCAAAGAACTCATAGAGGACAGAAACCTTATGAATGTGTACACTGAAAAAGCCACCTCCAAGAAACCTCACCTCATGGTCCATCAAAAATCTCATATATGAGAAATGTCCCATGAATGTAAACAGTGTGGAAAAACTTTATGCCAAATATCTACTCTCAGGTTGAACCAAAGAATTCATACAGGCAGGAGCCCTATGAACATAAACTAAGTGGAAAAATTTAAAGAAGACTTTACTTATTGTGGATAAAGTATATCATACAAATGTGAAGTCCTATAAACATAAATAATTTGCAAAATCCTACTTCAAGTATCCTTTCACTCAGAGTCTTTGAAATCTAGCCTAGTATCCATCGAATACACTCAAAGCAGAAGAGCTATTCTCTCAAGTCACATCTTGTTGAAGATTAGAGTACACGTACAATTGGAGAAGTCCTCTTGTATCAAATTAAAGAAGATTAGCTCTTGCAAATCAAATCCCACTGGACATAGCTGAAAAATGGTAGATTCCCTACGAATTTATCTAATAAAGAAAATCTTTAATCTTAATTGGATCATTAGTTTTAATACAGACTGAGCAACTTCTTAAGAGCTGGGCAGAATTTAGCCAGATTCTTTGCCAAAATATCAGAAGAATGGCCCCAGGCCATGGTCTGGTATTGTTCTTAGTGTCATCATGAGCTGGGTCTTTACCATCCCTATAATTCTCAGCACTACTATTTTCTGGAGTTCTACTTAAATGTCCCATAAAACAGTGCTTACAAAGTACTAGCAAGGCCATTGAAAACTCCATCATACAATCAGTTGACTAATTGTATGTACAGGACAAAATGTGGCAACTGATCCACCTGGTGGAACCACTCGTGCAGGAAGTTGATGGGGAACAGGTCTCATATCTGTAAAACACTCAGATATTAACATTAGATATTAAATCAAACATAAACCAAGTCCAACATAGCTTGGCATAGCTATTTCTACCAACTGTCTCAAAAGATCCATGTTGGGTACAGTAACATCAATAAGAGGCATTAGTTCACTTAGCTCTTCAGGATCTGTAGTCATTTTGTCAAATCCATTTGTTATCCTGGGGTTTTGAACACCTCTAACTTTATAGACTCATTGGGCCTAGCTTGTGCTGGGTGTGCCCTGAAGAAGAATATGTCTTCCTATTCCTCTGCTTTATTTACTGATTTCCTTGGTCAGGCAGGCGTGGCCTGAGGACTATAGGCTCTAGTCACCACACTTGCTATCTTTTTATTTTTTATTTATTTTATTTTTTTATTTAATTTTTATTTACTGTTTTAAGGGATTCACAACACCAGATTTTCAGATTACATACAATTAGGTAATTGGCGTTAGCATCCACAGATGAGGGAGGGATACCATTCGTTGTTTGTTTTTCTGGGACTGTGTTACGTCACTCAGCATGATATCTTCTAGCTCCATCCATTACCTGCAAAGCTCATGATGTCATCTTCACTGCTGCATAGAACTCCATTGTGTAGATGTACCACATTTTCTCTATCCACCTGTCAGATGAGGGGCCCTTGGATTGGTTCCAGCTCTTTGCTGTTGTGAAGAGGGCTGCAATAAACATGGCTGTGCATGTATCTCTGCAGTAAGATGAGTCTTGTGGGTACATGCCCAGGAGTGGTATGGCTGGGTCAGGTGGCAAGTTCATTCCAAGTCTTCCAAGGGTTCTCCACACTGCTTTCCATAGTGGCTGTACGAGTTTACATTCCCACCAGCAGTGAATGAGTGTTCCCCTTTCCCCACAACCTCTTCAGCACTTGGTATCATTTGTTTTCTTGATCCTAGCCAGTCTTATTGGCGTGAAATACCTTAAACTGGTTTTAATTTGCATTTCCTTAATTATTAACGATATTCAACACTTTTTTTTCTTTTTTCTTTTTTTCTTTTTGAGACAGGGTCTCCCTGGAGCCCCAGCTGTCCTGGAACTCACTCTGTAGACCAGGCTGGTCTTGAAATCACAAAGATCCATCTGCCTCTGCCTCCTAAGTGCTAGGATTAAAGGCGTGCGCCACCAAGCCCGGCTTTTCTTTTCTTTTCTTTTCTTTTTTTTTTTTTGTTCTTCTTTGTTTTTTTGATGGTAGTTTATAATATTCTGGAAATCAATGGCTTGTCAAGATGTATCTGCAGTGAAGGGTTTTCCTCCCACTCTGTGGGTTTCTCTTCACTTCCTGATTGTTTCTTTTGATGTACAGAAGCTTTTGAGTTTAATGAGGTCCCATTTGTCAATTGTTCTCAATTCTTGCTCAGCTGCTGTCTGATTTAGGAAGTCTTTGCCTATGCCTATGTCTTGTAGTCTGCTGCCAACTTTTTCTTCTATTGCCTTCAGAGTTTGGGGTTTCCCGTTAAGGTCTTTGATCCATCTGGAGTTGACTTTTGTACATGACCCCCATCCTCCAGCTATAGCCCAGTGGGTGCAGGAGGGGCCTTCATGACTCCCATCCTCCAACTATAGCCCAGTGGGTGCAGGAGGGGCCTTCATGACTCCCGTCCCCCAACTATAGCCCAGTGGCTGCAGGAGGGGCCTTCATGACTCCCATCCTCCAACTATAGCCCAGTGGGTGCAGGAGGGGCCTTCATGACTCCTGTCCTCCAACTATTGCCCAGTGGGTGCAGGAGGGGCCTTCATGACTCCCATCCTCCAACTATTGCCCAGTGGGTGCAGGAGGGGCCTTCATGACTCCTGTCCTCCAGCTATAGCCCAGTGGGTGCAGGAGGGTCCTTCATGACTGCCATCCTCCAACTATAGCCCAGTGGGTGCAGGAGGGGCCTTCATGACTCCTGTCCTCCAACTATAGCCCAGTGGGTGCAGGAGGGGCCTTCATGACTCCCGTCCTCCAACTATAGCCCAGTGGGTGCAGGAGGGGTCTTCATGACTCCTGTCCTCCATCTATAGCCCAGTGGATGCAGGAGGGGCCTTCATGACTCCTGTCCTCCAACTATAGCCCAGTGGCTGCAGGAGGGGCCTTCATGACTCCTGTCCTCCAGCTATAGCCCAGTGGGTGCAGGAGGGGCCTTCATGACTCCCGTCCTCCAACTGTAGCCCAGTGGGTGCAGGAGGGGCCTTCATGACTGCCGTCCTCCAACTATAGCCCAGCGAGTGCAGGAGGGGCCTTCATGACTCCTGTCCTCCAACTATAGCCCAGTGGCTGCAGGAGGGGCCTTCATGACTCCTGTCCTCCAGCTATAGCCCAGTGGGTGCAGGAGGAGCCTTCATGACTGCCGTCCTCCAACTATAGCCCAGTGGGTACAGGAGGGGCCTTCATGACTCCTGTCCCTACTCCACCCAGGGGGACTTCCCTGACCCTGACGGGGACATCTGTTTACAGGTTCTTTGTTTGGAAAGAAATGACCTGGGGTATTTTTCTGGCACCTTTAAAATGCTCTGGTCATGGGAATGAGGAGTCAGGGGCTGGGGCTTCAGCTGCTGGAGGCTGAGCGGCGTTTTCCTGGGAGTGCGGGGCTGGAATGCTGCAGAAAAAGCGGAGTCAGTGAATTCATGCTCTGCAGCTCCCAGAGAGGGGTGGGGGAGGGGGTGGGGGAACCCCCTTAGCAGGTGTGCCTTTCTGTTGCTTACTGGTCGGCCATTGTTGTTACAGATAGAGGGTCACATGTCCTTTTCCTAGCCTAGGACATAATCTTATCCTTTGAGATAAGATATATTCTACGAGAAGTTGACATACCCAGTCTCCATTAGGCCTAAATCCCATCCAAGTATCTCTGAATCAGGAAGGAGCCCCGGGGTGGAGATGAAGTCCAGTCTGCTACACATCTTTCCATTTCACTGGAGAGGGGAAGTGTTATTGGAATGGGATTAATAAAATTTCTGTGTGTTTCTATGGTACTAAGTAATATCATTCCCCACATTCACTAAACAAACATACAATTCATTACACAATTTTATTTTCATTTATTTTATTTGCAAAACATCATTGAAACATCATACAAAAATATTTGAAATGATTTCCAGAAACTTACAAAATGAAAACCTTTAATTTGCACAGACCATACATTTACAAAATACTAATTCTAAACAAGAAATTTTAATAAGCCATAGAAGAAAGTACAAGATTCGATGACTCAATGAGGAAAAATATGAATTAGATCTAGATGAAGGCTATTGCAATGAAAACCACAATACATAACTTGTTAGCAATTATATCTTGTTTATGAGAGAAACTGATGGCTAAGCTGCGCACGGTAGTGCACACTTTTAATCCCTGCACACTGGAATCAGAGGCAGGTGGAACTCTGGGAGTTCAAGGCTAGCCTGGTCTACATAGCGAGTTCTAGGCCAGTTAGGGCTATAGGGAGACCCTGCCTCATAAAGGCTGAAAAAACGATGTCTATTTCCCATATGGCACACCATCTCCATCTTCTAGGGATTTGGCAGATCATTTTGATCAAGCTGTTTACTTGAGAAATAGTTGACCCTTGTAGACACTTAGACAATAGAAGTGGATTTTGGTGGAGCATATAGAAACAGTGTACTCTCATACATAGGCACTTTGTGCTGTCACAGACACTGTTCTGTTACAGATGCTGTGTTAAAATTTGAATGGGTTCTCTTGTTCCACCATGTGGGTCCCAGGACTGCACTCAGTCATCGGGCTTAGCAGCAAGCCCTTTACCCAGGGAGCCATCGCCTGCTCCCTAGCTGACCACACCCGTTCTCTGGGGTTCCTTCTGTCCCCCAAGCTCCTTTCTGCCCGTGACATCCTCAGGGTGACCCTGGGGCTGCCCCTCACCTCTTTCCTCCCCACCTCTCAACAGTCAAATCTTCCTCTGTTCTGTGACATCTCCAGAAACAAGTACATTGTCATGGGCTCAGGGGACAAGAAGGCCACCGTGTACGAGGTGAGCCAGGCTCCCTGTCACACAACCCTCCCCGCACCGTCCTTCCCAGCTGGATGGGGCCGGGGTACTGGAGAAATAAAAGGATTAAGTACACTGGCTTTCCTGGTGTGTGTGAAGGCAAGATGTCCGTTTTGGGTGTCTGTCTCAATTCTTTGTTTGGCCTACAAGTATGTGAGTGGACCACATGTGTAGAGTGTCCCCTAAGGCAGGCGGGTGTCAGATCTTGTGGATCTGGACTTAGTTGTCAGCCACCGTGTGGGTGCTGGGAACCAAACCCGAGTCCTCTGCAATGGCAGCCAGTGTGCTAAACCACTGAGCAGCTCTCCAGGCCCTCTCCACGCTATTTGAGGCATGGTCTCACTGAAGTTCACTTGGTCACCTAGGGCATGTGGCCACCAAGCCCCTTTACCCACTGAGCTATCTCAGTGACCTCTAACGTTTTAATTTTTTTTAAATTTTATTTCTGTATATGTATGAATGTACTGTCTGCATGCAGGTTTGTGCACCCATGTCGTGCAATGCCGCGGAGGTCAGAAGAGGGTGTCGGATTCCCCTGGAACTGGAGTTCTCCTGGAATTGGAGTTTCGGAGGGTTCTTGGCTGCCATGTGGGTGCTGGGGATCGAACCCGGGTCCTCTGTAAGAGCGGTCATCTCTCCAGCCCCAACATTTGTTTTTGAGACAGTCTTCCTAGAGCCCCAGCTGGCCTGGAACTCACAGCATACCCCAGGCTGGCCTGGATCTCAGGCCTCCACCTACTCTGCCCAAGTGCTGAAGTAAAGATGTGAGATGGTGGAGGAGACGAGCCCCTTGTCGAGGGGACAGACGATCACGCGTGTCTTTCTCAGTTGCTTTATTCAGTGTGATCAGGGGTCTGCACGTCCCATGGGAAACCACAAACCCCACACACAACCAGCTTCCACTGTAGTCAGAGGGGAGCCAGGAACATGGGGTCAGGATGGGTGGGAGGAGCCATCAGTAGGTTATTTGGTAGACAGAGGCCTGGTCCCCTGAACCTGTGACAAGCACCCGGCCATTGGCTGCCACGTCACAGCAGGTGGTAGAGGCAGCCTCTCGGACCTGCATGGACACGCGCTCTTGTGAGCACAGAGCTGTCCCGGGGCCTAGTCACAGGGTCCCCCAGGTCCCACCCCAGAGATACCTGGAAGACCTTGGCTCCCGAAGGCATGCTGTGCAGGCTGGTCAGGTCGTCCATCCCCACGCTCACCCACCACTGGCCTGGGAGGAGAGCGCCAAGGGTACTAGGGTCATGGGAAGCCCGCCCTCTCCCTTCCATGTGTTGTCTACACCTGCCTGTCACCCCAGCATTCAGGTAACAGGAAGATCAGGAGTTCAAGGTCATCCTGGGCTACATAGGGAGTTGGAGGGTAGCCTGGGCTCCATGAAACACTGCGTGAAAAAAACAGGGCCTGGGGAGGGGGGGGGTCCATGGTTAAGAACACCAGCTGTTCTTGCAGAGGACCTGGGTTTGGTTCCCAGCACTCACATGGAGGGCTGTGACTCCAGTTCTGGGGGATCCACTGCCCCCTTCTGGCCTCCATTCCCATTGCACACATGTGTTGCTGGTAAAATTATAATAGCCAGGTGTGGTGGTACACGCCTTTAGTCCCAGCACTCAGGAGGCAGAGGCAGGCGGATCTTTGAGTTCAAGACCAGCCTGGTCTACAGAGTGAGTTCCAGGTCAGCTGGGGCTACAGGGGGACCCTGTCTCAAAAATACCAAAGTCTGGTTTTGCTTTGGTTTTAGGTCTTTTTTGGTGTTTTGACACCTTGTCAGGCTAGCTTCAAAGTACTTTAGTAGTCAAGGATCCTGCTACATTGGGGGTGGGGGGGTGGGCACAGCTTAGAGCTGATGCTGAATTTTTTTTTTTTTTTTTTGGTCTTTTTGAGACAGGGTCTCCCTGTAGGCCCAGCTGTACTGGAACTTACTCTGTAGATGAGGCTAGCCTTGAACTCAAAGATCTCCCTGCCCCTGCTCCCAAGTGCTAGGGTTAAGCCAGGCAATGCTGAATTCTCGATTGCTGCAAACAGCTTATGTCAGCTACGGACATCCAATGGAGGGGAACGTTCTGGCTGGCTGGAGAGCCAAGTGGCTGACCCCGTCTCCCCCAGACTCCGTACCATCTGGGGAGAACTTGAGGCCCAGGATCGTCTTCTCCTTGGCGCCCACCGTGAGCGCCGGGCCCCCCTGGGTGGCGCTGTAGAGACAGTGTTGGCCGTTCGCCAGGCCCATCAACATCCAGTCTTCCTGGGGACTGTGGGACAAGCTCATGATCTGCAAAGACAAGAACCCAGGGACCCCCCAAGCTGCACCTGCTGCCCAGCTACTTCCCGTCAGCTGGCCTCACTTTGCTGGCCTGTAAAATGGGTGCAGGGTGACAAACTTTACAGGGCTTTAGAGCAGAGAACAGAAAAGATTCCATGCCTTTGTTTTGGTTTTGAGACAAGGTCTCACAACATAGCCCAGGCTAGCCTGAAACTCCAGCATAAAATATCCCTGCTTACTTATTTTAAGATAGGGTCTCACATAGCCCAGGGTGGCCTCTAACTTCTGTGTAGCCAAGGATGACCCTGACGTTTTTTGGTCTTTTTGAGACAGGGTCTCCCTGTAGGCCCAGCTGTACTGGAACTTACTCTGTAGATGAGGCTAGCCTTGAACTCAAAGATCTCCCTGCCCCTGCTCCCAAGTGCTAGGGTTAAGCCAGGCAATGCTGAATTCTCGATTGCTGCAAACAGCTTATGTCAGCTAAGGACATCCAATGGAGGGGAACGTTCTGGCTGGCTGGAGAGCCAAGTGGCTGACCCCGTCTCCCCCAGACTCCGTACCATCTGGGGAGAACTTGAGGCCCAGGATCGTCTTCTCCTTGGCGCCCACCGTGAGCGCCGGGCCCCCCTGGGTGGCGCTGTAGAGACAGTGTTGGCCGTTCGCCAGGCCCATCAACATCCAGTCTTCCTGGGGACTGTGGGACAAGCTCATGATCTGCAAAGACAAGAACCCAGGGACCCCCCAAGCTGCACCTGCTGCCCAGCTACTTCCCGTCAGCTGGCCTCACTTTGCTGGCCTGTAAAATGGGTGCAGGGTGACAAACTTTACAGGGCTTTAGAGCAGAGAACAGAAAAGATTCCATGCCTTTGTTTTGGTTTTGAGACAAGGTCTCACAACATAGCCCAGGCTAGCCTGAAACTCCAGCATAAAATATCCCTGCTTACTTATTTTAAGATAGGGTCTCACATAGCCCAGGGTGGCCTCTAACTTCTGTGTAGCCAAGGATGACCCTGACGTTTTTTGGTCTTTTTGAGACAGGGTCTCCCTGTAGCTCCAGCTGTCCTGAGACCAGGCTGGCCTGGTCAGTCTCAGAGAGATCCGCCTGCCTCTCCAGTGAGTGCTGGGATTCCAGGTGTGCGCCACCGTGCCCCGAAACCCTGACTTCTTAATCCTCCAGCCTCCACTGCTGACTCGGACAACAGGCATGTGCCACAATACTAACCAAATAGTGACTGGATGTCGTGACAGTGTCAGCGAGGTGACTACACCTATCCCCACCAGTTCCACACCTTCCCAGATGCTGAGGGCCTGCTCCACACACCTGGGACTGAAGTGTGCACTCCACCGCCTCCCTGGCTGTCCGCACATCCCAGCGTCGCAGACAGGCATCCAGACCCCCTGTCCACACTACGTTGTCCTTCACCACAAGGCACTTGGCCCCACCGACAGGGCCTGTGAAGTCCCTGCCAGGAGAGTTAGCAAGGGAGATAAGCCAAGGTTTGGAGGTCTGAATTCCAGAAAGTTCCCCCGTTCTGGACTGGAGAGATGGCCTAGTGTTCAAGAGCGCCGACTGCTCTTGGAGAGGACCCAGGTTCGATCCCCAGCATCCACATGGTGGCTGAGTACTGTCTTAACTCCAGTTCCAGGGGAATCCTACACCCTCTTCTGACCTCTGTGGCATTGCATGACACAGGTGCACAGACCTACATGAAGACAGAACATGCATACACAAAAAAAATTCCCCCATCCTGGCTGTCATGTATACCTGCTATTCCTCTTCTATCTGGGGAACAGTATGGTCACCCCAAATCCTGCCCCCAAAGAACAGTGAAAACCAACACTGAGCCTGGCATACTGCTGTATGTCTTTAATCTCAGCACTTGAAAGGCAGATGCAGAGGTAGAGGCAGGGGGATCCCTGACTCTGAGATCAAGGCCAGCCTAGGTTACAGGGAGACCTTGTCTCAAAAAGACAAAAGAATAAAAAAAAAAAAGGGCTGAGAGCATGGCTCAGGTAGAGTGACAGCCCAGAATTCTCAGTGAGGGGCTGGGGGCGTGGCTCAGGTAGAGTGACAGCCTAGAATCCCAGTGAGGGGCTGGGGGCGTGGCTCAGGTAGAGTGACAGCCCAGAATCCCAGTGAGGGGCTGGGGGCGTGGCTCAGGTAGAGTCACAGCCCAGAATCCCAGTGAGGGGCTGGGGGCGTGGCTTAGGTGGAGTGACAGCCTAGAATCCCAGTGAGGGACTGGGGGCGTGGCTCAGGTAGAGTGACAGCCTGGAATCCCCAGTGAGGGGCTGGGGGCGTGGCTCAGGTAGAGTGACAGCCTAGGATCCCCAGTGAGGGGCTGGGGGCGTGGCTTAGGTGGAGTGACAGCCCAGAATCCCAGTGAGGGGCTAGGGGCGTGGCTCAGGTAGAGTGACAGCCTAGAGTCCCAGTGAGCGGCTGGGGGCGTGGCTTAGGTGGAGTGACAGCCTAGGATCCCAGTGAGGGGGCTGGGGGCGTGGCTCAGGTAGAGTGACAGCCCAGAATCCCAGTGAGGGGCTGGGGGCGTGGCTTAGGTGGAGTGACAGCCTAGGATCCCAGTGAGGGGGCAGGGCTGCTGTCCTCACCTGACAACTTTCTGACTGCGCAGGTCCCACATCCTGATGGTACCATTCTTGCAGCCAGCGAAGGCCTGGTTGTCCTCCAAGCTGACGGCCAGTGCCTGGCAGGACAGTCCCTCACAAGGCAGCTGGTACTTCACGTAGAGGGAAGGCGCCGCCAGGTCCCAGACACTCACAGCTGGCAGGTTCTCTCCACCTGCGAGCAGCGTCCTACTGTCCGGGGACAGCAGGCAGGTGCGCATGTACGCTGAAGGGGTCTGGAAGGGACGGCCACTTTGAGCTGGGGTCCCTCGTCCACTCTGCAGGCGGCTCCCCGAAACCTCCTCCCACCTGCCCTGCCCATCACCTGGGTGCCAAGCTTTAGGTGACTGTCTGGGAAGTGGTCCTCAGCCACCTGGCCCGTGAGGCTCCACACCTTGATGCCACCCCGGCTGCACGTAAACGCGTGTCTGCTGAAGCTGCTCACGGCGGCGGCCAGCAGCGGCTCCCCGTGCTTCAGCGCGCGCACCTTGTGCAGGGCGTGGGGGACAGCAAACCTCTTTGACTTCCAGAGCGACACGCCTGGCCTCTGCCGGCTGTCCTTGAAGTCTTCAGGGTCCCAGCATCTGTGGATGGGCAGGACTCCTGGGGGTGACCTACTTGTTCCCCAAGCAGGTGTCCATTCAGCCCCAAAAGTCTGTCCGAGTCAAGGTCTTATGGTAGCCTAGGCTGGACTCTAACTTGCTGTGTAGCCCAGGATGACCCTGAACTCCGATTCTCCTGTGTCTGCATCCTGAGTGCTAGGGTGACAGTGTGTCACCATGCTCGGGTCCCCAGGGGTTCCATTTTTACCTTGTCACTCTTCCTAACTATGCGCTCATCCCCGACTGTGTCCTTTGATGCAGTTATATGGATGCCCCCATTCCTCCTCAAAACGCTTTGCCCCAACAGACAGACAAGTGTATGTAAGAGGACGCCTTTCAGGAGTCCGTTCTCTCCTTCCACTGTGTGCATCCCGGGGATGGAAATCAGGTCATCAGGCTTGGCCACAAGCTCCTTGACCTCTGAGCCCTCTCACAGGCCCTTCCACTCATCTTGATCTCGGACCCTGCACTTCCCATGGTATGTGGGCAGGTGGGGTAAGAGAGAGGGACAGAGAGAAGGTATTCTGGCTGCCCATGCCAACAGAACAGACTCACAAAGGCTGCAGAAATGGACGGCCTAGTTCAGAAGGTTCCCGGGCCTCAAGGCTGCTCTCTTGTTTGGAGGCAGTGGCCAATTCCTGTGGCGATGGTGACGGAGGAGTCTCTGGCAGGATGGAAGCTAGGTGGGGACAACAGGGCTAAGGGGCATCTGGGGTTGCACAGGTCCCCTCTGTCCCTCCAGGAGTCACGCACTCCCAGGACCACCCGGGCTGACCTGGCTATACTTCACTCACACAGGCTGGAGTTCAAGTCTTTGCTCTCCTGGGGGCACAGAGCTGAATTAGCCAATATGCATATGACCCTAGGGGACCCTGGGGAACCCTGGGGACCCCATCACTGCCCGGCCACCCGGGGTGACCCTGTGGGCCCCAGCCAAGGCACTCACCTGTTCCGGTATCTTCTCTGTTGCTATGACAACGGGCATCCAGGAGATAAAGAGAAAATAAGGTTTATAAGCCTTTCCTGGACACAGCCCCAGGCTGTTTGCCCCAACTTCTGAGTGCCCCCCTCAGCTAACACTCACTTCTGAGCCCCCCCAGGCCTTTCTTGTGACCATCAAAGTAGATCTGCCAAAGTTGCTGGGTCAAAATGTCTTGCCAGAATTGGGGTTCCTGCTCCCACGCTGGCTGAGGCTCCAGGGGCTCGTCAGCCTCTGTGAGCGATGGACGCTTGTCCAACAGCTGGCACACCTCAGTGGGTTGGACCTTGAACTCCTGAGGGGTCTCAGGCTCTCGAATCTCAGCTTCTTTCTTGGTTGAGGGCTCGCTGTCCTGGATAACAGCCACAGAGGCATTGTGAGACAGGACACAGGCAGACTGTCCCCTCCTCTGTCCATGCCCTTAGGTTCAAAGACCTGACATTCACCTTGACAAATCCCAGTGTCTGGATGCAACTCTCGAAGTTCTTCATCAGACGAAAAAAGTGTTCTACCTAAAGCGATTTAAGAGTTACACCTCGTCCTGGTCACTAAGCATGGAAGGAGGAGCAGGTATTTGGGAACCTCGGATGCACGAGGCAACGTCTGGCACTTGGCAACCTCTGTGTGGGCAGAGGCAAGCTCCTCTAAAGTTGCACCCTGTGCTTTCAGCGAGGTGGTGCCAGCCCGTCATCCAAGCTGAAGGAACAAGGGTGAGTTCTGGGTCATCCTTGGATACATAGGAGCTGGATCCAACCTGGGCTAATGAGACTACCAGCAGCTGGTGGAACTGTGATACAGCAAGGGCCTGGGTGTCCAGGTAGTGAGGGCCAATCCTATCGGAGTAATCAAAGCAATTCTTCTGCAGTTGGGGAAACTGAGGCCCAAAGACTACAAGAACAGACTCCTCAATACCAGGGCAGGAAGCCAACTGCTCTTGTAGGCAGTCCAAGCCCCCCAGGCAGTTCCTGGGAAGGAAGTGATGGATGGATTCCTGGGCAGAGTCAGCCCAGCAGGCAGAGTCCCAGGGGACCCTCTCCAATTCACCAGGCTCCTTAATGCGCAATTCCCCAGCACTTTAATGTGCTCAGAGCAAGCAGAGAGCTGCATGCTGCTCCCTGGAGGCAGGGCTTCTGGAATGGAGGGGGATGCTAGGGGGTGCCTACAGTTCAGAAAGGAGACAAGCTGAGGCTGCAGGGGGCAGCCTGGGGCATCACAAGTGAAAGATGAAGCCCCCCACTCCCCAGCAGCAGCACCCCACAGTCTGCAAACCATCCATCCAGTCTCCTCCTTAGGGGACTGGAACAGCACTAGCTGACTCCAGTATCCATTTGTCTTCTCCCTCCCAGCTCAGGGGGTGCTAGGAACCCGAGGAGCTTCCTGCCCACAGCCAGCCACTGCTCCCTCCTACCTCAGCTCCAAAGCCCAGTCCTCCCTGCAGTCCACAGGCCCTGCCCGGTCCTCCCACGCTCTCCTCTAGACACACAGGCCTTCTCAGTGCTCCTCCAACATACGGGGCTCCATCCTGCCACTGACAGTCCCTTATGCCTCTGCTGGCCTCAGTTTACCTTCAAACCACCCACACCCATTGCGTTTCCCTGGTGCCTCCCCATCTGCCTGCTTCCCACCCAGGGCCCTGGCCGCTGCCCAGTGACCCGCCCAGCCTCTGGTCTCTGCTCTTGCCCTGGCATCTCTGCTGGGGCTGAGCATCTTGAGTGAGTAGCAGTGCTGTGGCTTCTGGTCTGCTCCCCTTCCTTCCCTGCCCACCCCAGGCCCTGCTGAGCCCCCAGCACAGGTCCATCCTGGCTTCCTGCCAGTGACATCTGGCCCTAGGCAGAACCTCCTTCCTCATAGTGCCCAGGAGGAAGGGGGGACAGAGCCTGCCCCCCAGTCCAGAGCCGGTACGCTCTCTGATGGGACAGGCAAGGCAGGCTGGTTCCCTACCCGGGAGGCTTTGTGCGCCCGCCCGGCCCCTCTTCAGCAGCGAGCTCACAGGCTCCATCCTCAGGGGCTCTTTCTGGAGGTCAGGGAAGAGACAGGACCAGCCCAGTCCCCAGCTCACCTGCTGATTTTCTTTGATTGACTTAAGGATTTTCTCAACCTGAAATCGACAGGCAGGGGTCAATCTGGGGTCTTAAGGTTGTGTGACCCTGGCCAAACTCCTTTAACTCTGATTTTATTTTAGCTCAGCCTCAAATTTAAGCCAGCCTCTGTCCTGGGGTAGGTGAACACAGGGGTCCCCCACCCCTGCTGGAACCAGGGCCAGCTCACCAGACCGAAGGTCGTCTCCAAGTTCCCCATCATTTCACTCATGAGCCTGGAGGGTGGATGAAGAGTGGTTACGAGAGTCTTCTAGAAAACCCTTTCCTCTACCCTAGAGCAGAACCCCACAAGGACAAACCCAAGCGACCTCAAGAGGAGCCACACAGCAGGGCTGGGCTGACCTGAGGGACCGTGCACAGGACAGGAGATCACGGTGCCACGGGGCAGTCTCCCCAGCCTTTGAGAATTTATTTTGTGTGTATAGGTGCATTGCCTGTGTGTGTGTAAGTACACTCCTGTCATTCAATGCTCAGAGTCAGAGGAGGGCATTGAATCCCACGGAACCAGAGTTAAGGATGGTTGTCAGCCACCGCGCGGGTGCTGGGAACCGAACCCGGGTCCTCTCCCAGGGCAGCCAATGCTTTCAACCACCAAGACATCTCTCCAGTCCCAACCCTTGGGTCTTTTCAGATATGGTTTCACTATGTAGACCAGGCTGGCCTTGATCTCAGATATCTGCCTGCCTCTGCCTCCCGAGTGCTGGGATCACAGGTGTGTGCCACCATGCCTGGCTTTTTATTTCCCCCAAATCAAGTTTTAAACAAAAGTCTGAAGAGTGCACTCCAGAATCCTCTATGGTTCTGGCTGACATTGGTACTGAGTTTGAGGGACAGGGTTCTGGTTTTTGAAGACAGCGCTGACCTGGGGATGTCTTCAGATAGCTGAGCAATGACGTTAGGGCAAGAGGAACTGCTCTTCATCAAGTCACATGGCTGGAAAGGTCCAAAATCAGACCATTAAATTGCAGTCCAACCAGACTCCCAAACCCCTATTTGCCCAACAATGTAGGCAAATAGGGCACAGCACCTGTGCCCTAACCCTGCACACAGGTGCTGGGGTGGAGCCTTCTAGACCCTGAAGTCAATTTAGTACATAGGAAACCAGGGGTCTATGTCCGAGCCACACCCCCAGCCCCTCACTGGGGGTTCTAGGCTGTCACTCTACCTGAGCCACGCCCCCAGCCCCTCACTGGAGACCCTAGGCTGTCAGTCTACCTGAGCCACGCCCCCAGCCCCTCACTGGGGATTCTAGGCTGTCACTCTACCCTGAGCCACGACCCCAGTCCCTTACTGGGGATTCTAGGCTATCACTCTACCAGAGCCATGCCCCCAGCCCCTCACTGGGGATTCTAGGCTGTCACTCTACCTGAGCCACGCCCCCAGCACCTCACTGGGGTTCTAGGCTGTCACTCTACCTGAGCCACGCCCCCAGCACCTCACTGGGGTTCTAGGCTGTCACTCTACCTGAGCCACGCCCCCAGCCCCTCATTGGGGATTCTAGGCTGTCACTCTACCTGAGCCACACCCCCAGCCCCTCACTGGGGATTCTAGGCTGTCATTGTACCCTGAGCCATGCCCCCAGCCCCTCATTGGGGTTTCTAGGCTGTCACTCTACCTGAGCCACGCCCCCAGCCCCTCACTGGGGTTTCTAGGTTGTCTACCTGAGCCACGCCCCCAGCCCCTCATTGGGGATTCTAGGCTGTCACTCTCCCTGAGCCAAGCCCCCAGCCCCTCACTGGGGATTCTAGGCTGTCACTCTGCCTGAGCCACGCCCACAGCCCCTCATTGGGGTTTCTAGCTGTCACTCTGCTAAACCAAGCTCACAGGTGAGAGGAACTTCAACTTGTAAACCACCTAGGCACCTGCTGTTCCCAGTGTTAATCACGGGGTGATTGGAGCTTAATTTGCAAAGCCTGGCCCCATCCTTCCTAGGGAGCAGATTTATTGTTTCCACTTGAGCATCCAGGGGTGCAATCAAGGCGCTCCAGGCTTAGGGACACATCTTGTAACCCCTGCACTTGGAGGCCCAGGCTAGGACAGCTCCAGGCCAACCTGGGCTACAGAATAACGTTCAGTCTCAAAAATCAATGTGAAGCTAGGCATGGTGGCATATGCCTTTAATCCCAGCACTCCAAGAGCAGAGGCAGGAGGATTTCAGTGAGTTCAAGGCCAGCCTGTTCTATATAGCAAGTTCCAGGCCAGCTGGGGCTACAGGGAGAGCCTGTCTCAAAAAGACAAAATGGAAAGAAAAAAGAAAAACTACTCTGAAAACCAAAGTCCTTATGAAGGATCCCGGAGAAGCAGTCCCTCCCTGCCCAGGGCTTTCTCACCACAGCTTCCTTGTTGGGCCCCATGGGGCGGGCCTGGGGCTGAGAAGTCATCTTGGGGAAGATTCTCCAAGTCACAATGGCCTGTCAAGTCCTGCTGGGGAAAGTGTAGGTATGTTGGGGCTACCATTCTCCTTGCAGGTCTCAGACCCTCTGCCTTCAGACTCAGTCTCCCCAAGAACTGAGCCGAGCACCCCTCCCTCCCCACTTGAGATGCAGGGAGAGGGCACTGGGAACACTGCACTCCCTGGGAGCAGTCAGAAGCGGGGAGCCCAGAGAACATCACCAAACCCTTTCTCTGAAAGCCATAGGCCAACCTCAGGGTTTTGAAGTGCAGGTAGGAGTCTGACAAGTGTGCTACATAACCACCCATCCTGCAGTCACTCACCGAGTCAGTTCGGTTCCCCCCTCAATTCCCCTGAGGCGCCTCGGGGAGACCCCAGCCCCAAGCTCCAAGGTGGCAGGCCCCACGCAGTACCCAGTGGATGCAGTCTGCGGGGGAGTCTAGAGAAAGCCAGAGGTCAGGGAAGTTCAGGCCAGGAGCCGGTTGCCCCCTCCTCCTTGGGACTTTTGACCCAGGTCGCCTGCCCAGGCCCCACCCCCAGCCACCTGCAAGCCCGCAGGGTCGCCAATTAACCAGGGCCACAGGTGCACGTGGGCGCAGCCTTCTGTGGGCGACCCCTGGAAGCATCAGCCAATTAGGAAGCCATGCTTGTACTATGCAGCGAATGTGGTTTTTCATTGGTCATCTCATCCAGGAGGTTTAGGTGGTCTGTCAATCAAGGATGCCCAGGTCTTAAATTAACCAACCCCTGAACTCCCAGGCCTGAGAAGAGCAGTTTGCAGCATTCCCGCCTTTCTTACTGGAACCCTGAAAGGACTGGGATCCCATGGGAGAGCCTGGCACAGGGCTCAGCAAAGTCTGATCAAGTATTTGGTGAATAGCCTGGGCATTTGGGGATGACCACAGGGCTCAGCAGGTGATGGTGGGCTGAGTCGCATCCCCTGAACCCACATGTGGAAAGGGGAGACCTGGCACCTACAGGTTGTCCTCTGACCTCCACAGGCACACACACACAATTAAATAAACAAACAAATAAATAAATAAATAAATAAATAAAGTCTTTTAGAGACAGGGTCTCCCAGTAGGTCCAGCTGGCCTTGAACTCACAGAGATCTCCCTGCCTCTGCCTCCAGAGTGCTGGGATTAATGGTGTGTGCCACCACACCAATTTAAATACATTTAAAATGTATTTTTGTATGAGTTTACATTCCCACCAGCAGTGGATGAGTGTTCCCCTTTCCCCACAACCTCTCCAGCACTTGGTATCATTTGTTTCCTCGATCCTAGCCAGTCTTATTGAAGATGATATCATAAAGTGGTTTTAATTTGCATTTCCTTAATTATTAGTGATGTTGAACACTTCTTAAGGTGTTTCTCAGCCATCTCTAATTCCTCACTTGTGAAGTCTCTGTTCAGCTTTTTGCTCCATCTATTGAGTGGGTCATTTGTTTTCTTTCTTCTTTGTTTTTTGAGTAGTTTATATACTCTGGAAATCAATGCTCTGTCAGATGTTTCTGCGGTGAAGGTTTCCTCCCACTCCGTGGGATTTCTCTTCCTTGATTGTTTCTTTTGATGTACAGAAGCTTTTGAGTTTAATGAGGTACCATTTGTCAATTGTCGACCTTAATTCTTGCACAGCTGCTGTCTGTTTTGGGAAGTCTTTTCCTACACCTATGTCTTGTAGTCTGCTGCCAACTTTTTCTTCTATCGCCTTCAGAGTTTGGGGTTTCACGTTGGGGTCTTTAATCCATCTGGAGTTGACTTTTGTACAGGGTGAGAGATAGGGGTTTAATTTCATTCTTCTACAAGTGGTGATCCAGTTTTGCCAACACCACTTGCTGAAGATGCTGTCTTTCCTCCATTGTGTCTTCTTGGCCCCCTTGTCAAATATGAGGTGGCTGAAATTGTGTATGCTCAAGTTTGGATCTTCAGTTTTGTTCCATTGGTCAACAGGTCTGTTTTTGTGCCAGTACCAGGCTGTTTTTATGACTGTAGCCCTGTAGTATAGTTTGAAGTCTGGTATAGAGATCTCACTTGTGTTACTCTTTTCAGTCAAGGTTGTTTTGGCTATTTGGGGTCTTTTGTTTTTCCAGATGAATTCAAGGACTTTTTTCCCCAAGCCTGTGTAGATCTCTTGGGGATTTTAATTGGGATTGTGTTGAATCTATACAAGAGTTTGGGCAGAATGGACATTTAAAAAATATTTATTTATTTTCTATGTGTATGAATGTACTGTCTGCATGCAGGTTTGTGCACCTGTGTCGTGTAGTGCTGCGGAGGTCAGAAGAGGGTGTTGGATTCCCCTGGAACTGGAGTTCTCCTGGAATTGGAGTTACAGAAGGTTCTCAGCCACCATGTGGGTGCTGGGGATCAAACCCGGGTCCTCTGCAAGAGCAGTCGGTGCTCTTAATCGCTAGGCTATCTCTCCAGCCCCCAGAATGGACATTTTTACAATGTTAATTTTCCCAATCCATGAGCATGAGAGGTTTTCCATCTTCTGATGTCTTCTTCAATTTCTTTCTTTAAGGGTTTAAAATTTTTGTTGTAGAGATCTATGATTTCTTTGATTAGGTTTGTTCCTAGGAATTTTATTGTTTTTGAGGCTATTGTGAGTGGGAAGATCTCCTTGAATTCCTTCTCCAGTTGCTTGTTGTTGATGTAAATAAAGGCCACTGATTTTTTTAGGTTACTTTGCTGAAGCTGTTAATTGTGGTGGAGTTTTTAGCATCCCTTAAGTAAACAATCATATCATCAGCAAATAGGGATAGCTTGACTTCCTCTTCTAACCTCTTGGGCATTGCACAACATGGGTGTACCTACCCTCGTGCAGAAAATACACTCATACAATAAAATAAAATTAATTAAAATATATAAGGTGAGTGAGATGGTTCAATGGGCAAAAGGGGCTTGGGGCCAAGCCTGGAGACCTGAGTTCATTCCCCCATGGTGGAAGGGAAAAACTGATTCTCACAAGTTGTCCTCTACCGAGACAGGAGCACAGATACATACAACAAACTACTTTAAAAAATAAGATGAAGGGGCTGGAGAGATGGCCTAGCAGTTAAGAGCGCCGACTGCTCTTGCAGAGGACCTGGGTTCGATCCCCAGCACTCACATGGCAGCTGAGAACTGTCTCTAACTCCAGTTCCAGGGGAATCTGACACCCTCTTCTGACTTCTGGGCATTGCATGACATGGGTGCACAGACCTGCATGCAGACAGTACATTCATACACATAAAAATAAATAAAATAAAAAAAGATGGAGGCGGAGCATGGTGGCACATGCCTTTAATCCCAGAACCCAAGATGCAGAGGCAGGTGGATCTCTGAGTTCAAGGCCAACATGGTTTACAAAGTGAGTTCTAGAACAGCTCGGGCTACAAGGAGACCTTGTCTCAAAAAGACGATAATTAATGATATAATCAGGAATTGAGGAAGACGCTCCATGCTGACCTCCAGTCTCCTCTGGACACACCAAAAATCACAATTTTATTAACAAAAACGTAAAGCTTTTCTGTTTGCTGTGGGGCTGCTTTGTCGCCCTTGGCCGCAGCTGCTCTGGAACTTGCTGTGTAGCTCAGGCTGCCTCAAATTCCCAGCAATGCTCCTGCCTCAGCCTTGTCTGCTGTTCACAAGCAGCTCACTGTCAGGGCTTTGATCTCATCTGTCCTATGTCTGGACATTGCAAACAGAGTGCACTGAGATTCAAAGCTTTTATGGACAGAGGTCCCTGGGAGGAAACCCTGCAGCTGCCCCAGCCCCAGCCGGCCCTGGTCCCTCCTGTAGGTCCTTCCTCACATCACCGCCCTTCCTTCCCAGGACGCTGGTTTGTCAGCACTGGCAAGGACAACCTCCTGAGTGCCTGGAGAACACTGTATGGGGCCAGCATTTTCCAGGTACCCTGCTACCCCCAGCCGACCACTGTCTCTGGATACCCCTGCTCTGAACATCTCCTGTCATGGAGTCCTGTGTGGTGTGGACTTGTATGTGGGTTTCTCACCGAGTCCAATGTCCAAAAGGCCCCTCCATGCTGTGGCATGTGGGCCTCACTCCTGTTCAGTGCTGAGTAATATTTCAGTAGAACGGCCACGACGTGTGCGTCCTCCCCTTTGGCTACTGTGAATTGTTCTGCTGTGGACATCGATTTTCCTCTGGACATTATTTGTCTAGCATGAAATTTGAGAAAGTGTCTGGCCGTGGATCCCAGGCTGGCCTCAAACAGCAGATCCTGCCTGCTTCTATCTCCTATGTGCTGGGATTAAAGACACACATCACTATGCCCAGCTCTGATGTCTGTTTTCCACACCCTTGGACGTGGTGGTACATATCTACAATCCCAGCACTTGGAAGGATGAAGCAGGTTTGTTAGAGGTCAACCTGGTCTGTAGAGTGAGCCGGGGCAGGGAAAGGTTGCTCTAACAGTATGCTTTGGCGTCCTGAAGTCTGGCCCTCATGAATGGGGCACCATGCACACCCCGCAGAATGTGGAACAAGTCAGAGGATGACTTGCAGAAATGGGTTCTCCTGTTCCACCATGTGGGTCCCAGGACTGCACTCAGTCATCGGGCTTAGCAAGCCCTTTACCCACGGAGCCATCGCCTGCTCCCTAGCTGACCACACCTGTTCTCTGGGGTTCCTTCTGTCCCCCAAGCTCCTTCCTGCCCGTGACATCCTCAGAGTGACCCTGGGGCTGCCCCTCACCTCTTTCCTCCCCACCTCTCTCAACAGTCAAAAGAATCTTCCTCTGTTCTCAGCTGTGACATCTCCAGAAACAACAAGTACATTGTCACGGGCTCAGGGAACAAGAAGGCCACCGTGTATGAGGTGGTATACTGAGCCAGGCTCCCTGTCACACAACCCTCTCCCCACAGTCCTTCTCAGCTAGACGGGGCCGGGGTGCTGGAGAAATAAAAGGATTTAGTACACTGGCTTTCCTGGTGTGTGTGAAGGCCAGATGTCCATTTTGGGTGTCTGTCTCAATTCTTTGTGTTTGGCCTACGAGTATGTGAGTGGACCACACATGTACAGGGTCCTCTGAGGCAGAAGGGTATCAGATCTTGTGGATCTGGACTTAGTTGTCAGCTGCCATGTGGGTGCTGGGAACCAAACCCGAGTCCTCTGCAATGGCAGCCAGTGTGCTAAACCACTGAGCAGCTTTCCACGGTATTTGAGGCAGGGTCTCACTGAAGCTCACTCAGTCACCTAGGGCATGTGGCCACCAAGCCCCTTTACCCACTGAGCTATCTCAGTGACCTCTAACATTTGTTTTTGAGACAGAGTCTTCCTAGAGCCCCAGGCTGGCCTGGATCTCAGGCCTCCACCTACTCTGCCCAAGTGCTGGAATTAAAGGTGTGAGATGGCAGAGGAGACGAGCCCCTTGTTGAGGGGACAGACGATCACGCGTGTCTTTCTCAGTTGCTTTATTCAGTGTGATCGGGGGTATGCACACCCCATGGGAAACCACAAACCCCACACGCAGCCAGCTTCCACTGCAGTCAAAGGGGAGCCAGGAACATGGGGTCAGGATGGGTGGGAGGAGCCATCAGTAGGTTATTTGGTAGACAGAGGCCTGGTCCCCTGAACCTGTGACAAGCACCCGGCCATTGGCTGCCACGTCACAGCAGGTGGTAGAGGCAGCCTCTCGGACCTGCATGGACATGCACCCTTGTGAGCAGAGAGCCCTCGAGGGGCCTAGTCACAGGGTCCCCCAGGTCCCACCCCAGAGATACCTGGAAGACCTTGGCTCCCGAAGGCATGCTGTGCAGGCTGGTCAGGTCGTCCATTCCCACGCTCACCCACCACTGGCCTGGGAGGAGAGCGCCGAGGGTACTGGGTTCATGGGAAGCCTGCCCTCTCCCTTCCATGTGTTAATCCTCCAGCCTCCACTGCTGACTGGGACAACAGGCATGTGCCACAATACTAACGAAATAGTGACTGGATGTCGTGACAGTGTCAGCGAGGTGACTACACCTATCCCCACCAATTCCACACCTTTCTAGATGCTGAGGGCCTGCTCTACACACCTGGGACTGAAGTGTGCACTCCACCGCCTCCCTGGTTGTCTGCACATCCCAGCGTCGCAGTACGAAATAGTGACTGGATGTCGTGACAGTGTCAGCGAGGTGACTACACCTATCCCCACCAGTTCCACACCTTCCCAGATGCTGAGGGCCTGCTCCACACACCTGGGACTGAAGTGTGCACTCCACCGCCTCCCTGGTTGTCCGCACATCCCAGCGTCACAGACAGGCATCCAGACCCCCTGTCCACACTACATTGTCCTTCACCACAAGGCACTTGGCCCCACTGACAGGGCCTGTGAAGTCCTTGCCAGGAGAGATAGCAAGGGAGAGTAGCAAGGTTTGGAGGTCTGAGTTCCAGAAAGTTCCTTCCTGGGCTGGAGAGATGGCCTAGTGGTCAAGAGAGCCGACTGCTCCTGGAGAGGACCCGGGTTTGAGCCCCAGCACCCACATGGTGGCTGAGAACTGTCTTAACTCCAGTTCCAGGGGAATCCTACGCCCTCTTCTGACCTCCGTGGCATTGCATGACACAGGTGCGCAGACCTACATGTGGACAGTACATGCATACACAGAAAAAAATTCCCCCATCCTGGCTGCCATGTACACCTGCTATTCCTCTTCTATCTGGGGAACAGTATGGTCACTCCAAATCCTGCCCCCAAAGAACAGTGAAAACCAACACTGAGTCTGGCATACTGCTGTATGTCTTTAATCCCAGCACTTGAAAGGCAGAGGTAGAGGCAGCAGGAACCCTGACTGTGAGATCAAGGCCAGCCTAGGTTACAGGGAGACCTTGTCTCAAAAAGACGAAAGAATCAGAAAAAAAAAATAAAAAGAAAAAAAATAAAAAAGAAAAAGGGCTGGGACCATGACTCAGGTAGAGTGACAACCTAGAATCCCAGTGAGGGGCTGGGGGTGTGGCTCAGGTAGAGTGACAGCCTAGAATCCCCAGTGAGGGGCTTGGGGCGTGGCTCAGGGTAGAGTGACGACATAGGATCCCAGTGAGGGGCTGGGGGGCATGGCTCAGGTAGAGTGACAGCCTAGGATCCCAGTGAAGGGCTGGGGGCGTGGCTCAGGTAGAGTGACAGCCTAGGATCCCAGTGAAGGGCTGGGGGCGTGGCTCAGGTAGAGTGACAGCCTAGGATCCCAGTGAGGGGCTGGGGGCGTGGCTCAGGTAGAGTGACAGCCTAGGATCCCAGTGAAGGGCTGGGGGCGTGGCTCAGGTAGAGTGACAGCCTAGGATCCCCAGTGAGGGGCTGGGGGCAGTTCTTCACGTGCTTCTTCTGAAGAGTACTTGAATTCTATCCCAGCCTGTAAAAGGTCAAACACTCCCCGAATTCCCAGCCTCATGAAGTAGCGAGACCTGGGTTTCCTGCTCGGGCTTGAGCACTGCACTCCGAAGCCCCCATCAACTCTTTCACACTCAGTATCATTGAGGCTGTGACAAACAGCTAGAATCCAGAGATTTAAATAACAGAAAGTTTTCTCCTTAGGGTTCTGAGATGTGTCCAGGGATGAGGCCCTCTGTAGACACGGGGTCCTTATGATCGCTCCCAGGCTCTAGTGGAAGACCCCTGAGCCACCACACCCAGGCTGGCATGTGTGTGAGGGCGACATTTTTCGGTGTGTCTGTACCTCAAGTTTCCCCTTGGTCTATGAGGACACTTATCCCTGAACTTAGAGGACACCCAAAGACGCTGCTTCTGTCATTATGTGTAGAAAGACATGATTTCTAAATGACAGCCTCTTCCTGGGTTCTAGGCTAGAAAGTTGGTAATTCGGGGGCAGGGGTATCCTGTTCACTAGGAAACTCCCAGAAGGAACTAAATCCTGGTACCACAAATCTGGAATCTCATCACTCCAGACTCGGAGGGAGGAGAATTATGTTGAGTTTGAGGCCAGCCTGGGCCGCATAGTGAGAGCCTATCTCAAAAAAAGGGGCAAGATGGCTCAGCAGGCACGGGGCTTGCAGCTACAACTGGGGACTGAGTTTGATCCCCAGGACCCATACGGTGGGTCCAGAACCTGTGCCGAGTTGTCCTCTAAACTCCATAAATGTAATAATAATAAAAAAAACTTAACTAGAATGTTCTCATCTATCCCTGTAACTCTAGCATCCCTTAATATAGAGGTGTTTTGGGGGCTGGAGAGATGGCCTAGCGTCAGAGGCAGGTGGATCTCTGTGAGTTCAAGGGCAGCCTGTACTATGTAGTGAGTTGGTGGACAGCTGGGGCTATAGGGAGAGATTGCCTCAAAAAAGACAACAACAACAAATATACATACATATGTGTGTGTATTCATAGGCATAAATAAATAATTAAGAAATATATACAGGTTTTTTAAAATTTTTATTTATTTTCATATGTGTATGAATGTACTGTCTGCATGTAGGTTTGTGCACCCGAGTGGTGCAATGCCGGGGAGGTCAGAAGAGGGCGTCGGATTCCCCTGGAACTGGAGTTAAAGACGGTTCTTAGCCACCATGTGGGTGCTGGGAATTGAACCCGAGTCCTCTGCAAGAGCAGTCGGCCTCTTAACCGCTGAGCCATCTCTAGAGCCCAGAGGTGTTTTTCAGAGCCTGGATGCACCCCATTGCACAACATAGGCAAGAGTCCAAAACTGATGTGTCCCCAACCACAATCATTCATTCCGATCAGGACATAATTGAAGAGCTGGAACCACACAGGCTGAAGTCTCTTCATTCCCTCACAAGGCTTCTCTCGCCATCCAGGGGCCCCACCCATTAGGACAACTGGAAATGAGTTAGTTTACAGAAGATGAGGTCATGGCTCCCAGCATGCTGTGCGGACTTCAACTCTATGCGTCCCATTAAATTGTGCGATCTTTTCATCGTATGGGTTATACAAATGCTAAGTAAAAATAATAAAAGTTACAATCTAGATGAATTAAGAAACAAAAATTTTGGGGTTGTTAGCTGCGTTATCCCTTGGGGGTGAGGAAAGGAAATGAGTCTAAATTGGATTGCGCATGCGTAATTCTCAGCATACTGGCTACTACATTTCCGCCCTTTGTATTAAATTTTGCGTGAGGAGCGGTCCGGTGGGAGTTCTGGTGCTGTGCCCGAACCTTGCTGACCCCACTCTGGCATTCCGACATTTGACTGCGTCTGTCTTAGGCTGCCCTGGTTTTGCAGGGTCTTACCCGTCTTTGACTGGCGCCACTGAGGGAAGAGGCCAGGAGCAGTATGGCGGAGAGGAGAGACCAGCTCATTCCGTGAGTTGTGGATGGATGAGAGCCAGAACAGATTTATCCCCAATATCACACGAAGGGGGAGAGAATGAACTTGTCCTCAATCCCAGAACTTGGAAGGTGGAGGTAAGAAGATGAGGAGAGCCAGGCGTGGTGGCGCACACCTTTAATCCTAGCACTTGGGAGGCAGAGGCAGGCGGATCTTTGTGAGTTCAAGGCCAGCCTGGCCTACAGAGTGAGTTCCAGGACAGCTGGGGCTACAAAAGGAGACCCTGTCTCGAAATACAAAAAAAAAAAAAAAAAAAAAAAGAGAATATGAGGAGGGGTCTGGAGAGATGGCTCAGCACTAAAGAGCAGATGCTGCTCTTTCAGAGGTCCAGAGTTGGATTCCCAGCTACCTTATCAGGGGGCTCATAATCACCTGGAGCTCCCCCTTCTGGGGACTTCCACACCTCTAGCCTCTGTGGGCACCTGCACTTGTGGACACAGATAAACATACATAAAGTATAGAAACATATTAAAAAAAGAGGAGTTCAAATTGTCCCATTTTCTAGGCTAACCTGGACTTCATGAGATGGTTTCTCAAAAGTAGACAGATCTAGTACCAGTGCTTGGTGTTGGGATGTATTGGAGTTCTGGATCTTTAAGCCAAATAAATGAAAATTAGGCCTCACACAGGTGTGTCAAAGTAGTGAAGCCATAGAACATATTAGGGAGGAAGACAGTGTCAAGCTTGACAGCAAACCTCATGAGAGAGGGCACTCGAGGGCCCATTACTATTTTTGTGGGGTCCAAGAGGATGAAGAAGTTCACAAAGAAGACAGAGGAGTGACATAATCAGCATTCTCTTCCGGTCTCCAAAGATTCACAACACACACACACACACACACACACATACACACACACACACACACACACACACACACACACACACACACACACAGAACTGCAGCAGCTGAAGGCTCCAGGAGCTGGGGTGACTTCTCTCCTGGTTATGCTCATTTACCACGCTGCAGCAGGCAGCAGGGCTCCTGGAGGAAGGGTCTTCCTGAGCTTCTGCTGCCGCCATATGAGGTTGGGGCTCTGGACAGGGGACAGGGCCAGACAGGAAGCCGTGGGTTATAGCAGCACAGCAAGAGCTTCAAGAATGTGGAGAGACAGACTCAATTGTTGCAACCTCCCCACCTCCCCACAGGGCAGGACAGGCATCTAACAAAACAGTTGCCGCAGTTTCTCCACTGGTGCTTATAACATCTATCACTGGGGGCCGCCCTGGCTCACAGTACCGGATGTGTGATCCTTCCCAAGGACCGGACCTGAAATCCAATTGTAAATATGTCTGCTGTACATACACTAATTGTGCCAATACTGCACCAGCAGGCATGTCTTGGTAGGTATGTTAATAATGCAACACGCAGGGTCCATCACTGAGAAAAATGTTGAAGATGATTCTCCACCAGCCATCTGCATAGTGACTTCTGGCACTGTGAAGGCCAGGCATCTGGTAGCAGGGCGTTTCCAGCTGAGTACTAACTTGATTTCTCCCTTTCCTATGCTCACATCACGTGGTGTCTTTAGCAATAGCATCTTACCATCTAGTTCTAACATGCTACCAACATAAATGACATTAGCCTTTAACATTTTGGGGGACTCTGAGGCTCCCTTCCCCCTGACTCATGGGAGAGCAACCCACCACTCACAGTGGAATTTGCATTCTCAATTGATCAGTTTCTGATGGCCTCTGTTTCTAAGTTCCTACCTTTGGTTACTCTTAGCATCTACAGGCCTCCACTGTTGAAGACTTTTTCCAGCCATTGACATAATAGCACTTGTGTCTTACCCACCATAAAGCTCACATAATGTCACAGCCCTGCCTGGCCCTGATATGCCTCATGAATCTCGTTTCTCTCGGTGTAACTGAGTATCTTTCAAATGGGGTTAACATTATGCCATGGAAACGTCTTTCCCAGAGGATGGGGAAAATGATACACTGATCTGAGCCATCCTCCCATAATAATAGTAGAGTTACAAAAGTAAGCAATTGTCCACTGTTTCACGCAAGTGTCAGGCGAGTATAGAAATGTAAAGGAAGAAGATATTCAGTCAAACATGAACAAGGCTTACTCCTAGATGAAAAGCTCTCACCCATTTGTACTGTTTTCTCAACAGATCCATGTTGGGTACAACAGCATGGATTAGAGGTATTAGCATAGTGTTTTACTATTTTTAATCATTTTCTCCAAGCTATTCCACATCCTCCAGCTCTTATGTGGTGCCGCCTGACATTTCTCCATTGCTGATGAACTTGCTCATCAATGGATTGGCTCAAGCTACTTGGCCTTCACAGGGCCAAGGAAGAACTGGGACCCTTTGGACTCTTCTGAATCATTTGGTTCCCTGTTTAGGTCCTGGAACTGCCACGTGGCTGTAGCTATATCTATTTCCTTTCCCTTGACCAATACTAGCTGCTGAGGAGCTCTGACTGGGAAAACTGTGTCCCCCAGCACATTTCTCAGGAAGGAAATGTAGACTGTTTAATCAAGAAGGGCTCATTATCCACCCATGGTACAAATTTTATCTTCTGCAGTTGTATTGCTTTATCACGGATGCCTTCCATGAACCACTCCTCAGGGTGTAAAGCTTTCCAGAAGCTCCTTACCACAGATGTGGCTTGTTCTCGGTTTTTCTTTTTGGAACTGGGGCTCAACACAAATCTTGCTACATTTGCTCTGAGTATCACGTACAGACCCATTTCTCTGCCTTGCCCTTCCCTATCTCCTCTATATTTTTCTACTATTTCATGGACAGACTTGACATGCAGATCTAAGTCACTTAGGTCTGCCAAAGCCTTTCCTATTTTATCAAGATCCTGGCCCATCAAGGACCCTGGAAAGCCATTAAAGCTCCAGACCAGGGCTGGAGAGATGGCCTAGCGGTTAAGAGCGCCGACCGCTCTTGCAGAGGACCCGGGTTCGATCCCCAGCACTTATATGGTGGCTAACAACCATCTGTAACTCCAGTTTCAGGGGATCCAACACTTTCTTCTGACCTCCGTGGCATTGCACGACACGGGTGCACAGATCTGCATGCAGACCGTACATTCATACACATACAGAAATAAATAAAATTAATAAAAAAAAAAAAAAAAAAAAAAAAAAAAAAAAAAAAAAAAAAAAAAAAAAAAAAAAAAAAAAAAAAAAAAAAGCTCCAGACCAATCTCGAGGTCCCGACTGAGTCAAGCTTGTGCCGTCCAGAGGCACGAATCATCGGAGGCAGACTGGGAATTAATCACTCTTTTAACTTGTTCCTTGTAGTTTCTTTTATTGATGCTATTTGCATCACTATTTACATCTTAACTAATACTACTAACAATTGCATGCAATTACTAACGCTACTAACAATAGCCTAGAGACCAAGAATATTTATACCAAATATTGAGCCAATCAGCAGCTTCGCGTCTATAGATACAATTCCTTATGTAAGAAGCTTTGTGTTCATAGATACAATTCCCCATGCAACACATCCTGCCCATGAGCTTAACAAAGTATCATGAACAGAACATGCACTCATATCATCTTGAAGATTACTGAAGCATGCGCACTGTGTTCTTCAGCCAGAGCCCTTTGAAGCGGACCAAACGCCATGGCTACAGACCAATCGCCATTTCTCTTCAGCTTGTCACTTTAGGCACTCTTTGTCTCCCACAAAGCTCTTCTTCAAATCTCTGTTGAACTCAGTCCTTTCTGGTACAGTGAACTGAGCAGTATTTATTGCTTTCCTCAAGCCTAGTTCCCTCACTGGTGGCTGCCCCTCCTCTGCTGTCCTCCAGCTCCTGATATCAACGAGAACCTCCACTAATGATGACCTCCAGTGGCTCATACTAGCCATTCTGTCCAGTACTGAGTCTCCCTGAGTGGCCTTAAGTTATGCAGCCTGCCTCCTCCATGGGTTCCAGCTTTGGGAGTCTCAGAATGAACCTTATATTATTAGTCTAATCTCAGCTCTCTTTTGCTTTTGGCCCTATTGGTGTAAAGAAAATGGTAAGCTATCTATGTCTCTTTTTCTCTTTTAATCAATTCACCATCCAGGTTCAAGGCCAAAATGAAGATGGCTGCCTCATACCCCTTTTTCAGTCCAATTTCTCTCTTATAACTTCAGTTTCTCTCCAGGCTGCTGCTTAGGCCTGGAGCAGATCTCCCCTTACTCACTGGAGTAGACAGGGAGCCTCTGCAGCTGCTTGCACATGCTTCTGACATTGATGTGCTGCATCTCCATACTCCCCAGGCAGACACCACCTTTCTGGTAGCCATGCATCTCCATTATATCTAGAATACTGCCATCTCAGATTTCTCCCCACTGACTGCCTGAGGGTCCTCATCTTAGGTATATAGCTCACTACTCAGTGCCCTAACCATGCCCCTGACATTATCGCACCCAGCCATTCTGGGATACCCCATCATGTCAAAGTTTGATCTATGAAAACTCTCTCATCCAGCTTCAAATTGGTTGTTAGGTATTTTATCCAAGGCAAGCTTAGACGCCATGAATGGAATGAGACTCTGTTGATACTGGAAGTAATGGTTATCAGTTTTAAGCAGTAGCTTTCCTGAGGCACAGTAAACATACTTGGCAGTGAATTAATTTCAGGACTAGAAACATAACAACCCATGACTTTTATGCTTGTGACCTATGAATCTGCTGTTATTCTGATATGTCTGCATTGTATGGCAGTCAGTTTTCTGAACAGCATTTAATGTTCCTCTGGCTTGGATTTTTGACACATGGATTGTGGTAATTCATGTAAGGGTTCTGACTTGAATCTCAATTTGGGGCTTGGAACACATCCTATTTTTTGTTTGTTTGTTTGTTTGTTTTTGTTTTTGAGACAGGGTCTCCCTGTAGCCCCAGCTGCCCTGGAACTCACTCTGTAGACCAGGCTGGCCTTGAACTCACAAAGATCCGCCTGCCTCTGCCTCCCAAGTGCTAGGATTAAAGGCATGTGCCACCACGCCCGGCCTCACATCCTGTTTTTTTAATTCATCTTTTGGAACATATACTGCTTTATTATTGAATTGATCATCTATACATTTAGCCTTTATGTCATCTGCCTGTTCCACTCAAATTCACTCCACTTACCTCCTGTTTGTCTTTGTCCTATGGGACTATATTTTATATCAGTGTATAAAGAATTCAAACCAGCACTATTTAAAATGTTTGTGCTCAGTAATAGCTATGTAAAATTCTGGTAGGACATTCACTCCTATTTCCATTTAAATATTGTAAATTTATTTTGGGGTGAAATTGCATGTGTTCATGTGACATGGAAAGTGTGTGGGGGTCAGAGGAATGTTCAGGAAATGGTTCTCTCCTTTCACCCTGTAGTTTAAAGGCAATCCATCGAATATCTTCACCTGTGCCAGCAGGCACCTTGGACAAATGCACTAATTAATGAAGAATATTTGAATGACAAGAGTTTGATTCTTTTTTAAAAATTTTATTTATTTTTTTACATGTATGAATGTATTGTCTGCATGTAGGTCTGTGCACCCGTGTTGTGCAATGCTGCGGAGGTCAGAAGAGGGTGTCGGATTCCCCTGGAACTGGAGTTCTCCTGGAATTGGAGTTACAGACGGTTCTCAGCTGCCATGTGGGTGCTGGGGATCGAACCTGGGTCCTCTGCAAGAGCAGTCGGTGCTCTTAACCACTAGGCCATCTCTCCAGCCCCAAGAGTTCAATTCTAAAACAAGGAATTGTCTCTACTTTCTCCACAAGAAATCTTGGATTAACTTTGGTGTTCGAATAGTGGGTTTCATCTTAAAATATATCTACACATCTACTATTTGACATATTTCTGGAGTTTCTCTTAAAATACACTGAATGAATTCCATAACCATTTTTTGTCTCTACAATCATCTCAACTCTTTCTGTCTTACTGCTTAATCGTTATCTTTCCATAGGAAAGCTGAAGGGACACCATACTTATCCACCCCTAGCCTGGTGTTCTTTTCTGATACTAACCAAAGTTCTAGAAGTCACTGTGTAAGGTAAAATTGCTCCAGGAGTATCAGCAAACAACACAAACGCTGTGCCAGTGTTGGAGCTTGAAGCAGGTGGGGTAAAGCACACCTTCCTTTGAGTGGATCTATCATCCGACAAGCTGCAAACTACTAAGATGGACTCTAGCTCACTTAGAGGGAGGAGATACGGGAGATGAGCCCCCTGTGAGAATCCTGAGGGGCTTGCATTCTGCAAGGCTTGTGGGGAAAGGGCACTGAGAATTTGGGGGGAAGCCACGAGTGCAGTGCTGGTGGAGGGTCTGGTGTAAGAGTGGATGTTCTTAACATGGATTTAGGCACCCACAGCACCGTCTAAGTGCACGCTTCCTTCATCACTTTGTAGGCAAGCCTGAATAAACTCTCTAGTCTTCCTGAAACTGAGATTGGAGAGTCTGCTGTTTGTTTTGCCTGGTAAACAGGAAGTGTCTGGCAGCAGAAGCAGGGCAGAGCCAAGTTCACTGGTACCTTCTCCCAGGTGGAGATCTCTACAACAATCCATGTAGTCTAGGCAGGATCAGGCAAAAGCAAGTGCTCAAGAAAAGTGATGGAGGAAAATGCAGAGGGAATCCTGGCATGGTGGATTATCAGCATAGTGTGTGCATGTGTGGCAGCAGCAGTGTAGACTGTGCAATGGACCTTGAGATTCGGAACTAGAGTGAAGCTGTGTGTGAGGAGTGTATGAGGGTAGTGTCAATGGGTCAAATCCCTAGCTGGCAACCTGCTTCTAAGTGGTATGGAGTAGCATGCCTGATTGACCAGTGGGAGTCACCATGTGAATACGGGTATTCACCCACAGAAGGCCTAGAGCAGACTTTATAGGCCCTAGGGATATTGGACCAATAGCGGGATGCATAACAAGCTGTGGCTGAAGTGGCCTAGATACTACTCCACATTATTAAGGATATATCCCAAGTAGAAGGGACACCCTAAAGAGAGATTAAACATTTAAGGGAAATATTAAGGACAGAAAAATGTAAGCTGGCCCCCTCGGTATTAACCTCTGACTTTGCCAGTAGTATGCATGAAGGAGAAAAGGAGGTAGAAGGGTCAACCTGCAGCTGTTTACAGCTGGGCGACCCAGGAGAGAAAAGATAACAATGAAGGGGAGAGTGACATAAGAAAAGTCCCAGATGCCCCTTGGGTTCAACTTTTACTACAAAGGAAAAATCCATATTTCAACACGCTAATGGGGGCCTTAGCAATGGCCCAGTGCAAGAACCTGACAGTCAGAGGATACTCAGCACTAGAGTTGTTGGGATTGGAAAAGACTTCCAAATAGGCAGGGAAGGAGCTCCTCACCACGAGGCTTGTGAGGCTGTGGAATACAAGAGTGGATGGAAGGATTTTAAGCAGAAAAGCTGAGTAACATAACCACCCATTCCTCCTTGAGACATAAGCTGCAAAGCCTGGGAAAGCACAATGGGAGTAAGTCCCTAAGGGTTTGGCTAATAAGTACCATTAGGGACATGTGGTTATCCCCACTAGGGATTCCCATTAACACTCTGGAAAACGATAGAGGAGGGGCAAGCATTATTAGGGAACTAGGTATAAGGAAAATAGTATATAGTTCCCAGTTCACTGGGCCAGATAGGGCTGGTTTAAGAAAAAGCTTGATTGAACAAGGAACTCAAGAATGGTATGGAACTTTAATGGCTGTGCTGAGCCCTTTGATGGGACAGAGTCTTTATAAAGTAGGAGAGGCTTTGTCAAACCTAGGTGACATAGACCAGCATGCAGAATGTCTGTAGTGTAGTGAAGCAATCTAAAGGAGATATAAAGGGGACAAAACAGAAGAAGAAGTCTGCATGATGTGAGCATGAGAAAGAAATTAGTTTTTGGTCTTGCCCTGCTACTGGGCAGCCTGTCCTCATAGTGCTGGAGAATGCTATGCAGATCACTGGAAAGAAATGATGTCTGAAATTCTACTACAGACTTCACGTGCTGCACTTTTCCATGCCAACGAAGATGTAGTGCAACAGGGGCAGTCTGGTATACGTGCACCCAGGAAAATTCCACTTGCATCCACGGCCAGCTCCTGAGAGGGGAATGGAGGGAAGAGAACACACATGGGATACTGTAAGCCAGGTTGACCCCTAGTGGCAGGAGACTTGATAGGCCCCAATAGAAAGCTGTTGTCATCTGTTTGTTAAAGAGCTGTGACACCCCAAATAAGATACACCCAAAAATTTGTGTTTATGCCCATAGCATGGGTTAATGTTTTTCTAGATGTTAGTCCTTCTTGCTATTTATGTTTTATTAGCAGGAATAAAAGGAGATCCCTAAAATGAGCCATCGGTCCATTGGAAACAGAAATTGGAGAGACCCAAGAGTTTGATGTCTCACCTCAGTGGAAAAATAGATGCTCCTTTCTCTCTTTCTCCCTCAAGGCCCAGAGATTCTAGCAGAAGTTGCATGTCCAGATTGTAAGGGCTAAAGAAGGGGGGGGTGGAGTGTGGGATAAAATATACCTTCTTTTATGTGGACTTATCATGGGACAAGCTGTGAACTACAAAGTTGGTGTCTAGTTTACTTAGAGAGACTGATACCAAGCTGAGCCTACCATGACAATCTCAGAATGCTTGCTCGAGTCTGAATTAAAACTCATAATCCAATTGTTTTGGATTATGAGTTTTAATTCAGAGGAAACTTAAGAAAGTGAAACACTGAGTTTCTGGCTTGGTTTTTGCTATTTTTTTTTTTGCAGAAGTCTCTTGTAAAAGTGAGTAGATGTTTCAGAAAATCATACAAACTTTGCAATTTTGGGGCACTGGGAAGCATAATGTTGCTGCCAAAGCATGTGCTGAAAGAGGGGCTGTCATGGTCAAGAGAATGCCACCATGGAGCAGAGGCCTCTGCTCCTGAGTGGAGCAGTGGGAAGGCGCCCTCAGTGCAAGGGTCCAAAAATCAAAGTTTCCAACTTGCAAAAGCACAAGACACAAGGAATTTTCTGCACCTAGAAAACAACATAGATGAGCTGCTTCTACTGAGACAGGATTTGGTGTCTTCCCCGCTCACTTTTTTTTTTTAATTTTTTTTAATTAATTTTATTTATTTCTCCATGTGTATGAATGTACTGTCTGCATGCAAGTCTGTGCACCCGTGTCGTGCAATGCCGCGGAGGTCAGAAGAGGGTCTCGGATTCCCCTGGAACTGGAGTTCTCCTGAAATTGGAGCTTTAGACGGTTCTCAGCCGCCATGTGGGTGCTGGGGATCGAACCCGGGTCCTCTGCAAGAGCGGTCGGCGCTCTTAACCGCTAGGCCATCTCTCCAGCCCCCCCGCTCACTTTTTATCTTGCTGTGGCTCTGTGTTTTCTCATTCTGCTTCACTTGTATATTCAAATTTGGAAACTTTGATTTTTTAAATTTTACAGGGGAGTATACTTAAGAGAGTTCCTTAAGTCTACAGAGAAACTTTGGAAGTTTAACGTCTTGAAACTGAAATATTTGATGACTTTTAAAGTTGGCCTAATTCTATTCTGCATGAATAATACATCCATGAGCTCATGGATGTCAAGGTACCTCAGCCCAGAATGGGTTAATTCAGAACAGCATGGAATTCAAGAATTTTTGAACTGGCAGCTCAGCCTGACAGGGCAGGAGTGAGTAAAGTCAGATCGCCTTCTAACAGCCTGTCTCTGGAATACCAGAATTGAGGTCCACCGCTAAGCCCTAGATTCCTTCATTCTGTGGAAAAGCCATCCTGGATATTCTCCAGTTCATTTAATATCTACCTCTTTTCCTAGGTAGTACATGTCCTCCTTGATTTTACCAGGACTTACATATGTTCTTAATGCTTCTGTCAGGCATTTCATCACAGTAAAAAAAATCTAAATTTTCTCTCTAATTTGTGTGTTCTGGGACTGAAATCATAAAGCTCCAGGCATGTACCTTTTCATTATGGTACACTCCCTCACAGAGTGACTATCATAATAAAAAGTGTACATGTTCTTTGTGCTTTTGCACAGATCTCTCAATGCTATCCATAAAACATGTTCAGGAATGTTGTAGGCTCTTTCAAATGTTTAAAGCATCAGAGCCCTCTGTCCAGTAAACTGATATTAAACTCTGAAGCTTGTTATGACAAGAAATTCATGAAGCTAAGAGATTTTGGAAAGAGTATCATGTCCATATTATATTACTGTTGAGCATATTAACAATTATATTTAAAAATTAATCCACATTGTACATCCTGACATTTGGTTAGTTTCATGGTGCATAAACAATCTGGAAGTCCTGTTTGCATGGGTCATGGTTCTTTGTGGTTACATGCTCATGCATGCACTTGCCGGGGTGAGAGGATCGGTGTCCAGGTCTACTGCTTTCTTTTTCTTTTTCTTTTTGGTCTTTTCGAGACAGGGTCTCCCTGTAGCCCCAGCTGTCCTGGAACTCACTCTATAGACCAGGCTGGCCTTGAACTCACAAAGATCCCCCTGCCTCTGCCTCCTGATTGCTGGGATTAAAGGCGTGCGCCACCATGCCCGGCTTGCTTTCTTTTTCTCTCAGGGACTCACCATTTCTCCTCTGGGCTGAAAGGCCAGTGGGCTCTGCTGGTCCTCCTGCCTCTGGCTTCTGCAAGCACTGGGTTTAAGGTCCATATCCATCCTTTAGAAATGCAGTGAAAGGATGTGAACACAAATCTTTGAGCTGACACTGTAGGTAGCCTTCCCCAGTTAGCTAGCTCCCCATCTCAGCCTTTTTTCAAAAGAAAAGTTTTTATTTTACATGTATGAGTGTACAGCTTGCATATATGTAATTGTATCAGTGTGGGGCAATGCTCATGGAGGTCAAATTCCACATAACTGTAGTTATGGAATATAGTTTGCTTTCAATTGCTGTAACGAAACTCTAACCAACACCAACTTGGGGAGGAGAGGGTTTATTTCTCTTACATCTCACAGGTCATGGTTCATCACTTAGTGAGCTCAAGATGTGAACTCAGGGAAGGAAACTGTAGGCAGGAGATGAAGCACAGCCATGGAGGAACTCGCTTACTGGCTTGTCCCCTGCTTTCTTTTTAAAAATATATTATTTATTTATTTATTTATTTATTTATTTATTTATTTATTATGTGTATGAATGTACTGTCTGCTTGTAGGTCTGTGCACCCATATTGTGCAAAGCCTCGGAGGTCAGAAGAGGGTGTCAGATTCCCCTGGAACTGGAGTTCTCCTGGAATTGGAGTTACAGACGGTTCTCAGCTGCCATGTGGGTGCTGGGGATCGAACCTGGGTCCTCTGCAAGAGCGGTCGGCACTCTTAACCGCTAGGCCATCTCTCCAGCCCTTACCCTGCTTTCTTATACAAGAAAATACAACACTAAATACTCTACAGATGGCCACAGGTCAGTCCAATGGTGTTAACTCCCCAATTAAGGCTATCTCAATCCAGATGTGTCAACTTGACATTAAAGCTATCCAGCACAGCTTGCATGTGGGAGCAGCCAGTTTCCTTAATCGCTGAGCTTTCTGTAAAGTCTGCAAATGTTCACACATCAATGAAACTTATTCTTGGTGTGCTCACACATGTCTTTCATCCAACCCAAAGGGAAACAATAAAAAAATTGTAAACCTGAGAACAGTCTGAGTCCTGACAAGAGTTGAAAAATCACATGGATTACAGAGGGAGACCTTGTAAAAAACTAAAAGTTTATCACTAAACATGAAAAGGTTCACAGAAATGTCCTTGTCTAATAAAACATCCTAAATGCTGCAGTGACTCAATTTTCTTTACAATCTATGCGCTATTGAAGCACATCACAGCAATTCATAATTCCTGACTTGGAAAGGAGTTTTGGGCCATCAAGAGAGCTCAGAGGAAAAAGCACCCTGCTGCAAAGACGAGGAAATGAGTTAGAGCTCGAGGACCTACATGGTAGGACAGCACCGACTCCCATGTGTTAACTCCCGCTCTGCACACATGCACAGAGGTATTTGAAACAGAAACATGACATAACAAATTGCAATATTAAAGAGTTTTGAAAAAAAACTTGGGTGGGGGGTGGGGAGACAAGGCTGGAGATGTATCTCAGAGGTAAGAATACTAGATTCCTGCCAGCACTTGGAAGGTAGAGGCCGGTGGTACTCATGAGTTCAAGGCCAGCCTGATCTTTATACTGAGTTCCAGGCCAGTTGGAACTACAGGGAGACCCTGTTTCAAGAGGACAAAAGAGACACAGGGAAGGAGAGAAAACATATTTCCTGGGGCTGGAGAGATGGCCTAGTGGTTAGGAGTGCCGACTGCTCTTGCAGAGGACCTGGGTTTGATCCCTAGCACCCACATGGTGGCTGAGAACCATCTTTAACTCCAGTTCCAGGGGAATCTGACACCCTCTTCTGACCTCTGTGGCATTGCATGACATGGGTGCACAGACCTACATGCAGACAGTACATTCATACACATAAAGGATAAATAAAATAAAAAAGAAAACATGTTTCCCTTCCAAAAGAGCTGGGTTCATTCCCAGAACACTCATTTCAGGTAAAAATCATCTAAACCTGTAATGCCAGGGAATCAGAGACCTCTGCTCTTCTCTGTGGACATGTACACATGTGGTGCATTTATATCCATGGAGGGAATCCATGCACAGACAGAACATAAGAATAAAATGTTTCAAAGAGTGTGAGTTTCTTATTTGATAACTGGTAATATGGGACTTTTAAAATGCCTTTTCTATAATCCTTAGATTTATAGGATTTACTAACAAATCATTGTAATAAACTCAGGTACCTTCTGACACAAGGTACCACATCAAGAATTGTTTTCTTTATTATTTTTATATGGCATTTTGATGTGTTGCTCATGCCATCCCCCAACTTCCAAGTCAAGCTAACCTCTAGCATGAAGACTCAGTTGTTCAGAGTTTGAAAGTATGTAAGAACATACCTCAGTAAATGATTTATTGTCATAATGTGGCACTCATTGAGGTTTGCAATGTAGAGACCAGTGCTTCTGAAATTGAAATAAAACAAAGTCACCTGGTTAAGTGGAATCTGAATTGAGGAATTCTCTATAAAGGACAGGCCAGTTGCTGGGTCTTTGAGGCATTTTATTCATTGGAAACTAATGTTGGAGGGTGCAGTCCACTGTGGATGTTAGTATCTTTCACACATGTTCCTGGGTGGAAGAAGAAAGGTGCTTGAAGGAGTCATGGAAATCAAGCTAGTCAGTTTCTTAAATTTTGTGCTTGAATTCCTGCTACATCTATCCTCAATGACTACTTAAGATGTAAAGCCTTCCTTCTCTATCTTGATTTAATCAATGTTTTATTACAACAACAGAAATTAATCTAGGATAAGGCCTGACTCCTGTTTGAAATGGGCAATTTAAAATATTACCATGCTCTTTACATTTACAGAGCTGCTACATACAGTGAAGCTTTTCTACATTCCTTAATCCCATAATTTTTCATATACAGAAAGGGTTTGTGACAATGATGTCCAGCAATCTTGAACCCTGATAGTTCATACCATGGAAGAAAGTTCTCTCATATTCTCTACATTTCTGCAAACATTGTCCACTAAAAACCTAGGAATGAATAGCTATAGTAAGTTTTCATGTAGTCTTACATGAGATACTTCCATAAGAAATATGGGGGCTGGAGAGATGGCCTGGCGGTTAAGAGTGCCGACTGCTCTTGCAGAGGACCAGGGTTCGACCCCCGGCACCAATATGGCAGCTGAGAACTGTCTTTAACTCCAGTTCTAGGGTAATCCGACACCCTCTTCTGACCTCCATGCCATTGCACGGCACCTGTGCACAAACCTATATGTAGATAGTACATTCATACACATACGAGACTAAATAAAAAATTAAAAAGGGAGCTATGTTGTTCAGGGGTATTTTTACAGGATTAAAGATTTCTTGTAACAGATAAATTCATAGGGAAGCTACCATTTTTCACCCATGTCCATTGGGGTGTGAATTGCACAAGGTAGCTTTCTTTAGTTGTATAGAATGAGAGAACTACTCAATTGTACATATTCTCTGATGTTCAAGAAGGCGTGACTTGAGACAATAGTTGTCCTGCTTTCAGTATATTCAATGGATTCTGAGCTAGATGGACCTTGTAGTAGGATTTTGTACCTTATTTATGTTTATAGGATTTCATGCCTGTATAATATGCTTTGTGCACAATGAGTAAAGTTGTCTCATAAATTTTCCACTTAGTTTATGCTCACAGGGCTCTTGCTTGTATGAATTCTTTGATTCAACCTGAGAGTAGATATTTGGGATAAAGGTTTTCTATACATTTGACATTTCTCTGTATGAGTTTTTTGATGAACCATGAGGTAAGAATTCTTGGAGATGGATTTTTTTCACAGTGTACACAGTCATAAGACTTCTCTCCTATATGAGTTCTCTGAAGCTCAGTTAGTTGGGACCTGCTGCAGAAGGCTTATTCCACACTGTTCACTATATATGGCTTCTTTGCTGATATCTCTGATGTACCCTGAGCATATGCATATGGAAGAAGTTTAATCCACACTTTTACCTTACATATGGTTTCTCAACTGTATGAGTTCTTTGGTGCAGACTGAGCTTATCCTTCTTGGAGAAGGCTTTTCCACACTTGATATTCATTAGGCTTCTCACCTGTATAGATTCATTCATGTCCAGTGAGCAGACACTTCTGGTAGGAATGCTTTTCCACAGTTTCCATTCATAGGACTTCTCTCCTATATGAGTTCTTTGATGCTCCCTGAGATTATATAGTATGGAGAAGGCTTTTTCACACTGTTCATGTTCATAAGACTTCTCTCCTGTATGAGTTCTCTGATGCAGAATGAGTGGATTCTTTCAGGAGTCTTTTCCACACTGTTTACATTGATAGGGACTCTCTCCTGTATGAGTTCTTTGATGGTCAGTGAGCTCAAGGTTGGTAGAGAAGGATTTTTCACACTGTTTACATTGATAGGGCTTCTCTCCTGTATGAGATCTTTGATGCCTCCTCAGAGTGTATAATTTGTCAAACTCTTTTTTCACGCTGTTTGCATTCATAGGGCTTCTCTCCTGTATAAGTTCTTTGATGGATGGTGAGATATGTCTTGGAGTAGAAAGCTTTTCCATACTGTTTACATTCATAGGGCTTCTCTCCTGTATGAGATCTTTGATGGAGAGTGAGATCATGATTCCTGAAGGATTTTCCACACTGGTTACATTCATAGGGCTTCTCTCCTGCATGAGTTCTTTGATGCACAGTGAGCTTAGACTTCCTGGAAAAGTCTCTTCTGCATCGTGTACATTCATAGCACTTCTCCTCTTTGTGAGATTTTTTCATGCACATTGAGAAGAGACATGCGGTTGAATGATTTTTCACAGTGTTTACACTCACATTTATGTTTACTTCTCACATTTATGAGTAAACTGATGTTGCACGAATTATGAGTTGAAGTAGAAAACATTTCCACATTCTGTACATTTATAGGACTTCCCACCTGTATGACAGAAAATAAGTTATAACTTGAGGAACATATTCTTGCATTCTTTGTGCTCAATGGGCATCTCCACTGGAGGACACATTTGACACTGAGTGAAATGGGATTTATAGTTGACATATTTCTTACTTGAGTGAGACATCTGATTCCTGCTTTGGTAGGTCTGCTGGTATAACGGCTTCACACATCCTTTCCTTTCATGGAAGATTCTCTGCTAGATTTTATGTTGAACTTTTAGCTATTCTTAGAGATAGAATTCTCTGTACTTAGAGTTATGCATCTTTTCCGGACAATTTCTCTCTACCATTGCATATGGGTGACATCCTGAATCACTTTCTAAATCTCGGTGATGTCCAAACATGAAAATTTGGATCTACTGTCTTGTCAGGGTTCTTCTCTATTTCCCATAATTTGTTTTCATCTGCATGCTAAATTGGTTAGCATTATATAGGGATGCTGGTTATACAAATTGATGTCACCATGCAAGCATGCCAAGCATTTTGTTGACTAACCTATCTCCCCAGCCCATGTCTAATACTACAGGAAACATTTCAGAAGGGTTTCTAACCTTTGTTTACAGATTTTAAATATTAAGAGCCCACATTATATATTTTACTCACTTTACCAATGTCTTCATTGCATGTCTTTCTGTTCATGATTCTGTCTTGCCATGAATGTCTTTTGTCATTTTTATAGATAATTTCCATCTTGGCAGTAACTTTATAAATATCAAAAGTGAAATTATAAATGTCATTTCTCACCAATCACCCTTATATCTTTTTTATCTATACAATTGTAAAATGTGCATAGTAAACCTCAACAAAGCTGTAAAATAATGTTGACTTACTACTTTCTGTTTCCTACAAGGTCTTAATGAATATCCATGGGTGGCAGCAATCTTGCTAGGTAGATCAGGCTGGCCTTGAACTTACAAAATGTCACCTGACTCTGACTCTAAAATTCTGGAATTAAAGTTATGCATGAGCACACTCTGCCTATTCTTCACTAATGATAACAATGTACATATTCCTCATGACTAAATACAACTAATTACACCTATGTCTATTTCAGTGCAGTCATGTCCATTTCTTGTTTTACTCTTATTGAAACATGGAGATAAATGATTCCATTTGTTAGCTTCTACATGGTAATTTTCACCTGGTATTTCCCCCTTGATTATCTATTATAACAACTATAAATTATCATTCTATATTATAACGACATAATGTGTAAAATATGAAATTTTCTTCATTTTAATTCAGTATTTAATATGGTGGGATCATAGATATCCTGTCCTCTAAAGTGGACAGGGAAAGAATTAACATAATGACAAATCCAGCATCCCTTCATCCTTAAAGTCCTAGAGGGAATTGGATAGGAGGGATCATTCCTCAATGTAATCAAAGCCATATACAGGAAACCCACAGCCAATATCATCCTAAATGGGGAAATGACAGAAATATTCTCTTTAAAGATAGGAACTCAGCAAGGCTGCCCCCTCTCACCAGTCCTCTTCAATATAGTGCCTGAAACACTTGCTAGGGCAATAAGGCAAGAAAAGGAAATTAAAGGAGTACTAATAGTAGGAAAAGAGGAATTCAACCTATCCCTATTTGCTGATGATATGATTGTTTACTTAAGAGATGCTAAAAACTCCACCAGAAAACTCCTAGAAACGATTAACAGTTTCAGCAAAGTGGCAGGATACAAAATTAACCTAAAAAAATCAGTGACCTTTCTTTACACCAACAACAAGCAACTGGAGAAGGAATTCAAGGAGACCTTCCCACTCACAATAGCCTCAAAACAATAAAATACCTAGGAACAAACCTAACCAAAGATACCAAAGATCTCTACAACAAAAATTTTAAACCCTTAAAGAAATTGAAGAAGACATCAGAAGATGGAAAAACCTCCCATGCTCATGGATTGGGAAAATTAACATTGTAAAAATGTCCATTCTACCCAAACTCTTGTACGGATTTAACACAATCCCAATTAAAATTCCCAAGAGTTTCTATACAGGCTTGGAAAAAAAGTCCTTAAATTCATTTGGAAAAACAAAAGACCACTAATAGCCAAAACAACCCTGAGTGAAAAGAGCAACACAGGGGGAATCTCTATACCAGACTTTAAACTATACTACAGGGCTACAGTCATAAAAACAGCCTGGTACTGGCACAAAAACAACCTGTTGACCAGTGGAACAAACTGAATATCCAAAACTTGAACCATACAATTTCAGCCATATCATATTTGACAGGGACAAAGAAGACACAATGGAGAAAAGACAGCATCTTCAGCAAGTGGTGTTGGCAAAACTGGATCACCACTTATAGAAAGAATGAAAGTAAGCCCCTTAACTCTCGCCCTGTACAAAAGTCAACTCCAGATGGATTAAAGACCTAAACGGGTAAACACCAAACTCTGATGGCGATAGAAGAAAAAGTGGGCAGCAGACTACAAGACATGGCTTAGGAAACGACTTTTTCCTAAGTCAGACATCAGGATGTGCAAGAATTAAGGTCGACAATTGGCAAATGGAACCATCTCATTAAACCTCAAAAGCTTCTGTAAAGCAAATAAACAATCAAGGAAGTGAAGAGAAAATCCTACAGAGTGGGAGGAAACCGTCACCGCAGAAACATCTGACAAAGCATGATTCCAGAATATATAAAACTCAAAAAATAAGAAGAAAGAAAACAAAGGACCACTCAATGGTAGACAAAGAGCTGAACAGAGAACTTCACAAGTGAGGAATTAGAGATGGCCAAAATATCTTAAGATGTTATTCAACATCACTAATCATTAAGGAATGCAATCAAAACCACTTAAGATATCACTTATTGCCGGGCGTGGTGGTGCATGCCTTTATCCTAGCACTTGGAGGCAGAGGCAGGCGGATCTCTTGTGAGTTAGAGGCCACCTGTCTACAGAGTGATTTCCAGGCCTGGGACTACAGGGAGACCCTGGTTTGGAAAAGGACCAAAAAAAATCATCTTACTCCAATAAGACTGGCTAGGATCAAGAAAACAAATGATACCAAGTGCTGGAGAGGTTGTGGGGAAAGGGGAACACTCATCCACTGCTGGTGGGAATGTAAACTTGTACAGCCACTATGGAAAGCAGTGTGGAGAACCCTTGGAAGACTTGGAATGAACTTGCTAACCGACCCAGCCATACCACTCCTAAGCATGTATCCCCAAGACTCACCCCACCGCAGAGATACATGCACGACCATGTTTATTTTAGCTCTCTTCACAATAGCAAGGAGCTGGAACCAACCCAAATGCCCCTCAACTGATGAGTGAATAGAGAAAATGTGGTACATCGACACAATGGAGTTCTATGCAGCAGTAAAGAAAGATGACATCATGAGCTTTACATGAAAATGGCTGGAGCTAGAGGACATCATGCTGAGTGAAGTAACACAGTCCCAGAAAAACAAACGACGAATGGTATTCCTCATCTATGGATGCTAGTGCTAATTACCTAGTTGTAAGTATTTCCTGTGCATGGCCCCTTGAGCTTTTGTCCAAGCAGTTGGGAGTGATGTATATCGGAAACAACAACAACAACAGAAAGGACTTCATCAAAGGACTGACTGAAACAGTGAACTTCTGCTCAAAACAGTCAACTTCCACATGGAGAATTTTGAGAAAGACTGAGAAAGAGATAAAAAGCATGTTTGGCAGAATACATGAGCTCTGGTGGGGTGGGGGGATAGGGTGGGGGACACAGGTCTAGATTTGACAATCTTGTAATATATATATGTATATATAAAAGAATGCTCAGAAAAAAAAGAATTAACATAAATGTGTTGCAATCTGTAAAATAAAAGTATTTTTAAAAGAACAGAGGCAGTGAGACACCACAGCAAGGAAATTCTCCAACTTCATATCCTAAATATAATTCTGAGAGCAGAGCAAATTAGTTGGATGAAGAGAACCAAATTCAGAAAGTTGTACTCTGAATTACACACATTTGCCATGGCAAGACACCTCCAGATATGTGTCTCTTGCTTGCGCTCCCTCTCTCTCTCTCTCCCTCTCTCTGTCACACACACACACACACACACACACACACACACACACACACACACGATGAAAGGTGGGTCTGGGAGCAAGCAATTTATTAACATAAGACTGAGTATTCAAATCCTCTACACTGCAACAGCCAAGCACTCCATACTACAAGTTCATTGCCTGTTAATTTTCTAAGGAAATCAACTTGACCCTGATAGTTTTCAGGACTCCCTTGTGGATATCTCCTGCAGAGAAACCTTGTCAATGTCCACAGCCCCCTTAATTTTTACTTTCTCCTGCTTCCTACGGAGGGTGTGGATATGACATGGCATGATGTGTGGATAAAATTAAACACCTTTTTCTTCCAAGCAAGAGTAGCAGCAACAAAAATAAGAAAAAAAGAAAAAAAAGTCTTTACACAATTGAAGAGTGCAAAGATCCAGAAGTTAGGTTTGGGGTGTAACTATTGAAATAGGGACTGCGATACTTACCTGGCAGGGGAGAGAACATGGTCACGAAATAGGGACTGCGGAGCATGGAAAAAGCTCTTGGTTTAATCATCATTGTTGGAGAAACCTAGGTAAGAGGGTGCATGCCAACGCCCCCCCCCCCAAATTTGGAAGCTACAGCCAGAAGGATAAGATGTTCAAGGTTATGCTGGGATACTTAGTGTGAGGCAAGCCTGGATGACATGAGACGCTGCACATTTCAACTTCAACGAACAAACATAGGATTTTAGGTTGTCCTGAATGTCAGTTCATTGGCATCTGGGAATTTTCGATTCTAGATGTTCAGAGCAACATGTTGGCTGTGGTTTTGCTTGTACCTCGGTCATGAGGTTTGCAGTGTGGACTGTTCCCTACTTTTCTCTGTATTATTCTTTGAATTTTCTCCTCTTAAGCTATTTTGATATCTCTTTCTTAAACTCCAGCAATCTTCCCCCTGTCCTTTATTTATTATCTCTTTTGATAACTTTAATATTCCCATTCAAGTAATAACATGGAGAAAACTTCTAATTTGCCCTCTCACATTGGAAATCATGACAGTCTACTCATTTCTTACAAATTCCACAGGTGGACACAATAAGAACTGTATTAAATAATATTCAGACTACAGTTTCCTGAATCTACATTGATATTTTAACCACAGTCAGTATCAATATTCATTTATATCCCCTCATGTACTATACACCAAATTTGTAAAAAGTATCCCAAGTCAAAGTAAATGAATACTTCCTTTGTAATGAAATAATTTACAATATTTCCTAAAATACAACTATATATATTTTCTTCATCTCCTCCTGGCAAACATTCCCTTGGCTCCTACCAATTAGGATACATGACATCTCTGCTTATTTTTCTATTAATGGAATGTAATTATCTGAAGGAAGGATGTAATTTTTTTGATTGCTACTAATATCGCAATTTAAAAAACTGTTGATAAGATCTTCAGGAGTTCAAGGTTGTAAAAGAAGGTTGAGAAAGCCTAATACAATCTCTGGTATATAAAACAAGAGGAGAAAGGATGACACCTAGACTTTAGGTAAACATTCAAACCAAGGAACTGTCTCACCCTATGGGTGCACCAGCAACTTTCTTTAGTGCAATCAAATGGGATGTGGGGCAGGAGAATGGTGGCTTCACTGCCAGCCTCAGCTCTGTGTCAATTTTGAGACCACCTTGGATTACATATACCCTGTCTCAAAAAAGCCATTCAGTGGTGCTGCAGAGATGGCTCAGCAGTTAAGAGCACTGGATGTTCTTACAGAGTACTGAGGCTTAGTTCTCAACACTCACATGCCACCAAGAAACCATCCATGACTCCAGTTCCAGGAGATCCAATGCCCCCTTCTGACCATGGATTACACTCAATGACATGGTCCACTAAAGAACATGCAAATGATACACCTATACACATTGAAATAAAAAAGCCAGTTAGAAAATGTCTCAGGACCCCGTGTCCAGCAGCCCAGGAGGGTTTGTGCCGTGCAGGACATGGGCTGCCCAGTACACCTTGGCAACTGCTGCCCAGCCACCCAGGAGGGTTTGCGCTGTGCAGGACATGGGCTGCCCAGTCCACCTTGGCAACTGCTGCCCAGCCGCCCAGAAGGGTTTGTGCTGTGCAGGCCATTGGCCATCCAGCCCACCTTGGTAGCCACTATCCAATGCTAGAACCATAGAGCAGAACCGCGTGTGTGGATAGAAGGTCAGTCAGGGGTGCACACACTCCATACCCAGCTGCCCAGGTGGGGACCAGTGTGTGGGCCAAAGGATTCAATCCCCTCCCACCGCCATCCCATGCTCAAGCTACTGATACTGTGGTGGAAAGTATAACCTGGTGGTGCTGCAGCTTACTGCCTTTGGGAGGATCCAGAAGTGTCCATGGTTGGAGGCTGCATAGCCAAAACTGAGGAAGAAACCAACAGGAAGCAAACTTAGTGACCAACTAGTCCTCCATATTAACATTTGAGATTAGCAACAGAAGGCAAAGAAATAAACAAAGGGGGAAAATAAAAAACAACAACAACAAAAAATACACATGCCAAAAACACAACGGAAAAACAACAATATGGGAAAAGCTCAAAATAAATCCCCAGCAAACTCAACCGATCCTGTAGAAGATCCCAACAACGAGATCTCCCTGGAAGGAAACCAAGACACCGACCTTAGAAGAACAATTGTAGACATAGTTAAAGACTATAAAGACCAAATCAGAGAACTAAAGGGAGAGAACGAAAAACTCATGAAGGAACTAGAAGGAAAGAATGATAAACTCCAGAAAGAACTAAAAGGAGAGATTGACAAACTCAGGAAAGAACTAGAGGAAGAGAAATACAAACTCCAAAAAGAACTAGAGGAAGAGAAATACAAACTCGGAAAAGAACTAGAGGGAGAGAATGACAAACTCCAGAAAGAAGTAGAAACACTGAAAAGATCTCAGACTAAAAGGGAAAAAGAAATTGACCAGCAAAGCAAGGAGCTACACGAAGAGAATGAAAAACTCCTAAAGGAAGTGGAAATACTGAAGAAATCTCAGGAGGAAATAAAAAGGAAATTGAACATTCATCCAATGAGCAGAAAAGGGTGGGAAAAAGCCTCAGAAGCAGAATGGATGAAGCAGAAGAAAGAATATTGGACATACAGGATAATACAGCACAGCTAGAAACCTCAAGTAAAGATTATGAAAAAATTTAAAAAAACACAAGAGTGGAACAACCAGGAAATGTGGGACACTATGAAAAGACCAAACCTCCGCATCATAGGGATAGAGGAAGGAGAAGAATCCCAAGAGAATGGTATTGATCAGATCTTCAACAGAATAATAGAAGAAAACTTCTCCAAACTGAAAAAAGACAAACCCATAGAAATACAAGAAGCACATAGAACACCAAATAGACAGGACAAGAGAAGAAATTCCCCATATCATATCATAGTTAAAACACTATATGCTCAAAACAAGGACAAAATACTGAAAGCAAAAAGAGAAAAACAACAAGTTACATATAAGGGCAAACCCATCAGAATCATACCTGACTTCTCAGTGCAAACTATGAGGCGAGAAGAACACTGACCAAAGTATTCCCAGTGCTAAATGACTTTAGATGCCAACCCAGGTTACTATACCCAGCAAAAATGTCAATCATAGTTGAAGGAAAAAGAAAAATATTTTTCTTTGAAAAATCTTTCATGACATAAACAAAATGAAAGAACAAATGTCAAAAAACCAACACTTCAGGGGCTGGAGAGATAGCCTAGCGGTTAAGAGCGCCGACTGCTCTTGCAGAGGACCTGGGTTCGATCCCCAGCACCCACATGGTGGCTGAGAACCGTCTGTAACTCCAATTCCAGGAGAACTCCAGTTCCAGGGGAATCCAACACCCTCTTCTGACCTCCGCGGCATTGCACGACACAGGTGCACAAACCTACATGCAGACAGTACATTCATACACATAAAAAAACCCCAACACTTCAGAAAATACTTGAAGCAATCCAAAGAACAGAGGAAAGGAACAAATATCCTTAAGCAACCCAAGAGAGAAATTACCAAAAACATAACAGAGTAAATACATACCTAGACCAAGAATGCAAACAAAAAATAAGTTGAAAGGAAACAACACACATCTCTCAATAATACCTTTAAATATTAATGGTTTAAACCCCCCAGTCAAAAGACATAGACTGGGAGAATGGATTAGGAAACAGAATCCATCTATATGCTGCCTCCAAGAAACCCATCTCACCCTCAAGGACAGACACCACCTTAGAGTGAAAGGAAGGGAAAAAAATATTCCAAGCAAATGATATCAAAAAGCAAGCAGGAGTGGCTATTCTAATATCAGACAAAATAGACCTCAGAGTAAAATTAATCAGAAAAGACAAAGAGGGCCATTATATCCTTATCAATGGAACAATTAACCAAGAAGATTTCACAATCTTAAATATTTATGCACCAAATTCTGGTGCAACAAACTTTATAAACATAATCCTTCAGGACCTCAAGACACAGATTAATCCCAGCATGCTAATAGTGGGGGACTTCAATACCCCACTGAGCTACCTGGATAGGTCAACTGGACAAAAAATAAACAGAGAGACATCAGAACTGAACAATACAATACATCAACTGTACCTCACAGATATCTACAGAATATTCCATCCAAACACCAGAGAATATACCTTCTACTCAGCACCCCACGGAACATTCTCCAAAATTGACTACATATTGGGACACAAAAGAAACCTCAACAAATACAAAAGGATTGAAATTATTCCATGCATTCTATCAGACCACAGTGCAGTAAAGCTCAATATTAACACCAGGGTAAGCCCTACTAACTATAAGAACACATGGAGACTAAACAACACAATCCTGAACAATGAGTGGGTCAGAGAAGAAATAAAGAAGGAAATAAAAACATTCCTGGAACTAAACGAAAATGACAATACAACACAACAAAACCTGTGGGATACACTAAAGTCAGTTGTAAGAGGGAAATTTATAGCCCTAAATGCCCACATTAAAAAAAAAAACAACAGAAAGAAACAATCAAGGAAGTGAAGAGAAATCCCACAGAGTGGGAGGAAACTTTCACCGCAGATACATCTGACAAAGCATTGATCTCCAGAATATATAAACTACTCACAAAACAAAGAAGAAAGAAAACAAATGACCCACTCAATAGATGGAGCAAAGAGTTGAACAGAGACTTCACAAGTGAGGAGTTAGAGATGGCTGAGAAATACCTCAAGAAGTGTTCAACATCACTAATCATTAAGGAAATGCAAATCAAAACCACTTTAAGATATCATCTTACTCCAATAAGACTGGCTAGGATCAAGAAAACAAATGATACCAAGTGCTGGAGAGGTTGTGGGGAAAAGGGAACACTCATCCACTGCTGGTGGGAATGTAAACTCGTACAGCCACTATGGAAAGCAGTGTGGAGAACCCTTGGAAGACTTGGAATGAACTTGCCACCCGACCCAGCCATACCACTCCTGGGCATGTACCCTCAAGACTTACGCCACCACAGAGATACATGCACGGCCATGTTTATTTCAGCTCTCTTCACAATAGCAAAGAGCTGGAACCAACCTAAATGCCCCTCAACTGACGAATGGATAGAGAAAATGTGGTACATCTACACAATGGAGTTCTATGCAGCAGTAAAGAAAGACGACATCATGAGCTTTGCAGGAAAATGGCTGGAGCTAGAGGACATCATGCTGAGTGAAGTAACACAGTCCCAGAAAAACAAACGAAGAATGGTATCCTTCATCTGTGGATGCTAGTGCCAATTACCCAGTTGTAAGTATTTCCTGTGCATGGCCCCTTGAGCTTTTGTCCAAAGCAGTTGGGAGTGATGCATATTGGAAACAACAACAACAACAGAAAGGACTGCTTCAAAGAACTGACTGAAACAGTGAACTTCTGCTAAAAACATTCAACTTCCCCATGGAGAATATTGAGAAAGACTGAGAAAGAGATGAATAGCATGTTCGGCAGAATGCATGAGCTCTGGAGGGGTGGGGGGACATGGGTCTAGATTTGATAAAAAATGTATGCATAAATAAGTAATAATAAAAAATTAAAAAATCAATTCTACAAAAAAAAAACATATACCAGTGATTATTGGGAATTTTCTAAATTTAATTATCTTCTGTTTTATATTTTCTGTGATAAAAGAATTTGTACAAATCTTTGCACCTTAATCAACTACCTTTGTGACCACTAAATAGATGATGAAAAAAACAAAAAACAAAAATAAAATAAAAAATAAAATACAACAGAAAGAGAACAAATAAACTAACACTGTGGCTAAAAAACACTTGAAATACAACAACAAATGAACCTTAAACCCAACAGACAGGGAGAAATAACAAAAATCAGAGCAGAAATCAATGAAATAGAAACAAAGAAAACAATACAAAGAAATCAATGAATCCAAGAGCTGGTTCTTTGAAAAGATAAACAAAATAGATAGACCTCTAGCCCAGTTAACCAAAAGTCAGAAAGAGCAACTCCAAATCAATAGCGTCTGTGATGAAAGGGGAAACATCACAACAGATAAAGAAAAGATCCAGACAATCATACAAGAATACTTCAAAAACCTATACCCCACTAAATTTGAAAACCTAAGAGAAATGGATGAATATCTGAAATCCTGGGATTTGCCAAAGCTTAACCAAGAAGGGACTGACAGCTTAAACAGACCCATAATACTTGAGGGAATTGAAGATGTAATAAAAAGCCTATCAACTAAAAAAAGCCCAGGCCCAGATGGGTTACACAGCAGAATTCTATCTATAAAACATTTAAAGAGATTTTTACAACCATTGATACTCAAACTTTTCAGAAGGATACAGACGGAGATAACCCAAACTCCTTCTATGAAGCCAGCATCACTCTAATACCAAAACCAGGCAAAGACACAAACAAGAAAGAAAACTATAGACCCATATCATTAATGAACACAGATGCAAAGATTCCCAACAAAATACTTGCAAATTGCATACAGGCCCACATCAAAAAGATCATCCATCATGACCAGGTTGGATTCATACCAGAGATGCAGGGATGGTTCAACATACATAAACCAATAAATATCATAAAACACATAAATGGACTTAAAGACAAAAACCATATGTATTAGTCACCTTTCTCTTGCTGTGATAAAACACCATGACCAAGGAACTTATAAAAGGAAGAGTTTATTTGAGCTTACGATTAACAGTTCCAGGGAATTAGAGTCCATTGTGGCAAGAGGCATGGAGGCTGTATCTGGAGCAGCAAGCCAAGGGTCACATCTTGCAAAGAGCACAGGAAGCAGAGAGAGTGGCTGGAGACCACGAGGCTTGTTAAACTCACCAAGCCTGCCCCCAGTGACATACCTCCCCCAGCACGGCCACACCTTCTAAGACCTCCAAAAACAGCGCCACCAACTGGAGACAAATGTCTGAATACTTACAGCCTATGGGGGACACTCATTCAAACCACCACACCATACAATCATCTCAATTGATGCAGAAAAAGCTTTCGACAAAATCCAGCATCCCTTCATGCTTAAAGTCTTAGAGGGAATTGGACTGGAGGGATCATTCCTCATTGTAATCAAAGCCATATACAAGAAACCCACAGCCAACATCATCCTAAATGGAGAAAAATTGGAAGCATTTCCCCTTAAAGGCAGGAACTTGGCAAGGCTGCCCCCTGTCCTCACTCCTCTTCAATATAGTGCTTGACATGCTTCCTAGGGTGATAAGGCAAGAAAGTGAAATTAAAGGAGTACTAATTGGAAAAGAGGAAGTAAAACTATCCCTTTTTGCAGATGATATGATAGTTTACCTAAGGGATGCTAAAAACTCCACCAGAAAACTCTTAGAAATGATAAAAAGTTTCAGTAAAGTGGTGGAATACAAAATAAACCTAGAAAAATCAATAGCCTTTCTTTACACCAACAATAAGCAACTGGAGAAGGAATATAAGGAGACCTTCCCACTCACAATAGCCTCAAAAAATAAAATACCTAGGAACAAACCTAACCAAAGACACCAAAGGCCTCTATGACAAAAATTTTAAAACCCTGTAGAAGGAGATTGAAAATGACATCAAAAGATGGAAAGACCTCCCATGCTCATGGATTGGAAAAATTAATATAGTAAAAATGTCTATTCTACCCAAATTAATATACAGATTCAATGCAATCCCAATCAAAATACCCATAAACTTTTTCACAGACTTAGAAAAAAAATCCTTAAATTCATATGGAAAAACAAAAGACTCTGAATAACTAAAGCAACCCTGAGTGAAAAGTGCAATACTGGGGGGATTACATTGCCAGACTTCAAGCTATATTACAGGGCTATAGTCATAAAGACAGTCTGGTACTGGCAAAAACAAACAAACAAACAAACAAACAAACAAACAAACAAACCAGAACCATTGACCAATGGAACAAAATTGAAGATCCAAGCTCATATAACTTCAGCCACCTCATATTTGACAAAGGGCCAAAAAACTTCCATGGAGGAAAGATAGCATCTTCAGCAAATGGTGTTGGCAAAACTAGATCACCATTTGTAGAAGAATAAAATTAAACCCCTACCTCTCACCCTGTACAAAAATAAATTCCAAGTGGATCAAAGACCTCAACCTGAAACCTGAAACCCTGAAGGCGATAGAAGAAAAAGTTGGCAGCAACTTACAAGACATAGGTGTAGGAAAAGACTTTCTAAATCAAACAGCAGCTGCACAGGAAATAAGGACAACAGCTGACAAGTGGGACCTCACGAAACTCAAAAATCTTTTGTACAGCTAAAGAAAATCAAGGAAGTGAAGTGAAGAGAAAACCCACAGAGTGGGAGGAAACCTTCACCACTGGTACATCTGACAAAGTATTAACATCCGGAATATATAAGCTACTTAAAAAACAAACAAGTAAGAAAACAAATGACCTACTCAAAAGATGGAGTAAAGAGCTGAACAGATACTTCATCAGTAAGGAAGTAAAGATGGCTGAGAAACATCTTAAAAAGTGTTTGGGGGCTGGAGAGATGGCTCAGCGGTTAAGAGCGCAGACTGCTCTTGTAGGGGACCTGGGTTCGATTCCCAGCACCCACATGGTGGCTAAGAACCATCTTTAATTCCAGTTCCAAGGAAATCAAAAAGTGTTCAACACCATTAATTATTAAGGAAATGCAAATTAAAACCACACTAAGATATCATCTCACTCCAATAAGACTAGCCAAATCAAGAAAACAAAAGACACCAAATGCTGGAGAGGTTGTGGGGAAAGCGAAACACTCATCCACTGCTGGTGGGAATGTAAACTGGTACAACCACTGTGGAAAGCAGTGTGGAGAACCCTTAAAAACTCAAAATGAGCCTACCACCTGACCCAGCCATACCACTCCTGGGTATATACCCACAAGACGCATCCTACCACAAAGATACATGCACGGCTATATTTATTGCAGCTCTCTTCACAATAGCAAAGAGCTGGAACCAACCCAAATGCCCCTCAGCAGATGACTGGATAACAAAAATGTGGTACATCTACACAATGGAGTTCTTTCTATGCAGCAGTAAAGAAAGATGACATCATGAGCTTTGCTGGTAAATGGATGGAACTCGAAGCAATTATACAAAGTGAAGTAACACAGTCCCAGAAAAAAAAGGCCAATGTTTTCCCTCATTTGTGGATGCTAACACCAAATCCCCAGTTGGCAGGCAAACTGAGCAACTTCATTATTACATTTCATTGTATCTGAAAGCAACTGTGCTATTCCAATGTGAACCTCTAAATGGGCTCTAGAGTTGCCCTACCACTTATATTCACACATTGTAATTATCATATATGGATGGAAGATATGTAGTCATATTCTAAAAAAAAGGAGAATGTAAAGTTACACAGCATTGTACCTGCATGCAAACTTACTGTTAAAATGTGAATCTCTAAATTGTTTAGCAATCAACCTATAGTTTATTTTCAGAATTTGTAATTTTGACTTATGTGTGGAATGTATATATGCATATTTTGGAATAATGTAAAATTAAAAATAATAAATAAATAAAGAAAATGTCTCAGACCTATACAGGGTTGAATTTTCAGCAAATGTAAGAAAATATATTTCAGAAAAAAGCTTTAAGGAGATGAAATGACCTGGATGCCACTTCAAGAACAGCAAAATTTAAGTGTGTGATCCACCACAGCAGTCGACATCTGGAAACCTTTGTGGGAGGTATTCCGCATGGATGACCGGTAGCTAACGGCCTGGCTTCTTGCTCACTGCGTACTCACTGACCTGGCAGGTTCTGGACAGATGCTTCTCCCACATTCCATGGCCCAAATCCATTCTCCAACTTGAAGATCAACTCAGGTTTGGACATGCAATATCCTGTAAGAGAGAAATAAAATGCAAATTATAGCAGAGTTCTAAGTCAAATCCACTGGTGAAGAAAGAGTGCTGTGACTTGGGAACTGTGCCTTGATCATTAAGTCAGAATTTTTCACTGGAGATGGCTTCCATTCACAGTCTTCACGCACTAGAAAATTACTTACAAGCGGCCTAAAATTCCATAATACAGACACAAATTCATGATTAAAAAAAAGGTAGAAGAGAAAGAGACAAAGCACAATGATTAAAAAAACCCTCAAAATATTTAGGAGAAACTAAATGGGAGTCTAATTCTAAAAACGAATCTGACAAAAATTTGACAGTTGACCACAATTAATGGAAAAAGAACTCTAAAAAACCTCACAGTTCAACTCATAGGTTTGAGAAAAAAGTTTTATGAACACAGAAATTTATTATGTTTAATGAATCCAAGTGGAATAATGAAAGGATACACCTTTTCATATGCAGCAACCACCAGTAGAAAAAGCAAACATTAACCTCAAAGGTATTTGAGAAGAAAAATAAAATAAAAACTAAAAAATACCTATCAGTGAAAGAATTCTACAACACGGGAAAACCACACACATTTACAGATCCTGGATTCTCACAGGAAAATGTGACATAATGCAGTAAAGAATGGCAAGGTGTGGAAAGTGTTTGGGATGGAGCTCTCTGAGAGACAGATTTGCTCTCTCAAGTACCACCATAATCTCATTCACTGGCCAACATGGGATTTAGTAGTCTACTCTATGCAAACCTGTGAAGAGATATTTCTTCTACGTCTGCCCCAAAATGTCAAAGACAGTGTAGTGGTGGTTTGAAAGAGAGTGATGGGCCATAGAAACGTCTGTGTGAACATGTGATCACTAATGGTGCACTGCTGAGGAACATCATGGAACCTTTAGCAGGTTTAGGGAGACCTGCAGGATGAAGTCCATGGGATGCAGGGTGGGTGTTAGCAATTTATAGCCTGGTCCCCATTTGTGGGTGCCCTCTCTGCTTCCTGTTTTGGAATGTGAGGTATCAGCTTCCTGAAGACCATGCTGGGCTCACATTCCTGCTGCTGTGCCCTTCCCCACCATGATGCACAGCATCCCTCTGAAAATGTAAGTCAAGAAAAAAATTCTATTGCCCTGACCTTCACTTTTTATCAGGGAACTCTATCACAGTCACAGAAAAGTAACCATTTCAACATGTGGCATATGCCATGCAGGAAGAGAAAATTCATACATGTTTTTATAGTTTCTTGCAAATTAAAGTTGACCTCCTGAGAGTAGAGAAGAAAACAGTGGTGACTCAAGCATGAAAAAGGTATAGGGGAAAGGGGGATGGAGGAAGATGGGTGGTACTCAGTGGGATGGACACGGAGGGATGAGGAGCTTGTGGTGAATATGTGATGACAGCAAATAACTAAGTATTTCAAAATGGCTTTCAGGTTTTATTTTTGTTTTTAAAATGCCTTGAGTTTTTGTGCAACTCATATAAGAAATTTAGGGTTACATAGTGAAACACTGTCTCAAAAAGAAACACAAAAATTAGTTAACAAATATATTCATCAGTCAACAAGAACCCAATGGGAACTGACAGTTATAGGAGAGTGAGACTCACCCAAGAACACCAGGCTGCTGTAGTTCTCCAGCATCACTTCCCTGTAGAGGGTCCTCTGCTCAGTGCTCAGATCCTGCCACTAATCCCAGGTGAAGTCCACAGCTATGCCCTCAAATGACACAGAGCCCTGTAAGGACACAATTTTCTTCTTCAGCCCAGATCCTCAGCTGTGGGACAGAAAATGAGACTGCACTCTGTTCTGTGTAGGAGTCTAACAGAGGGTTTCCTATAGAGGTTCCTCTGGTTTGCTCCCTGGGAGAAAGAAAAATCAATACAAATTTCTTACCTGTGTTAACGTAGGGATTCAAGAAAACATGACTAAAGATAATTCTAAGGAGTTGTAACACAAATATAAGCTGTGGGCAAAGTCAACTCACTGAAACCTCCACTTCTGGTCTTACATTCACTATCTCAGTTTGAACATGAGACATTTAGGGAAATGCAATCTAAACTGCAAGTTCAAGGATTAAAGGAATCTAGGATCTTGGGAAAACAAAGTGTTTTAAGTGGACAGATTCCCGTGGTTCAAAAATCCAGGAGTGATGGATAAAAGGAAAAGAACACAAAGCACTGTCTGCGCACAGAAGAAGGTTTATGTTCTCTCTTCCAATTTCTTTTTGCCAGTCTGGATTATAAGAAATTTACAAATAGCTTGTCATGGTGGTGTGTGCCTTTAATTCAAGCATTTTGGAGGCAGGGGCAGGCAGATCTCTGTGAATTCAAGGCCAGCCTGGTCTACATAATGTGTTCCAGGAAAACTGTGCATACAGGGAGACCCTACCTCAAAAAGACTAAAAAAAAAAGAAAAAAATAAAAAGAAATTTACAGGAAATATTGGATTAATCAAGGACCAGACTTCCAGCTCAGCTATGGAGAATGGAGAAATTAAAAATTAAATGAGTCAACAAAGAGAAAACAAGATTATAAGTGTTTATTTCAGAGGACAAGGAATGGTCAAAATGGAACTTTGTTTATTGAACTATGTTTATGTTATGGAACTATGTTTATGTAAAGGATCTATGTTTACATCCATAGATCAGCACTGCTCTTAGTCTTTATCAGAGAATTTTCTTTTTGCAGTGTGGGACAGATAGTGTCACCCAAAAATGTGAACCTTTGGAAAAGAAGTGACTGTTCAGGGCTACCTCCAAATGATAACATTTCACCAGCTCAGAGTCTGAGAACTTTATAGTAAATGGCTGAATAATGCCTAGATTGCAGTGCAGGGCAGGTAGCAGAGCTGTGAAAGGCCATTTTTCCAAAGGCCATGGCTAATGCACCAAAGGACTCATAGTAACTACTCTGACCTGCTTAAGACCTAAACAAACCTGGACCCATCAATTTATCAGGAAGGACTCGCCCAAAGTTCCTCCCCTCCTTCTGCATCTAAAGGCAATCAATGTTTGGTGGGGAAGAGGCATCACCAGTGGAGGTGCTGAGGGTTTTCAGGGCCTGGGGGACACAGAGAAGGGACCAGAACTACTGAGGGAACTACATATGAAGAAAGCAATGTCTAATGTCCATTTCACTGAGACTAGTTTGTCATGACATTATGTCTAACCACAGTATTTATTTTATGGGAGTGCTTCTTAGTATTTCTAATACAAGGCTGCTTGAGCTTTTGTCCAAGCATTTTCTAAAATATTATAGAGTAGTTAAAAGTGTCAGGCTGGTGTAACTTAGCCTTTCTGGATGCTTAACAACCATAGTTAAGGCCCATACCAATTTGGCCAAGGGACTTAAGGGATAACTTTGTTCCTTGCCCTCAGAGGTCAACTAAGTCCCAGGGGACTATGCATGGGGACATCTCTTGAAATGTCCTGCAAATGTGAGTCACCAGTCTTAATGTGCAGGGAGGTCTTAGAGATCCACTAATGTGAGTTCAGCGAGTGTCCTGTTTATAAATAGGAAAGTCTGCTCATGCTTCAAAAAGGGAAGCCTGGGGGCTGGAGAGATAGGCTAGCAGGTAAGAGCACCGACTGCTCTTGCAGAGGACCTGGGTTCAATCCCCAGCACCCACATGGCGGCTGAGAACTGTCTGTAACTCCAATTCCAGGAGAACTCCAGTTCCAGGGGAATCCGAGACCCTCTTCTGACCTCCGTGGCATTGCACCCTCACCACACTCAGTAACCACATCCCAGTCCTCTTGAACCCCATAAAATAATCCAGCCTTGAGTGTCCTCAGTCACATCTCCTGTCAGAGTTGAAGTGTCTCCCTCTCTACTCTGTTCTATGGCTTCAGTACTTAGCAAAGGCCTGAGCTCCTATTTAAAACACTTTAAGAGACTAGGAATGTGGAAACACCCAGCCCCACAGCAAAAATGGGGAAGTTTTGTTTGTTTCTTTTGTATCTTTTTCCCCCCCAGAAACAATCTTATGCAGTCAAGGCTGGCCTTGAACACAGTTGTAGGGCTGGAGAGATGGCTCAGTGGTTAGGAGCACTGGATAGTCTTCTGCCTCCACCCACGGGGTCTTCAAAAAGGACCTGAGGGGAGAGTTACCTGAATGAGAGACAAACCAGACACAAAGGAGGAGACCAAGTCTATATTCTGATCAAGGTCTCAAAGTTTATTTTTTGTAAGGCAGATTATGTAGAAGCAGGCAGGGGGAAACAGTCCCAGCTGGCAGGTCTGAGGCCGTCAGATTGCTAGGACGCCCAACTGCCCATTGTCTTCTGGGGAAGGTTATGGCTGAGTGAACCCCCAAGAAGAAGCAGGGTGCTCCAGGCAAACGGGGCATGCAGTTCTAATAAGTAAACTATAATCTTGGGCAGTTGCTAGTGCTAAATAAATGAGGCTTGGAGAAACAGAAACCTAAGTTAAGCCTAGAAGCTGTGGCAAGACCGTTGCCTGCTGGCCATGGCTCCCAACATCTCCTCCCTTCTTTTATACAAAAAGAGGAGGAGCTCCACTTGTAGTGGTGGGCTTTAACCAACTGGGGGAGAAGGGACCTGGCTCCTCCAAGATTGTAACATCGTTGGCCCTTGATATCTTTTGTGGAGGGGAGGAAGGGCGTTTTTGTAATTTATTTTTTGATATCAACCTCCATGCAAGCCAGGTATTCTCTCAGGGAATTCAGAAGCGGTTTGTGGAGCTTCACTTGTGGTGTTTAGCCTTGCACCCACATTGGTGCCCATATCGCACTCCATTGTGGGAGTCGATATGCATAGGTCTGAATCCTATGCAGCTCCTAAAAGAGAGGAGTCATTTGGCCTCACTAGCCTTGGTCTGCTGACGTAATTTAAGCTGAAAGATAAGGCCTAGGTGGGAACTCAGGTAAGGGGAAAAAGTCATAAGATTGACAGCCTCTGGAGGAAGTGGACACCTGTGTGTCCCTTGGAATTTTGGGAAACTCAGACCTAACATTCCAGTCTTTTGATTATGGGGGAATGGGACATTGTTCTCTCTTCTGTATCTGCTTCAGTGCTGAGGAGGGACGAAGTCTTGAGGGAACAGGTGTCAGGCTGGAGGGTTAGAATCTGGTCTCCCATATTGGCTGTTTTAGTTGTCAGGTATTGTGATGGTTAATCCTGGGTGTCAACTTGACTGGACTAAGGAACAAATAAGAGAAAAAGGGTCTTCTGATTGGACCACCTCAACCCAGATGGCCCACCCCAAATGTGGGTGTTACCTTCTGCCAGCAGGCAGTATAAAAGGCCATGGCAGAAGCAGCTGGTCCCTTTTTCTCCTGCGGTTTGCCTCTCTCATCTGGTGAGTTTGTCTTGCTGCTGTGATCAACCTTTTGGATCCCAGCATGTACTGAGACCGGCAGATCACCTGGAATCCATTTGGGCCTTCAGCACTTAGATTGGGACTACTGAGACATCCAGCCTTGCGGACTGAGCAGTTCCCTGGATTCTCTTGGCCTTTCCAGTGTGGTGCAGCTACCGTTGGACTCCTTGAACTCTGTCACGTGAGCAAATCAATAAATTGTATATAGCTATATATATATATTCATCCTGTTACTTCTGTTTCTTTAGAGAACCCTGACTAATACAGATTTTGGTACCAGAAGTGGTTCTAGAGAAACAGAATTGAAAGGATGAATTTCTTTAGTGGGCTTGGTAGCCTCTGGAGCCAGCTCTCCAACCCAATGAAGCCTAGAGTTACTGAAGGCTCTCCTGGTGGCATGAAGAGGAATGATAATCCTTGGTGCAGACTATTTGATCTAATTATGAAGATAGATCCATTTGACTCACCTAACTCACCTCTTGTGAGAAGCAAGGAATTTAGTGACTCTATATATAAAACGTTCGAGAAATTGCAGAAAAATCAGGAAAATAATGATGTTGCCTTGTTGCTCCTAGCATGTCTGGATAAACTGTTAGACGAAAATATGGAGCTCGGTGATAAAAATGACCAGCTCCGGATTCGAAACAACAGTTTAAAGGTTTCCAAGTGTGCTCTGGAAGAGAATCTTCTCTCCAGCAGCCAAAGAGCTAAAGCAGCAGAAAATCAAGCTGGAGCCCTTATTATACGGTTGGCTGATTTACAACGCAAATTTAATTCCCAGCCACGAAAAGTGTCAGCAGTTAAAGTGAGAGCACTGGTGGGGAAAGGGTGGAACCCTGAAACTTGGGATGGAGATGTGTGGGAGAACTATGATGATGAGGATTTTGAACCCTCGGATTCTGAGGGATTTTCTTTATCTGAGGAATTAACCTCCCCACCCTCAGCAGAGAATCCACACCCTGCAGATCCCTCCTCCCCACCCTTGCCTGAGGAAATTAATCCCCCCCTCCCAGTGGGAGCTGATGTCCCTCAGGGCCCAACAATTGTTGCCTCTAGACCTATAACCAGATTGAAGTCTAAGCAAGCCCCTCAAGGTGAGATAGAAAGTGTGGTCCACGAGGAGGTGCGATATACTACTAAAGAAATTAATGAGTTTGCTGATTCATTCCGGCAGAAGCCTAAGGAATATGTGTGGGAATGGATTTTAAGGGTGTGGGATAATGGTGGAAGGAATATAAAATTGGATCATACTGAGTTTATCGATATGAGCCCACTGAGTAGAGATTCTAGGTTTAACATGGAAGCTCGAGCAGTTAAAAAAGGTGTTAAAAGTTTATTTGAATGGTTGGCTGATGTATTTATTAAAACATGGCCTACTAACAGCGAGTTAGAGATGCCTGATATTCCTTGGCTTAGTATTGATGAAGGGATTGTGAGGGTCAGGCAGATGGGCATGCTCGAGTGGATTCGAAGTGTAAAACCACATTCTCCACAATATGAGGACCCAGAGGACATGCCACTCACTGAATTTATAAGATGGAAAGTACTGAGAGAGACACCAGAACATTTGAAGAGCTTTGTTTTTGCTCTATTTCTTATGCCAGATCTTACAGTTAGAGAAGTTGTGGCTCGTTTGCATAAATTAAATGTACACGTAGTAGGTCTAACAGGACCTCAGGGTAGGCGTCAGGTGGCAGCACTGAATCGCAGAAGGCCAGATGAGCGTAGTTACAGTAATTATCATAATGGGTGGCAAAGGCAAAACAATACCTATAATGGCATGACCCGAAATGATCTTTGGAACTGGCTAATTAATCATGGTGTTCCCAGGAACCAAATACATAAGAAGCCTACTAAGTTTTTATTTGATCTGTATAAGCAGAAAAGCTCTAGAACGAATGACAGGAAGTCAACATTTGATTTTAGGAGTAGCGAATCCCGCCCAGTTGACCGGTTTCCAGACTTGAGACAGTTCACAGACCCAGAACCCCTTGAATGAAGGGGTGGCCGGGTTCCAGTGAGGAAGGACCTTGTCACAATACCAAAGAGTTATGCTGTTTGCCTTCCTCCTGTCCTTCCCCAGAGGGACCTGAGGCCTTTTACTAGGGTAACTGTACACTGGGGAAAAGGAAATAATCAGACTTTTCGAGGCCTATTGGATACTGGTTCTGAGTTGACACTGATCCCAGGAGACCCTAAAAAGCATTGTGGCCCTCCGGTTAAAGTAGGGGCCTATGGAGGTCAGGTGATAAATGGAGTTTTGGCTGAAGTCCGACTCACGGTGGGCCCAGTGGGTCCCAGAACGCATCCCGTAGTTATTTCCCCAGTCCCAGAATGTATAATTGGGATAGATATAATTAGAAATTGGCAGAATCCCCACATTGGTTCCCTGATCTGTGGAGTGAGGGCTATTATGGTTGGAAAGGCCAAATGGAAACCATTGGTGTTGCCTCTACCAGGGAAAATAGTGAACCAAAAACAGTATCGTATCCCTGGAGGGATTGCGGAGATTAATGCCACTATCAAGGATTTGAAAGATGCAGGGGTGGTGATTCCTACCACATCTCCATTTAACTCTCCAATTTGGCCTGTGCAAAAGACAGATGGATCATGGAGAATGACAGTTGACTATCGAAAACTCAACCAAGTAGTGACACCAATTGCAGCCGCTGTACCAGATGTGGTGTCCTTACTCGAGCAGATTAATATGTCTCCTGGTACCTGGTATGCAGCTATTGATCTGGCCAATGCTTTTTTCTCAATACCGGTTCATAAGGACCACCAGAAGCAATTTGCTTTCAGCTGGCAAGGCCAACAGTATACCTTTACTGTCTTACCTCAGGGGTATGTTAACTCTCCAGCGTTGTGCCATAACTTAGTTAGAAGGGATCTTGATCGCCTGACTCTTCCACAAAATATCACACTGGTCCACTATATTGATGATGTTATGTTGATTGGACCCAGTGAACAGGAGGTAGCAGCTAGCCTAGACTTGTTGGTAAAGCATATGCGCATGAGAGGATGGGAAATAAATCCAACTAAAATTCAAGGGCCATCTACCTCGGTGAAGTTTCTAGGAGTTCAGTGGTGTGGAGCATGCAGAGACATTCCTTCTAAGGTAAAGAATAAGTTGTTGCACCTGGCCCCTCCCTCCACCAAGAAAGAAGCACAACGTCTGGTGGGTCTTTTTGGATTCTGGAGGCAGCACATTCCTCATCTGGGTGTGTTACTACGACCCATATATCAGGTGACTCGTAAGGCAGCAAACTTTGAGTGGGGCTTGGAACAGGAAAAGGCTCTTCAACAGGTCCAGGCTGCGGTGCAGGCTGCTCTGCCCCTAGGGCCATATGATCCAGCAGACCCAATGGTGCTTGAGGTATCAGTGGCAGATAGAGATGCTGTCTGGAGTCTGTGGCAGGCTCCCATAGGGGAATCACAGCGGAGGCCCTTGGGATTTTGGAGCAAGGCTCTACCTTCATCTGCAAACAACTATTCTCCTTTTGAGAGACAGCTCTTAGCCTGCTATTGGGCCTTAGTGGAAACTGAACGTTTGACAATGGGCCACCAAGTCACCATGCGACCTGAGCTGCCCATCATGAGCTGGGTGTTATCTGACCCACCAGACCATAAAGTAGGACGTGCACAGCAACAGTCCATTGTCAAATGGAAGTGGTACATACGGGACAGGGCCCGGGCAGGCCCTGAGGGCACAAGCAAGCTACATGAAGAAGTTGCCCAAATGCCTATGGTTCCCACTCCTGTTACAATGTCTCCTGGGCTTAAGCATGCACCTATGGCTTCATGGGGTTTGCCCTATGATCAGTTGACTGAGGAAGAGAAGACTAGGGCCTGGTTTACTGATGGTTCTGCACGCTATGCAGGCACCACCCAGAGGTGGACAGCTGCAGCATTACAGCCAATTTCTGAAACAACCCTAAAGGACACTGGTGAAGGAAAGTCTTCACAGTGGGCAGAACTTCGGGCAGTGCACATGGTTGTGCATTTTGCCTGGAAGGAGAAATGGCCAGAGGTTCGATTATATACTGATTCATGGGCTGTAGCCAATGGTTTGGCTGGATGGTCAGGGACTTGGAAGGAGCATGACTGGAAAATTGGTGAGAAAGACATTTGGGGAAGAAGTATGTGGATAGAGCTCTCTGAATGGTCAAAGGATGTGAAGATACTTGTGTCTCATGTAAATGCTCATCAAAAGGTGATCTCAGCAGAGGATGAGTTTAATAATCAAGTAGATCGGATGACTCGTTCTGTGGATTGTCAGCCTCTTTCTCCAGCTATCCCTGTTGTTGCTCAATGGGCCCATGAACAAAGTGGTCATGGTGGCAGAGATGGAGGTTATGCATGGGCTCAACAGCATGGACTCCCACTCACTAAGGCTGATCTGGCTACAGCTGCTGCCGAGTGCCAGATTTGCCAACAGCAGAGACCAACATTGAGCCCCCGATATGGTGCTATTCCCCGGGGTGACCAGCCAGCAACCTGGTGGCAGGTTGACTACATTGGACCACTTCCATCATGGAGGGGACAGCGTTTTGTTCTTACAGGAATAGATACTTATTCTGGTTATGGATTTGCCTTTCCTGCACGTAATGCTTCTGCCAAAACTACCATCCAGGGACTTACGGAATGCCTTATCCACCGTCATGGTATTCCTCACAGCATTGCTTCTGATCAAGGAACTCACTTCACAGCCAAAGAAGTGCGACTGTGGGCCCATGGTCATGGTATCCACTGGTCTTACCATGTTCCCCACCACCCAGAAGCAGCTGGCTTGATAGAACGATGGAATGGCCTCTTGAAGACACAGTTACAGCGCCAATTAGGTAGCAATACCCTGGAGGGCTGGGGCAAGGTTCTCCAGCAAGCAGTATATGCTTTGAATCAGCGTCCACTATATGGTACTGTTTCTCCTATAGCCAGAATTCATGGGTCCAGGAACCAAGGGGTGGAAATGGGAATGATTCCACTCACTATCACCCCTAGTGACCCAGTAGGAAAATTTTTGCTTCCTGTACCCACGACCTTGCGTTCTGCTGGTCTAGACGTTTTGGCTCCAATGGGGGGAGTGCTTTTGCCAGGAGATACAGCAAACGTTCTATTGAACTGGAAGCTAAGACTTCCCCCTGGCCACTTCGGGCTTCTACTGCCTTTAAGCCAACAGGCTAAGGAAGGAATAACAGTAGTAGGAGGAGTGATTGATCCAGACTACCATGGGGAAATTGGACTTTTTCTCCACAATGGGGGCAAGGAAGATTATGTCTGGAAGGCAGGAGATGCTGTAGGGCGCCTTCTGGTGCTACCATGTCCTATGATTAAGGTCAATGGGAAACTCCAACAACCCAAACCAGACAGGACAATAAATGGCCCAGACCCTTCAGGGATGAAGGTATGGGTCACTCCTCCAGGGAAAGAGCCAAGACCTGCAGAGGTGCTTGCTGATGGTGGAGGAAATACAGAATGGGTAGTAGAAGAAGGTAGTCATAAATATCAGCTGAAGCCACGGGACCAGTTGCAGAAACGTGGATTATAATAGATATTAACTTTCGTCCTATTTGGTTAAGAATGTGCTTGTTTATATATGTATGTATGTATATATATATATATGTATGTATATTAAGTGGATACTTGTGTTCCCTTTTGAATGTGCAACTGAGATATGTGTTAAGTGTTGTCATATTTAGGTTATTAGATACTGAAGGACTAAGTTCTTCTCAAGGACATTACCACCTACTCTAAGATATAATGCTTTGCTATTGCACATGAGATACTTATAACATGTTAGGTGGAATTATGACCCTGCCATCGTTTGCAATTGACATTTAAGCAGAGGCTATTTATTGGGTGTCAAGTTGACAAGGGGTGGACTTGTGATGGTTAATCCTGGGTGTCAACTTGACTGGACTAAGGAACAAATAAGAGAAAAGGGTCTTCTGATTGGACCACCTCAACCCAGATGGCCCACCCCAAATGTGGGTGTTACCTTCTGCTAGCAGGCAGTATAAAAGGCCACGGCAGAAGCAGCTGGTCCCTTTTTCTCCTGCGGTTTGCCTCTCTCATCTGGTGAGTTTGTCTTGCTGCTGTGATCAACCTTTCGGATCCCAGTGTGTACTGAGACCGGCAGATCTCCTGGAATCCATTTGGGCCTTCAGCACTAGATTGGGACTACTGAGACATCCAGCCTTGTGGACTGAGCAGTTCCCTGTATTCTCTTGGCCTTTCCAGTGTGGTGCAGCTACTGTTGGACTCCTTGAACTCTGTCATGTGAGCAAATCAATAAATTGTATATAGCTATATATATTCATCCTGTTGTTTCTGTTTCTTTAGAGAACCCTGACTAATACAGGTATTTTGGTCCAGATCAATAGTGGCCAGTAGTTAGTGTACAGTTTTTCTGTAACTGAAAAGATAAGCTGGTTTAGTCTTATATGAGTATACCAGTGTACAGACTTCACAGTACCAACAGGAGGCCTACTGGGTGTACTAGTGATTGGAGGGTCCCTATCCAGAACTTTCAGAGGAAGAGAGGACCTATACTCTATCAACACTCGGGGCTCCAAAATGAGAGCCAGCTAAACCATGACCTGTTTTTGAGTTATTTTTTAGCATGGCACAGTAGATCTTTTATCTATCTTTATGGTATTTTTTTGATCATAGTATCCTGTTGGGGTGTTTAAAACCACACAGTTAGCTCATATAAATTAAATTAGTTTTGGTGTTAAGGTCAGTTGAGGTTTTGGTCCTTAAGGGTCGTTTAGGCCTTGTGCCTGGCTCTTTTTACCAGTTCCATCTATGTGAGGACAAAGTCAGGTCTTGCGTGACCAGAGCTTCCCTTTGAAGCATGAGGAGCTTCTCCTCTATACTGACTTTCCTCCTTTGACTGGACACTGGCCAGAAGAAGTCCACTTAAGTGAATCTCCAAGACCTCCCTGGCTCAGGATGACTGGTGATTCACTGCCACAGGACATGTACAAAAGTGCCAATGCAGGACCCTAGGACTTAAGTTGACCTTAGAAGGTAAGGGCCAAAATATTGTCCCTTTAAATTCCTCTTGCCAAATCAGATTGGAGCCCCAAGCATGGTTGTTAAACCTCCAAGAGGGTCAGTTGAATGTTTTTCTATATAACACATAAATAAAGCTTGAACATTGACTTAAATATTTTTTATAAATTTTTAATTGTTGTACAACATTCTGACTAATAGTGAAAGCTCATGACAGGAGCCTGAAGGTAGTAACTGCAGCACAGGCTGGGAAGGGATGTTGCCTACTGGCCTGTGTTGTTGGCTCATGTCTAACCCATTGTATACACTATAGAAATATCTGGCCAAGGATGGCATTGCCCACAATGGGCTCAGGCCAGTATAATGAAGGCAATTATTGAGGATTCTTAGCTCAGGTATGTCAAGTTGGCATTAAACTTATCCAGTAAAGGACACAATCTGTTCTTTAACACAGTCCAGGAAACAAACTCAAGATAATAAAGAGGCTAAAAACAATACCTTCTAGGACTATCTTAAATGATGGCTATGTTACTTGTCCCCAGGTCTTGAATTACAGATTTGAGAAGAAAAAGGAGGGGAGGGCATTATCACATACCTACAGAAGGTAGCGAATGCTTAAATCAAGCTCACAAGAATTGGTTTTATTCAGACTGTTCTCATGTGGTCCCCAGAAATGAAACCTAATATATTTTAAAAAATGTTAAAAATAACATGCACCAAATATAACAGATATATAGCAGAGTTATAGAAGTTAATGTACCAACAGGAAGTCATAATAAACATACAAGAAATTAAAGACTAGATCTGTAACACATTTAAAGAAAACAAAAAGTATGTTTCACTTTAAGTGTAAAATAGAGTTTATAATCCTTACCAAGTGATTTTTGCCAAATGTTTATTCTATTAATCCATTGTATCCATAGGGTGTTAACACTTTGTTTATAATTTTTGTCAACTGTAGCATTTTGTAAGCAAACCAGAACAAACACTTTTACCATGGATGTACCTAATGGTTATTAATACCTTTTAAAGGACCTAAAGTTCACCCAAATTTTATTCCATGTTATTGATCCCATTAGATCAAAAGCACTTGCCAAGCTGAATAAGTTACAAAGTAAATAATTTTGGTTCACACAAAAATGTGCAGTGTTTTCAAAACTCAACAGTTACCCATTAACATAACATGGTTTTTTTTACCTTATCTTAAATTTTAAACTGTTTAAAAGGGGGGAGGGTGACAAACAGTGTAAACAAACAAACAAACAAACAACTTCCATATCCAAAGTGGAATTTAAACCTTTACAGGGCAGTTTGAACCTCTGAAATCTAAATGACCTAATTAGTACTCAGGTCTAAGACAATTTAAAAATTTTTTGAATAACTTTTATTTTACCCTTGAATATCAAACTGATTGGTAGTCATAAAATCAATTTTTATAGACTGTCCACATGTTGCATAGCACTGAGAATCTCCAGCCTTGGAACACTGTTTTTTGTATGTGCTATAACCACATTATAGAATGGGATACAAGGCCCCACAAAAGGTAAGGGCTCCTTGCCTCTAAGTTGGGATACATGCAGGAGGAGAGGCAATAAGACCCTGCTGCCGAAGACCTGACGTTAACATCGGAGGGATGTATTGAGACCGCACATGCAAGTGTACAGATGGCCTCTGGAATGCCAGAGAGTGTTACCAAAGGCCACTAAACCAATAAAGCAAATACGGGTCTCCCTGAGTCAAGCAAGACTCCACCGTCAGCACCAGCTACACCTCACCTGCCTGGAAATACTGTGCAGCAGAGGCAGCCATGTGCCTGTATATCCCAAATCTAATTGGCTATTGGCTCTCCCCTTGGAGAAATAACCCATGGCTGATGCCACAAGCTTACATCCTCTACAGGTTAGGAGATGTTATAAGCCACAGTAAGACCCTGTCATATTTAACAGGGGGGAAAATTGTAATTCATGGATTAACATATCCAAACATGTGTCTATGCTAAAGTAACCTACCATAACTATTAGTGCTGCTTAAATACCTATATATCTAATTGCTTGTTCTTCATTAGTAGGATCGAAAGGTTATTCCTGGACAAACTGTCAGCCCATGAAAGGAAACAGCCAGAATTGACCAGAGTCCAAGTCAACAGCTCCAGAGAGAGTGGACTGTTTTACCTCTCATCCACCTGTGCCCCTTTTCTAAGCCTAGGGAACAACCTGCGGAAGAGGGGGCGTGGTAGAATGTAAGGGCTGCGATTGGGGTGAATGGTGAAACTACAGCAATGTAGTCTGGACACTCATTTGATCAACTTGATCGAACAAACAACCTGTCACCCCCCACTGGATGGTGGGGCTGTAGGGGTTTTGGGCACAACAGCCTGCAGATTGGTTTTACATGAAGGACGCTTGTACTCATGGATTATCACTTATAGCAAAAAATGAAAAAAAAAACTGAGAGAAAGATGCAGGACAGTTATGGCAGAATGCATGATCTGGGATGGTGTGGGGGTGGGGGGGAAGGGAAAGGGAAATAAGCCTGAACTGAATTGGAAAAAATGTATGAAATGCACAAAGCATCAATAAAAATTAAATTAAAAAAAAAGAATTTTGAAAAGTGAATAGTACTTTATACCCACACTCATACACAAGATTTTAAAACTTAGTTTTGGTGATGGTAATTTATAAAAGTTGTACTGAACAGAGGCACAGACATACATTGTTATCATACACAGACATACACACATTGGAGAAAACACCATATACTGTCCATCAATGGTCTGATAGATTCCTAATATGTTGTAAGTTTATTACAGAGTTGTTAACAGTATCATCCACATAGATAGGCAATTTATCCATACATTTATACAAGAGATTTTTAGCCTAGTGTTTGTACTGAACAGACTCACATACCTTGATTCCTTAGAGATGTCATTTAAAGCATACAGTCCCAATCTCATCCTCAAGGCTGAGGAGGCTAATACAGTTTTTCTTACCATGATGTCATTGATGCTTTACACCTTTAGTTTTAAACTATGAACTTATTGAAATATTTTAACAAGTGTTGAAAAACAGAATTATATATTCAGTTTGTACTGAAGGCTAGCCATGCCATAACTGAAATCACAATACAATAATTAAAGACAATTTAACGAAGGAAGAAATTAAAGAATAAAGTGTCAGAAAACATTCATTCCTACCAAGGCAGTACAAAACCAAGACAATTAAGCAATGAACAATACCAAAAAAACATTTTAGACTGTTACATTGGAGGGAAGAATTTACAGTTCACAGGTATCCAGGAGAAGCCGTGTGCTACTGTTTATGGTGGCACAGCTGTCAAAAACCTGGCTAAGTAGAAGAAAAGAAAACAGGCATTTGTTTCAACCATAAGGGTTAAAAATCAAGTGTTCAGAGGTTTGGAAAACAAGTTGAAAGGAAACTGAAGTTAGAATACCTGCAATTTTAAAACAGTTTAATTTGGAGGTCAAATCCAGTCTTAACAGATAACAAATAAAACCTTTAGATAACCAGTTTAGAATTTCTTTTTCTGTAGGAACTTAGGAACCCGGGTTTAAATTAGGCCTTTAAAAAAGTTTAAGAGGCATGCCAAAAATAAAGTTAATTTATGTGCACAATACAGAATTAAAGAATTTTAAAGTGGCCACTTTTAACAGAAATCAACACAGAAGAACACACATGACATGAATCTCAGACACATGGGAGAACAGTTAACATACAGACGGCTTGTACAGACATATGACTTGATATAATGAGAGATTTCCTTTTTCTTTTTTAAATCTCATACAATAACTTGATGTCAAGGTACAGAAAGTTTTCAATTTTCTAGTCTACTGCACACCTTGGCTGTGCAGGGCTGTGGAACCATTAATTTTTCATTATCACATTTACACACAATCATTTAGAGTTTAAGACATTTTTTAGTTATGTCCCTTAAAACACTTTTGTACTCACAGCCACCAAATGCGGGATTGATTCACTAAATCACAGTTATGTTAAGGAGGGCCATCTGCCTGGCATCTTACTATGATGGATTTTGTATTTCCAGGGGAGTGGAGCAATAGCAGCTCTAGCTTCTTGGAGCTCGCAGCATGGGCCCTTTGTGTGCATGTTTGCCTGCACAGGAGAGAGGGGAGACTCTTCCAAGCCTTAAGGGTAGCATGTTAAATTTGTGTGAGTAGTCCAGGAGAAAATTTTGCCCGTTTTTCATTTGTGTCATAAGGACAGTTGTCCAACAATTTGTCTAAAGTCCAGGCCTTAGAAGGGCGAGCGGCAGCCAAATTACGGCGGGCAGCATCCTGGCACCTTTAAGTAAAATCAGCTTTCCATAGGAGAAAATCTCCTCTTGTTAAAGTAGCCTTAGCCAACAAGTTCCAATCATTAACTGTAAGACAGTCTTCACTGAGAGATTCTAATAAGGAAATAGTAAAAGGAGTGACAGGACCATAGGAAGAGACTGCATTTAAAAAATGTATTTATTTATTTCTGTATGTGTATGAGTGTACTGTCTGCATGTAGGTCTGTGCACCCATGTCGTGCAATGCCACGGAGTTCAGAAGAGGGTGTTGAATTCCCCTGGAACTGGAGTTCTCCTGGAATTGGAGTTACAGACGGTTCTTAGCTGCCTTGTGGGTGCTGGGGATCGAACCCGGGTCCTCTGCAAGAGCAGTCAGTGCTCTTAACCGCTAGGCTATCTCTCCAGCCTGAGATGGCATTTTTTAATTATTTTACATGCTTAAATTTAAGACGGTGGTACCGTTTAATTTTAGTAATTAGAATTTTTTAATCTCCCTCTTCTCCTGTGGCTTCCAACTCCCCGGATACCTTCACCTCCATCTCCCCCTCTGCCTCCGTCTCTCCTTCATCAGAGTTTGGAGGCGTAGCCTCATTAAAAATTTTCTCAGTGGTTTTGGAATGGGATTGGGTTACTGGGAAGGCATGAAGGGCTTTCTTTTTGGCTTTGTTTTTAGAGGAAGGTTTTCGAGCAGGAGGAATGGGGGGGAACTAATTTCTAAATCAGGCTCACGCAGCTGCCTGAGTAATTGTGACTTTTCCTTTTTGACTTGGAGCAATGTTTTAAGGGATTGTGCTTCTCGAGAAAGCTTAACAGTGGCTTGTCTAGTTAATGTTTCTAAGTCAGACTGAGTGTTGAGTGCTGGGGCGCAAAAAGGGGGGGCTGTTTTATAGGGCGGAGGAAATGGATCCGAAGGTGCCTGAGGAGGCCAGTCTGAATTATGATACCTAGCAGCCTCCTCCTCAAGGTCAATCTCTTCCTCGGAGGAGAAGGAATCATCCTGGGGGGCTTGAGATTCAAATTCCGATAGGACAGGATAAAGAGATTTAGAAGTGGGGAGTTTAGATGGGAGATCACTTTTAGGCTCTGGTATGGGTATTGAGACAGAGGGGTATTTAGAGGTGGGGGGGAAGGACTATGGCCTTTAGGGGAGACTTTTGAACAAGGAGAGATTTGACTAGCCTTAAAATCTTTTTTAAGATAATGTTCACCATCCTGTACTACTTTTGAAACTTCTGGCTGAAAGTGAACAACTTGCAGAACATCGTTTATGAGATTCCAATAAGAAAATGCCTGTAAAGGGACTTTTTCAGGGCCAAAGGCTTGATAATAATCTTTTAGGCAGTTGCCAACACAGCTCCACCGTTTTTCATCTATGGTTCCTTCTTGAGGAAACCAAGGACAGACACTTTCCAGAAAAATAAAAAACTTAACTAAATCTTTTTTTTTTAAACCCCAGTTCCTCGGGTCTTGAGAGAATTTTTAATGCTTGTATAAATAACTCATGTTTTCTAAGTGTTTGTCCCATAGTTCCTTCTTTCTCGAGGAACTTTTACTGAACTCTCTTTCTTAACCCTTCCCTTGTGCCTTGAGGGTCCAGCAACCCTATTATAAACCAAAATGGGTTTGTCCTATGCTCCCTTGCCAAGCTATGTTTCAAGCTCCATTTCCTGAGCTTGCGCTGCTCCACTCACCTCCCGTGATCTGGACTACAGGCGGGTTACTTCTGCAGCAATCACCATCCGTGACGTACTACGGACCAGCGCCTACAGCGGTCATCTAAATGAAAGTAGGACGCATCCTCTCTATGATGAGTGGCGTTCAGGTCAGCTCTCGTACCCCGAGCACCACATTGGGCGCCACTTGCCCCCGCCTGCAGGGTCTTCAACAAGGACCTGAGGGAAGAGTTACCTGAATGAGAGACAGACCAGACACAAAGGAGGAGACCAAGTCTATATTCTGATCAAGGTCTCAAAGTTTATTTTTTTGTAAGGCAGATTACGTAGAAGCAGGCAGGGGGAAACAGCACCAGCTGGCAGAGTTCGAGGCCGTTAGGTTGCTAGGACGCCCAACTGCCCATTGTCCTCTGGGGAAGGTTATGGCCGAGTGAACCCCTAAGAAGAAGCATGGTGCTCCAGCCAAACGGGGCATGAAGTTCTAAGTAAACTATAATCTTGGGCAGTTACCTAGTGCTAAATAAATGAGCCTTGGAGAAACAGAAACCTAAGTTAACCCTAGATAGCTGTGGCAAGACCGTTGCCTGCTGGCCATGGCTCCCAACAGTCTTCAAGAGGAACTGGGTTTGGTTCCCACCACCCATCCCTGTTACTCCAGTTCCATGTGACCTGAGCTCCGCATAATATGGCTGCTCTCATTCACACATAGGCCAAACACTCATATGCATAGAAGAAAATTCTAAAAAGAAAGAAGATTGTTTGTCCCTGGGCACAGCCCTGATCTCCTGGTCTCCTGACCTCCACGTCCGAGAGCTGGGCTTGCACAGATGCCGCCTCCCCTTCCTTAGTAGAAAGCAGCACTGTGTGGTGCAGGGCAAGCTCTCTTCCCTGAGCTACAGCTACAACCGCCTGTAACTACATTTCCATGAGCTCTGACGCCCTGCTCTGTCCTGACACATGGTGACATTCACACACACACACACACACACACACACACACACACACACACACTCCTAGGATGGGCCTTACACCCAGGTTCGTGCTCTGGGGAGGATGGGTCCCCCCCTGCAGCAAGTGGCAGGGCCTCCTGGACCCACCATCTTCCCACCCCGCATGCCCAGGGCCACAGACCAGGGCCAGGAACCCCTCAGCCCCGCTCTGCCCCTCCCCAACCACCTGCGCCTTCCCGAGTTGAGTCCCCAGAGCCCAGGACTCCTGAGGACAGTGCTGCGCCCAGCACTGTTCAAGCAGGGCCGGGACAGAGCACCCTGGGCTCCTGGAACCAGCCCAGCCCAGCACAGCCTGAGAGAGGAGCGGGGGGAAGTTGACGAGGCCTCCTCCCAGGCAGCACAGCTCACCGGCTCCTGATTCCTGGACCTCCCACCACACAGTGCTTCTCCCCACACATCTCGCCAACTCTGGGCAATCCAACAGGCCTCAGAGGGAAAGCCTTGTCACCCTATGTGGTTTCCTGACTTGTCTCCTGCATCCCACACGGTGGAAGCAGAGAAATGATTCCCCCAGGTTCTCCTGTCACCTCCAGAAGTGCCCTAGGTCTCGTGTGTTATACACACAAGCACACACATATTAATACATTAGAATTTCTTGCCTATATTTAATTTTTAATTAAAATTTTGTGTGTATCAGTATTTTCCTGCATGTAAGGGAACACATGCATGCAATGCCCTCAGAAGCCAGTAGAGGGCATCAATTTACCTGGAACTGGAGTACTGAAGAAAGGAAATTATGGAGATCTAGCATTGTCAGGGAGCTTGTATCAGAACCTGTAACAGAGCCTTTTACAAAGCCTGTAACACCAGAAACAGGTTGAAACCAGGCGAGAAGCAAGAATTCCACTACAATTCATATTAGCTATGAACTTTGCCAAGATTGGTATAATATTCCTTTTATCTAGACATATTTCATTCTAAAATGACAACACACCAGGCCCAAAGCCTCAATATGAAGACCCTCTCCATTCTCCTCTCCAGATGTCACTGACTGTCTTGAATAGAACATCACTGATCCTTTGCACTGGCCAGGGCTAAAATGGCTTTCTGAATCAGAGTCTGGAATCCCGGTTTGGCCTCATCTGGGTGACAGAGTAGAGCTCTGCCTCCTTCTCTGTCCCTCTTCTGAACTCCGCGGCATTGCACGACACGGGTGCACAGACTTGCATGCAGACAGTACATTCATACACATACAGAAATAAATAAAATTAAAAAATTAAAAAAAAAATAAAAAGCAGGTGTTGCAGTTGTAAGATCTGACAAAATAGGTTTTACATTAAAACTATTCAGAAGAGTTTAAGATGGTTGCTACATTCTCATCAAAGACCAAGAAGATAATAAATCATGAACAGATATTCACCAACTCTGAAACATCCAATTTCATAAAAAACAGTACTACGGAATTTCATGACACTGATTCATCCATCAGAGCTCTGAGGTAGTAGATTACTTCAACACTCCACTGTTCTACTTTGCCTTCCACTGTGCTGTGAAAAGCACTGTGAGCAATACCAACTTGGGGAGGAAAGAGTCTGTCTGCCTTATATCTATCTCCCCAATCACAATTCATCACAGAGAGAGCATGCACAAGACCCTTCCAGCTCAATCAGAAAAAAACCCCCAGAATAGAACTGGGGAAATGGGAAGTAGGCCCCAATCATAGTCAAGGAAATATTAGCAACTGATTACTATGGGGTGAGGGAGAGTAGACATTCTTTTATTTATTCCCTGCAGCCCCAGTTGACATGGATTTCACTGTGTAGACCAAGGTGGCCTGGACCTCATGGAGATCTCCATGCCTCTGCCTCCTCAGTGCTGATGAGTAGACATTCTTCAAGGGAGAATCTCTAGATATGATGTTCTAGTTTGTCTTCCATTGCTGTGACAAAGCACTCTGACCGACACCAATTTGGGGAGGAAAGGGTTTATTCAGCTTACATCTCCTGGGTCACAATTCATCACTCAGGGAGCCCAAGGCAGGAACTCAGGGCAGGAACCTGGAGGCAGGAGCTGAAGCACAGGTCATGGACAAATGCTGTTCACTGGCTTGCTCCCCTGGCCCATGCTCAGCCTGCCTTCTTATACAGTACACAACAACCTGCCCAGGGTGGCATGACTCATTGTGGGCTGGGCCCTCCCACACTGCTTGACAATCAAGACAATACTCCACAGATGTGGCCACAGGCCAATCCAATGGAGCCAATTCCTCAATTGAGGCTCCCTCAGCCCAGGTGTGTCAAGTTGACACTAAAGCTATCCAGCACAATTGACCCCTTGTCAACTTGACACACAAAACACATCTCTATTAAACCACCACCTTTCTAGTTCTTATCCCCAAAGTATGATGTTAACATTAATCACAACCTAAGACAGTACAACCTTAAAAGCCCCACAGTCCTTAAAATGTCCAAATGCTTTAAAGTTCAGTCTATTAAAAGTCTCTTAACTGTGGGCTGCTGTAAAATCCAAAACAAGTACTGTCTTATTTCAAAGGGAAGAATCAGGCACACTCAAACAAAACCTAAATCCAGCAAGTAGCTCAAGGCTGGACACCTGGGATTCACTCAAGATCTTCTGGGCTCCAAAGGGTTTCGGCAGCTACCCCTTTCTGACTCTGCCATCCGTGGCACACACAGCTCATCTCGCAGGCCCAGGGAACTCCATTCCACACCTCCTGCTGCTCTTGGTGGTTGTCCCATGGTCCTGGCATCTCCAAAAAGCTGCAGTCACCACTGAAACTGAGGCAGCACCTTCACCAATGGTCTCTTCTGACCTCTCCTGGTGCAAAGCCTCAGCTTCTCTCCATGACCCCTGCAATCCTGGGGTCTTCACTGCAACCGAGGTGCACTTCCACCCATGGTCTTTCCTGACCTATCACAGTGCCAAGCCTCAGCTGCTCTCTGCAACTCCCTCAAATTTCAACACCAGAACCATATAGGAGACTCTTGCTATCAAGTCCTGCTTCTATCTTGAGATGGAGGCTCAGGCCCCTTCTGGAACACAGCTTCTGTGTGCTGACCCTGAAGAACTTCTTCCCAGAAGATTTCACCACAGTGATGCTGGTCTCTTGTTACTTTCAGCTGATTTTTCAGCCTTAGCTAACCAGCATCAATTGTCCCAGTACAACAAAGATTTCACTTCAGGTTCTGGTCGCTTGATACTCCAGCTGACCAGAACCCACAGATTACACAGTCCTGATGATCTTTGCTTCCCTTTGAAACTAGAAACTTCACAAGCCAGGCCTCCATCTTCTACAAATCCTTCAGCAAAACTGCTCCAAGCTCCACAGCAACAATCTTTAGGCATTCAATGATCTTCCCAGCCCAAAGTTCCAAATGCCTCCACAATCCTTCCCCCAAACACCAAGGTCAGGTCTGTCACAGCAATACCCCACTCCTGGTACCAATTTCTGTTCTAGTTTGTCTTCCATTGCTGTGACAAAGCACTCTGACTGACCAATTTGGGAAGGAAAGGGTTTATTCAGCTTGTATCTCCTGGGTCACAGTTCATCACTCAGGGAGCTCAAGGCGGGAACTCAGGACAGGAACCTGGAGGCAGGAGCTGAAGCACAGGCCATGGAGGAATGCTGTTCACTGGCTTGCTCCTCTGGCTCATGCCCAGCCTGCATTCTTATACAGTACACAACAACCTGCCCAGGGTGGCACGACTCATTGTGGGCTGGGCCCTCCCACACTGCTCGACCCTCAAGACAATACTCCACAGATGTGGCCACAGGCAATCCAATGGAGCCAATTCCCCAATTGAGGCTCCCTCAACCCAGGTGTGTCAAGTTGACACTAAAGCTACCCAGCACAGCTGACTAGGCACTGGTGGATGAGCTTGGACAGATGGACACATGGGTAGAATTGCTTGACCAGATAGAACTTACAGGTATGAAATCTGGTGGGGAGAGGAGCTTCGGGGGCCATGGATGGGAGAGAGGAGCTAAATGTGATTATGATACATTGTATGAAATGCACAAAAGTCACTGGAAATAATATACATTGTAGAAAAGGGAAAGTGTACTGTGAATAGTTAGAATGCAGCCTCAGTAGACCAGCTCCACCGATGTCCACTGCAAACTTTATAGCAGTTTGTTCCTTAAATCAGAAGTAGAAAAATTAGAGGCTTATTCAAAGGAAAAATTTTCACACTGTCACATAAACACTGATAAAATGAGTATGTTTTGGAAAAATAAAGATCTGGATCTGTGTTCTTTACTCTGAAGTAAATAAATTGTTTCAACTCCTTATTTGTTATTATGGCTTTTGTTGAAGTTGTTCTCTTCTTGGTAGTGTGAATGAATGTAAAATTTCATTCACTCATTTAATGTTCAGGATCTTAATGGAGTCCAGATCATCAAAGTATTACTTTATAATATTCTGTGTTTCTTTGTTGTTGTAATACTTGTTCTTTAGTTTCCGATGCTGGTCATTTGCTTTCTCCTTCCTTCCTTCCTTCCTTCCTTCCTTCCTTCCTTCCTTCCTTCCTTCCATAGGAATAGGCATTGTGGGAGATGGGAATTAAAATATTGTCTTGGCCTTACACGTGTCTTGGCCTTACACATTTTATGATTTGATCTAGACATGTACACATCTTTGGTCGTATGAGATTCTAGCCTGTCCAGTTTAGCAGAAGTTTGATTTCATTCTGTTGTTGACCAGGCTTGATAGATTTCAGATCAGTTATGAAGAGTGGATGGGTCCATCCTTCAGATATGCAGTATTGGTTTTTGATTGGAGGGATGAGGGTAATTCCAATTCGCTGATAACCAAAAAGGCCTATAAATGTGACTCTCAACTGGCTCTGCCTAGGCTGGTCCATGTGTTGTTTAACTCCAGCTATCCTGGGAGCATGGGAACAGCAGCAAGTGTGGAAGGCTGTGGAGAATGTATCTATCTGCCTGGCCAGGCCATGAGCTGTGCAAGCCAAGCCAGCCCTGGGACTGTGCGGACAGTGGTACGGTGAGCTGGGTTCTGGGGATCTCAGCAGGTTGGGCCACGGGCCAATGAACTGACTCAGCCTTGTGGGGTGGGGACGGCAGCAAAGGCTGGCTTGAATCTGAGTAACTCATCAGGCTGTGCTGTTGTCCTTGTGGGGTGGACATGGCAGCAGAGGCCGGCTTCAATCTGAGTAACTCATCAGGCTGTGCTGTCATCCCTGTGGGGTGGGGACGGCAGCAAAGGCTGGCTTCAATCTGAGTAACTCATCAGGCTGTGCTGTTGTCCTTGTGGGGTGGACATGGCAGCAGAGGCTGGCTTCAATCTGAGTAACTCATCAGGCTGTGCTATTATCTGAACTGTAACAATGACTGCTGAGTTAAGCCATGCCCACTGGTGAGATACTGGCAAGAATGTTCTAGGGGTTACCAATTGGTTTCTGATTGGACTAAAGGCTCCCTGCACAGGGGGGAACACATGCCTAGTATTGTAACTCTGGCAGATAACCCACGGGTGGTGAGCTCCCAGGTTACAAGGGTGAATGCACTACAGTTATTTTGCTAACAGTTTCAAATTTCCCTCTGAATTAATCTCTCTACTCATAGACTAATGCAGCTTCCAGATCTCACCAGCAAAGCATTTCACAGTCACTTACTATCTGCACCTTGTGCAGTTCAGTCTCTGTATTAAATGCCATCCAAGGACGTTTGATCTTATGTCCATTTAGCAGCTCCGCTTCCCTGGCTCTGCCATCCACAGCACAGGGCCCACCTCACTGGCCCAGGTCAGCTCCCTCCCACACATGCTGCTGCCTGGTGCTTGTCCCACAGTCCTGGCATCTCCAAAACCTGGGGTCTACACTGAAACTGAGGCTGTGCCTTCACCACTGAGCTCTTTTGGCCTCTCAGGGTGCAAAGCCTCAGATTCTCTCCACGACCCCTGCAATCCTGGGGGTCTTCACAGCAACCAAGGCTGCACTTTTACCAATGGCCTTTCCTGGCCTCAACTGCTCTCTGTGACCCCTTCACGCTTCCAACACCAGAACCATGTAGGAGATACATTTTCTAGAAACTTAGAGAAACAACTCTTCTTTCCAACAGGGTGGAGAGATTTTCCTCTAGTGTTTCCAGCTACTCCTTACTCCATCCTCCTTTGGATTGAGATTTCTGTCAGTTCTGTTGTTTATGTTCCTTCCTCTAGTCCATCTCCTTTAGATCCCCTGTGGATCGTTCTGGCCAAGCCTCAGTGACCATGACGAGTGTCCTTGTGTGCATCAGGTAGCCGCCAAGGAAATGTTCCTTCATCTTGCTGTGGTCACCGTGTTCTTTTCAGCTGGTTCCGGACAGAACTGGTTGTCTCAGGTGAGCACCAAGATAACCAGTTTCTCTCAGACCTGAGAGGAAATGTGCAAAGAAAGGGAATCAGTTTTATTTTTGTAAATTTGATCCCAGTAAAACATGCACTTACACATGCAAAAGGCAGAGATACAGTATCTCCAAGATTCCATCTTACCCCAGTCAGACAGGATAAGTTCAAGAAACGAAGGACACAAGATGCTGGCAGGGGTGTGTAGAAAGTGTAACCCTTGTTCACTGTTATTGGGAATGCAGGCGACTGTAGTCATTATGGAAGGTGATGTAGTGAACTCTCAACAAACTACACAGAAACCTACCATACGACCCAGTTTTACCAATCCTTGGCATATACCCAAAAGACTCATGATACTGTGAAGATACCGTACATTCATGTTTGATGCCAGTATCTTCACAATAACAAAAAATATAAACAACCTAAATGTCCCACAAATGATGAATGAATAGTGAAAATGTGGTGCATCTACACAATGGAATACTATTTAGTAGTGAGAAAGATGAAATTGGCCGGACGCGGTGGCACACACCTTTAATCCCAGCACTCGGGACGCAGAAGCAGGCGGATCTCTGTGACTTCAAGGCCAGCCTGGTCACATAGAGAGTTTCAGGACAGCTGGGACTACAGGGAAACCCTGTCTCAAAAAGATAAAAAAAAGAAAAGAAATTATGAAATTTGCAGGTAAATGAATGGAACTAGAAAATGTTATTTTGAGTGAAGTAACACAAAGGCAGAAAACTGGAGAGGTATGTTCTCCCTCATTTGTGGATTGTAGCACCAGTCCCCTCATGTGAGTGTATATTGTTATGTATCCCCAGGAACCAAAAAACTGGAAAGGATACATGCAGGCAAAGGAAAGGAAGAACCCAAAATAGGGGGACGGTAAGGAACATATGTTACTAGTGGGGAAGGTGGGGGAGGCTGGGAGGGTGGGTTGTACTGAGAGGAGAGAAGGGGGGACAAACAGGGGGTGTGGTGTTTCGCTTTGCCCTCAGCCAACCCAGGTCAACAAAACAAGGGCCCAGGTCCTCTCCACAATGGTCAATAGGGACTCTGCATGCCCCCTCCCGATGAGCTGATTCGCATCTGGCTCTCATCCATCCAAAATTCACGGGAATGAGCTTGTCTCTCCCCTCTGCAGTACTGCTCCTGGCCTCTTCCCTCGGTGGCGCCAGTCAAAGACGGGTAAGACCCTGCAAAACCAGGACAACCTAGGACAGATGCAGTCAAATGTCGGAATGCCAGAGTGGGGTCAGCAAGGTTTGGGCATAGCACCCGAACTCCCACCGGACCACTCCTCACGCAAAATTAAATACAAAAGGTGGAAATGTAGTAGCCAGTATGCTGAGAATTACGCATGCGCAATTAAATTTAGACTCATTTCCTTTTCCTCGCCCCCAAGGGATAATGCAGCTAACAACCCCAAAATTTTTGTTTCTTAATCCAGTCATCTAGATTGTCTCTTTTATTATTTTTACTTAGTATTTGTATAACTCATACAATGAAGGTCACTTTATTTGAATGAAAAAATACGTGATTAAGAAAATATTACAGCCATGAAAACATATGCAACAAACTCTGTTGCCACCAGTTTCATAAAAACAGTATGCTAGGACTATAAAACATAGATTAACTGCAAATCAGTAATACTGGGATATTTAATATCCACTATCTTCAACAGATATGTCAACTGTACAAATAATAGAGACATTTGAATTAAATGATGTTTTACATTAAATGGACCGAATAGTCATCAACAAATGGTGACAACCATCCATAACTCCCATTCCAGGGTATCTGACAACTTCTTCTGCCTCCGTGGACACTGGACGACACAGGTGCACCTACCTACATGCTGGCAATGCATTCAGATGCATGAAATAAAAGTAGTTTTTTTAATTTGCAAAATTTGGGGGCGGAGAAAAGATCTCACAATTTAATGGGATGCATAGAGTTGAAGTCCGCACAGCATGCTGGGAGCCATGACCTCATCTTCTGTAAACTAACTCATTTCCAGTTGTCCTAATGGGTGGGGCCCCTGGATGGCAAGAGAAGCCTTGTGAGGGAATGAAGAGACTTCAGCCTGTGTGGCCCCTGCTCTTCAATTATGTCCTGATTGGAATGAATGATCCTGGCTGGGGACACATCCGTTTTGAACTCTTGCTTACCTTGTGCAATGGGGTGCATCCAGGCTCTGAAAAACATCTCTGGGCTGGAAAGATGGCTCAGCGGTTAAGAGGCCGACTGCTCTTGCGGAGGACCCGGGTTCTATTCCCAGCACCCACATGGTGGCTAAGAACCGTCTTTAACTCCAGTTCCAGGGGAATCCGATGCCCTCTTCTGACCTCCACAGCATTGCATGACATGGGTGCACCAACCTACATGCAGACAGTACACTCATACACTTAAAAAAAAAACTTCTATATATTTCTTAATTGTTTATTTATTTATGCCTATGAACACACACACATATGTATGTATATTTGTTGTTGTTGTCTTTTTTGAGGCAATCTCTCCCTGTAGCCCCAGCTGTCCACCAACTCACTACATAGTCCAGGCTGCCCTTGAACTCACAGAGATCCACCTGCCTCTTAACTGCTAGGCCATCTCTCCAGCCCCCAAAACACCTCTATATTAAGGGACGCTGGAGTTACAGGGATGGATGAGAGTATTCTAGTTATGATTTTTTATTTTTATTATTATTTTTTTTAATTTTTATTGATGCTTTGTGTATTTCATACATCGTTTTCCAATTCAGTTCAGGCATATTTCCCTTTCCCTTCCCCTCCATCCCACCCCACCCCATCCCAGATCATGCATTCTGCCATAACTGTCCTCCATCTTTCTCTCAGTTTTTTTTCATTTTTTAGCAATAAGTGATAATTTATGAGTACAAGTGTGGTGGTTTGGATGAGTGTCCCCCATAGGCTCTAGGTATTCAGACATTTGTCTCCAGTTGGTGGCGCTGTTTTTGGAGGTCTTGGAGGGTGTGGCCATGCTAGAGGAAGTGCGTTGCTAGGGGCAGGCTTAGTGAGTTTTAACAAGCCTGGTGGTCTACAGTTGCTTCCTCTCTGCTTCCTGTGCTCTTTGCGAGATGTGACCCTCGGTTTGCTGCTCCAGATCCAGCCACCACGCCTCCCGCCACAATGGACTAATTCCCTGGAACCGCCAATCGTAAGCTCAAATAAACTCTTCCTTTTATAAGTTCCTTGGTCTGGTGTTTTATCACAGCAACAGAAAACTGACTAATACAACAAGCATCCCTCATGTAAAACCAATTTGCAGGCTGTTGTGCCCAAACCCCTACAGCCCCACCATCCAGACTTGTGGTACCAGGATTTAGTTTCTTCTGGGAGCTTCCTAGTGAACAGGATACCCCTGCCCCGAATTACCGACTTTCTAGCCTAGAACCCAGGAAGAGGCTGTCATTTAGAAATCATGTCTTTCTACACATAATGACAGAAGCAGCGTCTTCGGGTGTCCTCTAAGTTCAGGGATAAGTGTCCTTATAGACCAAGGGGAAACCTGAGGTACAGACACACCGAAAAATGTCGCCCTCACACACATGCCAGCCTGGGTGTGGTGGCTCAGGGGTCTTCCACTAGAGCCTGGGAGCGATCATAAGGACTCCGTGTCTACAGAGGGCCTCATCCCTGGACACATCTCAGAACCCTAAGGAGAAAACTTTCTGTTATTTAAAACTCTAGGTTCTAGCTGTTTGTCACAGCCTCAATGATACTGAGTGTGAAAGAGTTGATGGGGGCTTCAGAGTGCAGTGCTCAAGCCGAGCAGGAAACCCAGGTCTCGCTACTTCATGAGGTTGGGAATTCGGGGAGTGTTTGACCTTTTACATGCTGGGATAGAATCCAAGTACTCTTCAGAGGAAGCACGCAAAGAACTGCCCCCAGCCCCTCACTGGGAATTCTAGGCTGTCACTCTACCTGAGCCACGCCCCCAGCCCCTCACTGGGGATTCTAGGCTGTCACTCTACCTGAGCCACGCCCCCAGCCCCTCACTGGGGATTCTAGGCTGTCACTCTACCTGAGCCACGCCCCCAGCCCCTCACTGGGATCCTAGGCTGTCACTCTACCTGAGCCACGCCCCCAGCTCTCACTGGGAATTCTAGGCTGTCACTGTACCTGAGCCATGCCCCCAGCCCCTCACTGGGATCCTAGGCTGTCACTCTACCTGAGCCACACCCCCAGCCCCTCACTGGGGTTCTAGGCTGTCACTCTACCTGAGCCACGCCCCCAGGCCCTCACTGGGATTCTAGGCTGTCACTCTACCTGAGCCACGCCCCCAGCCCCTCACTGGGGATTCTAGGCTGTCACTCCACCCTGAGCCCTGAGTTTTCTGATTCCCTTTTCCTGAGAGTCCTGTGGAGCAACACACCTGCCTTGTGTTAAGGCTCCAGGGTCAATAGGCCTGTGAGGCTCAACTCTGGAAGCCTGATTTTCCCTGAGAAAAGTCCTTAATCTAAGGACTTCTGAGGACTTTTCTAACTCAAAAATGGCACACTCCCTGGGCACCCCACCCTGATTCTAAGGCAAGCAGAAGAAAATATCTCAACTTTTAAGGGTTACACACACACACACACACACACACACACACACACACACACAGGTATGTATATTTGTTGTTGTTGACTTTTTTGAGGCAATCTCTCCCTGTAGCCCCAGCTGTCCACGAACTCACAACATAGTCCAGGCTGGCCTTGAACTCACAGAGATCCACCTGCTTCTTCCTGCTGGGTTTAAAGGCATGCGCCACCATGCCCAGCACAAAAATACATTTTTAAATATACTTTTCTTGGGGTGTGCTGTGGTGGCACACACCATTAATCGCAGTACTCTGGAGGCAGAGGCAGAGGCAGAGGCAGAAAGATCTCTGTGAGTTCAAGGCCAGCTGGAACTACAGGGAGACCCTGTCTCTAAAAGACTTTATTTATTTATTTATTTATTTATTTATTTATTTATTTATTTATTTGTGTGTGTCTGTGTGCCTTTGGAGGTCAGAGGACAACCTGTAGGTGCCAGGTTTCCCCTTTCCACATGTGGGTTCAGGGGATGCGACTCAGCCCACCATCACCTGTTGAGCCCTGTGGTCATCCCCAAATCCCCAGGCTTTTCACCAAATACTTGATCAGACTTTGTTCAGCCCTGTACCAGGCTCTCCCATGGGATCCCAGTCCTTTCTGGGTTCCAGTAAACAAGGCGGGAATGCTGCAAGCTGCCCTTCTCAGGCCTGGGAGTTCAGGGGTTAATTTAAGACCTGGGCGTCCTTGATTGACAGACCACCTAAACCTCCTGGATGAGTTGACTAATGAAAAAACACATTCGCTGCCCACGTGCACACATGGCTTTGTAATTGGCTGATGCTTCCAGGGGTCGCCCACAGAAGGCTGAGCCCACGTGCACCTGCCGCCCTGGTTAATTGGGGACCCTGCGGGCTTGCAGGTGGCTGGGGGCGGGGCCTGGGCAGGCGACCTGGGTCAAAAGTCCCAAGTAGGAGGGGGCAACTGGCTCTTGGCCTGAACTTCCCTGACCTCTGGCTTTCTCTAGACTTCCGCCGCGGACTCTGCATCCACTGGGTACTGCGTGGGGCCTGCCACCTTGGAGCTTGGGGCTGGGGTCTCCCCGAGGCGCCTCAGGGGAATTGAGGGGGAACCGAACTGACTCCGTGAGTGACTGCAGGATGGGTGGTTTTGTAGCACACTTGTCAGACTCCTACCTGCACTTCAAAACCCTGAGGTTGGCCTATGGCTTTCAGAGAGAGGATTTGGTGATGTTCTCTGGGCTCCCCACTTCTGACTGCTCCCAGGCAGATGCTCCCTGCATCTCAAGTGGGGAGGGAGGGGTGCTTGGCTCAGTTCTTGGGGAGACTGAGTCTGAAGGCAGTTGGTCTGAGGCCTGCAAGGAGAATGCTAGCTCCAACATACCTATACTTTCCCCAGCAGGACTTGACAGGCCATTGTGACTTGGAGAATCTTCCCCAAGATGACTTCTCAGCCCCAGGCCTGCCCCATGGGGCCCGTCAATGAAGCCGTGGTGAGAAAGCCCTGGGCAGGGAGGGACTGCTTCTCCGGGATCCTTCATAAGGAGTTTGGTTTTGCAGAAGTTTTTTCTCTCTTTTCATTTTGTCTTTTTGAGACAGGCTCTCCCTGTAGCCCCAGCTGGCCGGGAACTTGCTATATTGAAATCCTCCTGCCTCTGCCCTTGGAGTGCTGGGATTAAAGGCATGTGCCACCACGCCTAGCTTCATTTTTATTTTTTAGATGGAACGTTATTCTGTAGCCCAGGTTGGCCTGGAGCTGTCCTAGCCTGGGCCTCCAAGTGCAGGGGTTACAAGATGTGTCCCTAGGTCTGGAGCCCCTTGATTGCACCCCAGGATGCTCAGGTGGAAACAATAAATCTGCTCCCTGGGAAGGATGGGGCCAGGCTTTGCAAGCTGCAAAGCTTGCAAATCACCCCATGATTAACACTGGGAACAGCAGGTACCTAGGTGGTTTACAAGTTGAAGTTCCTCCCACCTGTGAGCTTGGTTTAGCAGAGTGACAGCTAGAATCCCCAATGAGGGGCTGGGGGCGGGGCTCAGGGTAGAGTGACAGCCTAGAACCCCAGTGAGGGACTGGGGGTGTGGCTCAGGTAGAGTGACAGCCTAGAATCCCAGTGAGGGGCTGAGGGCGTGGCTCAGGCAGAGTGACAGCCTAGAATCCCAGTGAGGGGCTGGGGGTGTGGCTCAGGTAGAGTGACAGCCTAGAATCCCAGTGAGGGGCTGGGGGCGTGGCTCAGGGTAGAGTGACAGCCTAGAACCCCAGTCAGGGGCTGGGGGCATGGCTCAGGGTAGAGTGACAGCCTAGAACCCCAGTGAGGGGCTGGGGGTGTGGCTCAGACATAGACCGCTGGTTTCCTATGTAGTAAATTGACTTCAGGGTCTAGAAGGCTCCACCCCAGCACCTGTGTGCAGGGTTAGGGCAGCCTAGGTTGTTGGGGACATAGGGGTTTGGGAGTCTGGTTGGACTGCCTTTTAATGGTCTGATTTTGGACCTTTCCAGCCATGTGACTTGATGAAGAACAGCTCCTCTTGCCCTAACGTCATTGCTCAGCTATTTGAAGACATCCTCAGGTCAGCGCTGTCTTCACAAACCAGAGCCCTGTCCCCCAAACTCAGTACCAGTCTCAGCCAGAACCATAGAGGATTCTGGAGTGCATCTTCAGACTTTTGTTTAAAACTTGATTTGGGGGAAATAAAAAGCCAGGCATGGTGGCACATACCTGTGATCCCAGCACTCAGGAGGCAGGCAGATATCTGAGATCAAGGCCAGCCTGGTCTACATAGTGAAACCATATCTGAAAAGACCCAAGGGTTGGGACTGGAGAGATGTCTTGGTGGTTGAAAGCATTGGCTGCCCTGGGAGAGGACCCGGGTTCAGTTCCCAGCACCCACGCGGTGGCTGACAACCATCCTTAACTCTGGTTCCGTGGGATTCAATGCCCTCCTCTGACTCTGAGCATTGTCTGACAGGAGTGTACTTACACACACACAGGCAATGCACCTATACACACAAAATAAATTCTCAGAGGCTGGGGAGACTGCCCCGTGGCACCGTGATCTCCTGTCCCGTGCACGGTCCCTCAGGTCAGCCCAGCCCTGTTGTGTGGCTCCTCTTGAGGTCACTGGCTTGGGTTTGTCCTTGTGGGGTTCTGCTCTAGGGTAGAGGAAAGGGTTTTCTAGAAGACTCTCGTAACCACTCTTCATCCACCCTCCAGGCTCATCAGTGAAGTGGTGGGGTACTTGGAGATGACCCTCCGTCTGGTGAGCTGGCCCTGGTCCCAGCAGGGGTGGGGACCCCTGTGTTCACCTATCCCCAGGACAGAGGCTGGCTTAAATTTGATGCTGAACTAAAAAAAAAAAAAAAAAAACAGTTCAAGGAGTTTGGCCAGGGTCACACACCCTTAAGAGCCCAGATTGACCCCTGCTTGTCGATTTCAGGTCAAGAAAATCCTTAAGTCAATCAAAGAAGATCAACCACCGCAGGTGAGCTGGGGATGGGGCTGGTCCTATCTCTTCCCTGACCTCCAAAAAGACCCCTGAGGATGGAGCCTGTGAGCGCGCTGCTGGAGAGGGGCAGGGCGGGCACTTGAAGCCTCCTGAGTAGGGAACCAGCCTGCCTTGCTGCCAGGCCTGGCCATCAGAGAGTGCGCCGGCTCTCGACTGGGGGGCAGCCTCCGTCCCCCCTTCCTCCTGGGCACTGTGAGGAAGGAGGCTCTGCCTAGGGCCAGATGTCACTGGCAGGAAGCCAGGATGGCCCGGTGCTGGGGGCTTGGCAGGGCCTGGGGTGGGCAGGGAAGGAAGGGAAGTGGACCGGAAGCCACAGCACTGCTAGTCACTCAATGCTCAGCCCCAGCAGAGATGCCAGGGCAAGAGCAGAGACCAGAGGCTGGGCGGGTCAGTGGGCAGAGGCCAGGGCCCTGGGTGGGAGGCAGGCAGATGGGGGGGCACCGGGGAAACACAATGGGTGTGGGTGGTTTGAAGGTAAACTGAGGCCAGCAGAGGCATAAGGGATGGTCAGTGGCAGGATGGAGCCCCGTATGTTGGAGGGGCACTGAGAAGGCCTGTGTGTGTGGAGGAGAGTGTGGGAGGACCGGGCAGGGCCTGTGGACTGCAGGGAGGACTGGGCTTTGGAGCTGAGGTAGGAAGGAGCAGTGGCTGGCTGTGGGCAGGGAGCTCCTCGGGTTCCTAGCACCCCCTGAGCTGGGAGGGAGAAGACAAATGGATACTGGAGTCAGCTAGTGCTGTTCCAGTCCCCTAAGGAGGAGACTGGATGGATGGTTTGCAGACTGTGGGGTGCTGCTGCTGGGGAGTGGGGGGCTTCATCTTTCACTTGTGATGCCCCAGGCTGCCCCCTGCAGCCTCAGCTTGTCTCCTTTCTGAACTGTAGGCACCCCCTAGCATCCCCCTCCATTCCAGAAGCCCGGCCTCCAGGGAGCAGCATGCAGCTCTCTGCTTGCTCTGAGCACATTAAAGTGCTGGGGAATTGCGCATTAAGGAGCCTGGTGAATTGGAGAGGGTCCCCTGGGACCTCTCCCAGCCTGCTGGGATGACTCTGCCCAGGAATCCATCCATCACTTCCTTCCCAGGAGCTGCCTGGGGGCTTGGACTGCCTACAAGAGCGGTTGGCTTCCTGCTCTGGTATTGAGGAGTCTGATCTTGTAGTCTTTGGGTCTCAGTTTCCCCAACTGCAGAAGAATTCCTTTGATTACACTGATAGGATTGGCCCTCACTACCTGGACACCCAGGCCCTTGCTGTATCACAGTTCCACCAGCTGCTGGTAGTCTCATTAGCCCAGGCTGGATCCAGCTCCTATGTATTCAAGGATGACCCAGAACTCACCCTTGTTCCTTCAGCTTGGATGACGGGCTGGCACCACCTCACTGAAAGCACAGGGTGCAACTTTAGAGGAGCTTGCCTGTGCCCACACAGAGGTTGCCAAGTGCCAGACGTTGCCTCGTGCATCCGAGGTTCCCAAATACCTGCTCCTCCTTCCATGCTTAGTGACCGGGACGAGGTGTAACTCTTAAATCGCTTTTAGCTAGAGGACTACCTTCATCTGATGAAGAACATCGAGAAAGTCATCCACACACTGGAGTTGGTCAAGGTGAATGTCAGTCCTTTGAACCTAAGGGCATGGACAGAGGAGGGGACGGGTCTGCCTGTGTCCTGTCTCACAAGGCCTCTATGGCTGTTATCCAGGACAGCGAGCCCTCACCCTAGAGAGAAGCTGAGATTCGAGAGGGGACCAGGCCTCTGTCTACCAAATAACCTACTGATGGCCCCTCCCACCCATCCTGACCCCATGTTCCTGGCTCCCCTTTGACTGCAGTGGAAGCTGGCTGCATGTGGGGTTTGTGGTTTCCCGGGGTGTGCAGATCCCCGATCACACTGAATAAAGCCACTGAGAAAGACATGTGTGATCGTCTGTCCCCTCGACAAGGGGCTCGTCTCCTCCACCATCTCACACCTTTAATTCCAGCACTTGGGCAGAGTAGGTGGAGGCCTGAGATCCAGGCCAGCCTGGGGTGTACTGTGAGTTCCAGGCCAGCTGGGGCTCTAGGAAGACTCTGTCTCAAAAACAAATGTTAGAGGTCACTGAGATAGCTCAGTGGGTAAAGGGGCTTGGTGGCCACATGTCCTAGGTGACCAAGTGAGCTTCAGTGAGACCCTGCCTCAAATACCGTGGAGAGGGCCTGGCCAGCTGCTCAGTGGTTTAGCATGCTGGCTGCCATTGCAGAGGACTCAGGTTTGGTTCCCATATGGCAGCTGACAACTAAGTCCAGATCCACAAGATCTGATACCCTTCTGCCTCAGAGGACCCTGTACACGTGTGGTCCGCTCACATACTTGTAGGCCAAACACAAAGAATTGAGACAGACACTCAAAACGGACATCTGGCCTTCACACACACCAGGAAAGCCAGTGTACTAAATCCTTTTATTTCTCCAGCACCCCGGCCCCGTCCAGCTGGGAAGGACTGTGGGGTGAGGGTTGTGTGACAGGGAGCCTGGCTCAGTATACCACCTCATACACGGTGGCCTTCTTGTCCCCTGAGCCCGTGACAATGTACTTGTTTCTGGAGATGTCACAGCTGAGAACAGAGGAAGATTCTTTTGACTGTTGAGAGAGGTGGGGAGGAAAGAGGTGAGGGTCAGCCCCAGGGTCACCCTGAGGATGTCACGGGCAGGAAGGAGCTTGGGGGACAGAAGGAACCCCAGAGAACGTGTGTGGTCAGCTAGGGAGCAGGCGATGGCTCCGTGGGTAAAGGGCTTGCTAAGCCCGATGACTGAGTGCAGTCCTGGGACCCACATGGTGGAACAGGAGAACCCACTCAAATTTTGACAGCACAGCATCTGTAACAGAACAGTGTATGTGACAGCACAAAGTGCCTATGTATGAGAGTACACTGTTTCTATATGCTCCACCAAAATCCACTTCTATTGTCTAAGTGTCTACAAGGGTCAACTATTTCTCAAGTAAACAGCTTGATCAAAATGATCTGCCAAATCCCTAGAAGATGGAGATGGTGTGCCATATGGGAAATAGCATTTTTTCAGTCTTTTTGAGGCAGGGTCTCCCTGTAGCCCTAACTGGCCTGGAACTCACTATGTAGACCAGGCTAGCCTTGAACTCCGAGAGTTCCACCTGCCTCTGATTCCAGTGTGCAGGGATTAAAGGTGTGCACTACCGTGCCCAGCTTAGCCATCAATTTCTCTCACAAACAGGATATAGTTGCTAACAAGTTATGTATTGTGGTTTTCATTGCAATAGCCTTCATCTAGATCTAATTCATATTTTTCCTCATTGAGTCATTGAATCTTGTACTTTCTTCTATGGCTTATTTAAATTTCCTCTTTAGAATTAGTATTTTGTAAATGTATGGTCTGTGCAAATTAAAGGTTTTCATTTTGTAGGTTTCTGGAAATCATTTTAAATATTTTTGTATGATGTTTCAATGACGTTTTGTAAATAAAACTAATAAATGAAAATAAAAATTGTGTAATGAATTGTATGTTTAGTGAATGTGGGGAATGATATTACTGAGTAGTACCATAGAAACACACAGAAATTTTATTAATACCGTTCCAATAACATTTCCCCTCTCCAGTGAAATGGAAAGATGTGTAGCACACTGGACTTCATCTCCAACCCGGGGCTCCTTCCTGATTCAGAGATACTTGGATGGAATTTAGGCCTGATGGGGACTGGGTATGTCAACTTCTCCTAGAATATATCTTATCTCAAAGGATAAGACTATGTCCTATGCTAGGAAAAGGACATGTGACCCTCTATCTGTAACAACAATGGCTGACCAGTAAACAACAGAAGGGCACACCTGCTAAGGGGGCTCCCCCCACCCCCTCCCCCCACCCCTCTCTGGGAGCTGCAGAGCATGAATTCACTGACTCAGCTTTGTCTCCAGCATTCCTCCTCCCCACTCCCATGAAAACGCCGCTCAGCCTCCAGCAGCTGAAGCCCCAGCGCCTGACTCCTCATTCCCATGACCAGAGCATTTTAACAGTGCCAGAAAAATACCACAGGTCATTTCTTTCTAAATAAAGAATCTGTAAACAGATGTCCCCGTCAGGGTCAGGGAAGTCCCCCTGGGTGGAGTAGGGACCGGAGTCATGAAGGCCCCTCCTGCACCCACTGGGCTATAGTTGGAGGACAGGAGTCATGAAGGCCCCTCCTGCACCCACTGGGCTATAGTTGGAGGACGGGAGTCATGAAGGCCCCTCCTGCACCCACTGGGCTATAGTTGGAGGACGGGAGTCATGAAGGCCCCTCCTACACCCACTGGGCTATAGTTGGAGGACGGGAGTTATGAAGGCCCCTCATGCACCCACTGGGCTATAGTTTGGGGACGGGAGTCACGAAGGCCCCTCCAACACCCACTGGGCTGTAGTTGGAGGACGGGAGTCATGAAGGCCCCTCCTGCAACCACTGGGCTATAGTTGGAGGACGGGAGTCATGAAGGCCCCTCCTGCAGCCACTGGGCTATAGTTGGAGGATGGGAGTCATGAAGGCCCCTCCTGCACCCACTGGGCTATAGTTGGAGGATGGGAGTCATAAAGGCCATGTTAGGAGCTGGCTGGGCTGTTTGGATGGTAGAATCCTGGCTATGTCACCATAGGCCGAGTCACAGCTTTGTCCCTGGATCTTATGATCCTTGTAGTTTTCCAGATGTCATTGTCTCTTCAGATAGGTAGGGGCATCTCTGCAGTTGCTTTTGGAGGGGTGGTACCCCCTAATCAAGGTAGAGTGAAGTCTTCACTCTTTTTTTTTTTTTTTTGGTCTTTTCGAGACAGGGTCTCCCTGTAGCCCCAGCTGTCCTGGAACTCACTCTGTAGACCAGGCTGGCCTTGAACTCGCAAAGATCCACCTGCCTCTGTCTCCCAAGTGCTAGGATTAAAGGCGTGCGCCACCACAAGGACTTCATAGACTTGTCACAATGGATTCATTAATAAGTGATTCATAAGGAATGGACATTTGCAGTTGGTATAAGGCCACACAGCTGGTTGGTACGTGATGGAATCAGGACTTGAACATTCCCTTGAGGTCCTCTTTCTTTTTATGACTCAGTGAGTCTGTAACCCTGAGAAAGTCTCTAGACACGTTCACAGCAAACAGCAGCACCCTGCCTCTAACCCATTCTTCACAGACTCCTTTCACTGTAGACTCTGGGGTTACTTTGAACCACCATCAATGACTTTGATACCCCCCCCCTTTGCTAATGTGTGTATCTGTGGTTCAAAAACAACTGGGTGAGAATCTGTGATTTGGGGGTGTAGTGGGGCTTGGGGATATGGAAACTTTAACTTCTGATCTGTTCCCTGGAAGGTGGTAAACAGTCTCTCCTGGGACTCAACGCTGAACAGTTTTTAGCGTCTTGCATTTTTGGTAAGTGACAGTTTTGCAAATTGCAGGTAAAGAACTTAAATGTCTAATTAAACCCCGAAGATGTACAGGAGTTTGAAGCGAGTGATTGATGTTCACAGAGGTGCAGCTCTGTGACAGAGGCCACCTGACAGGGACTGCGAAGCCCGCACTGTGGTGATGTCTTGTTGTGATCCGTGTTGTCATTTTTTCATTACTGATTAAAATTAAAAATCTGCTTGGCAAATCCATTGTAAAAATTCCATTCATGAGCATCGACGGGTACAAATTATTTTGTCAATCATCTGGCAATCAAAACTGGGCTGAAGAGGATTCTAGTCCACACATTTAAAATCCCCCTCCCCCATGCCACCTTCTTTCACAGCAAAGTTTTAGAACGCATAGGTAGCAGTCTTGGCAGTGCTTAAAAAAATTAAAGATTCATCTGTATATTTTTTATTGGAATGTTCTGTTTGTGTGTGTCCCCCCCCCCACTGGCCCCCCGTCGAAAGAGGAGGGGAAGGTTTGAGGAGGGAGAGTCAGTCTGCACTCTGTAATTGTCTAATGCTGTGTAATGACAGGTGGATAATAGTAATAAAAGCCTTTATTAGGATAAAAATCTGTTTTGAGAATGGAAGCGTAAATTGTCTAAAACTGCAAAGCAGAGAAGTCTTGCTAGCCGGCAAACCAAGTGGAAAATATCTACAGCTCCTCTGCTGAGATGCTTTTTGGTTTGGTATCCACATACCATGTGAAGGACAGCAGACCAAGGGGAGGGAGAACACTCTGGTGGCCGGGAGCTCTGCCCGGGGCTTTGGGAATCAGAGGTCCTGGGTTGTACGCTCAGCATTGTGCTCTATGGTTGTGGACAGGCTGTGTCCCCTCTTGGTACCAGTTTCCTCTTCTGCAATCCAGACATCCTTTCTAATATGCTTGGTACCATGTTCATTCACTCAAAGTTTGAGAGCAGTGAGGTTCCCCCAAATTAGTTTCCAATGCAGAATGTGGTATAGACAAGAGACCAACCTTGGGTTTAGAGCTCAGAGCACTGGGATGGATTCTGGCCAGCTATGAATCAGCCCTGTGTCTTGAGAAATGTATCTGTGTCTTTGAACCTCTGTTCCCTGAATCTGTGCCGAAATTCCATGAGCTAACATTTGAGGATCACCCAGCAAGGTGCCTGTCACAAGACAGACATTAAATTGAGGGAAAACAAATCACAATCAGGTATCCAAGAAATCTCTGGGTTCTGAGAAAGAAAGACTCTGATTTAGGTAGGGTGGAGCTAGCCCATAGTCCTGGTAGTTATGTACAGGAGGATTTCAAGTTCAAAGCCAGCCTGGGCTACATAATAACATCCTGTCTTTTTGAGACAGGATCTCCTTTTAGTTCCAGCTGGCCTGGAGCTCCCTATGTAGACCAGGCTGGCCTTGAACTTATAGAGATCCACCTGCTTCTACCTCCTGAGTGCTGGGATTAAAGGTGTGCATCATCACGCCTGGCACAAGATCCTGTCTTAAAAAAAAAGCAAAGGGGCTGGAGAGATGGCCTAGTGGTTAAGAGCACTGACTGCTCTTGCAGAGGACCCGGGTTTGATTCCTAGCACCCACATGGCGGCTGAGAACCGTCTTTAACTCTAGTTCCAGGGGAATCCGACACCCTCTTCTGACCTCCGTGGCATTGCACGACACAGGTGCACAAACCTACATGTAGACAGTACATTCATACATGTAAGAAATAAAAAGTTTAAAAAAAGCAAAAATAAATCAATATATTTTTAAAGGAAATAATAGAAAAATTCTTATATTTATGTTGCTACCCAGATCCCTGAACCGCAAAGTCCCACAAAGGCTCCAACATGTTCCCAGGGCCTTTATCACTGAAGGTGGTGTTGGATGGACCCTGTCATTGCTATTCTGAAGATGGGCAAGGCTAAGGCAGTTCCCAGTAACTGGCGGCGCCCAGGTCTAATCCTACAAACATAACAGCCAGCTTGCACAAGGACCTCAGTTCCAGGGGAGACATGAAGATCTTCCTGTGATCTTGGCATATAGAGACAGGTGGATCCGTGAAAGGTACTTTTTAGTAGCTTCTTTAACCTACAACTTAGACTAAATTAAGCGCCATTTCGTCTTGCTTCCAGCTGTTTGATATATACACTTTATCTCTCCCTTTCTTTTTCTTCATAGAAACCTAAGAGCTGTTTTTTGAAGAACAGCAAAAGAGGGTAGAGTTTTGAAGCAACATGGATGGTCAGGGTCGTCTTTAATGACAGCCAATACCCCTTTGCTTGCTCTTCATAGATTCATCTGTTTATTCAATCCTTTGAGCAGCCTGGAGAAAGAACTTGGAAACAGTCGAAATCAGGAGACTCAGCCATCTAATCTACTTCCTTTCCTGACATAACTGAAATATTTCTATCTCTTCACACATAGTTGGCATGGGAGCCTTGTACAGAGAACAGGGATAATATAAAATGCAAATAAATCCATGCCGCCGAGATAACATGTGTCACCTTAGTTAAGGCTGACAACGGTCTATTAATGAATGTTATAGCCATGATTCTATGTCTGAGAAGACTGAAGTGTAAAAAGGTGAAGCAACTCGAGTCATGTGACTGGCAGGTGATGATGTTGGGAACTGCATCCTGTGACCTTGAAGCCTGTGATCTAAACCACTGGCCGTGCTGCCGCAGGCTGCTGGCTCACTTGCTCACTAATGTACAAAAGTCAGGTCAAGTTGGAAAGTACGCTGAAGTGGAATATTTGATTATTTTTATAAACATGGCAATCTGTTTACTTTGAAGTTAACAGAAATAAAACATAAAATGAATTATTTTATTATGTGTTATTGATGTGTGACAGCATTAATCTTGTTCCAGCATGTGTTAATAAACATATCAGTACAGCAACTATCGTGTATAATTGGTTGTGGTGCAGCAGGAACAGAGCAGAAATACATTTCTTCTTTCTACTTTAGGTCGAGCAGTTCTACAACAGTGTCCAGGAGGTTGGCATTCATATTGAGACAAGTGCTTATTTTTTTCTCAAATGTCCAGACCTTGGAATGAAGGTCTAGCTGACTGTTACACAAAAGAAGCCACGTTGCTACTTGTTCAAGATCAAGAAGAACTGGTGAATTGTTCAGTAAAATGGCTTAGTAGAACTTAGCACTTTCTTTAAGCTGTATTGACACCTCTGGACTTTAACCAAGTGTCTGTGCAAAGGAGGTGGAGACTTTGACTTCTAGAAGGTCATAATCTGAGAGACTAATCAAACAGATGAGCCAAGAATTGAATATAATGAGATGGATCAACTGGAAATGTAAACATAGAACTATGACAATGAAGAATTAGCTCTGGTGGGGAGTCATGAAGAACTCAAAGAGGAGAGATGCTGAACTTTAGGGTTAGTAGAAGCATGAGTCTTGAATAAACAGGCTCAAATTAATCCCTTATTCTGTTCAGATTATAGAGATACATACAGGACTTCTCCAGGAGAGAAGGAACATTATTTTGGGTTGGACTACATTATACATTATCACAGAAGATCTGGAAGTGGATAAATGGCTCTATTTTACATTCTGAGCTGTGAGTAATGAATGAGATAATTTGAATATTTCATTACATTCTTTTGATAATGAATGAGACTTTGAAGTGAGGAATACTTACAAAACAATGTTTTGGACAAGAATACATTTATGAAAATGCAAATGTATCCATTCTGTCTCATAAAATCTGTCTTTAGTCTTCCTAACACTTATTAGGAATTATTTTCTATATTATATATAAATAAAGCTATTTGATATTAACTTCTAAAAATATTTTCCTACATAGTAAGTTTTCAGTTGGCTTGTATGTGTGTATGTGTGCGCCCTTTGTATGTTTCTTAATTGGGCTGTAATGAAAATGCTTGCTTTATTCTGATCTGTATTAAAAATACATATTAGAGAAGATTTAAGCATTGTTGGAGAAATATATATGTGTTTATGTATCTATACATACATATATATGTATTTATATAGTAGATGGATTAATCTCACTAGATCTGTCATTGTACTCTAAGAGCAAATGATGCTCTGATTAAACAGCAGGGATGAAGTGACCTTGGTGATGACCTTGTTTCAGGAGAAAGCGCTTTAGTCTGAGCCTACTTTTATTTTCACTCTGCACCAGGGAGATGGCTCAGCAGATAAACTGGTAGCCAATAAGGTCTGGTGATCTGAGTGTGAGCACTTAAACCCAAAGAGAAAGTTGGATGTGGAGGCACAGGCCTGTGAGTCATCACTCCTGCTGTGAGACAGGAGGCAGAGACAGGGGAGTCCCAGAAGCTCGTGGGCAGCAAGCCTGGAGTAGACAGCACAGGAAGAGAAATGAGAGACACCCATCTCGATGAGGTGGAAGCGAGAACTGACCACCAGAGAGAGAGCTGTCCTCTCACTCCACATGCTGTGGCATCTGAGCACTGTCTCTGTCACTCTCTTTGTCTCTTTATCTTTCTCTATATTGTTTACAAACAAAAAATAAAAACAGTGAATATTTATTTCTTTAACTCTGAGCCCTAGTTTTCAGGTAAGTGAACAATGGGGGGTGTAATAAAAGCCTTCCTTCAGGATACTTTTTGGAACTGAGAGATAGTGTAGAGAATCTCCAGGTATCTGGCTGGGAAAGGCCTAGGAAGCCCTTGAAGGCAATTTGAAAGGAAATCATTGATTTGTAGAGACCAGCCTGAAAGAAACAATGAAGACTGAAGAAAGAAGCTGGAGGATGGAAGAAACAATGTAGGGACATTTACAGTAGCCAGGGGAGGGACGTCCATGGTTTGACTGGCATGCTGGGCTCTGGGGGGACATCAGATGTGACGTTCAGGCCCACAAGGCTCCATGAAGAAACCACAGCCGAGGAGGAGTCCTGCCCACTGCCATGTGACACCTGCTTGAGGCAGACAGAGTCTTGAACTCACCCCTTCCTGGTGGTCACCTCTGATCCTGCCTGCTCTGTTGCTTGACTTCTTGACTCATGCTCACCTGCAGTGAGCCACAGGGACTGTGGGTGTTTGAAACTGCTGTTGTATTAAGTACTCACCAGCCTCTGCAAACACAAGGAACTGCTAAATGGACTGTATCACAGAAGCTGTTGCTATTTTTTCTCTCTGTATCTAATTCTGTATAACCTGTGAGTTTGGTGTGTATGTATGTCTCTACACATTTACTGAGTACATATGTTTATCCATTGTCACACATTCGTGCACACATCAATAACTTCCCAAAACCTTAGGTAGTTAAACCCTATATTAGAGAGCTGAAAGTCAGCAGAATGAAGGAACTTTCCATCTGACACGTTAGCAGTGGAATGAGGACATATCACTCCTGCTTTTCAAACCTTCTCCTGTTCATACATCATCATGAAAATTCCTGATGGAGGAATTCTCCTCCAGTGTAGATGAAATGGAAAATTCTAGAGATTTAGATACATTTGAGCTTTAATGTTTGCAACTCTGTATTTAATATGCTTTAAGGTGTGTATTTTGCTTCTCTTAAATGTCCGAGGAAAAATAATGGCTAACAGGATAATTGTAAGACAGTCCTAAGCACTAAGACAGAGTATTCTTTTGTTCCTTAGATTACAAATCATGGGTAAAAAGGAACAGAATAGCTGTGCTGCTATTGGCAAAGACAACGTGTATTCCGCCACCTGTCCTTCAGACAATCATTGGGTCTGCCAAAAGAAGTTAAAACCTATGTAAGTGCTCGCTTTGGCAGCACGTATACTAAAATTGGAACAATACAGAGAAGATTAGCATGACCCCCCCACAAGGATGACAAAAAAAATCTATGTGAAATCAAATGTGCCTGACTCCTGTGAACCCCATCTCGATCACTTGGCTTTCCTCACAGATCTCTGCATTTTAACTATCTTACTTGGTCCCTGTGGGCACCTTTACTATCTCAAAACATGAACTCTAAACCACTGTGACACTTACAGACGCTCTTGTCCAGGTTCTGTATTCTATAAACGAAGACCCAGATGCTGGTATACTGTTCTAAGAGAGGTGTTCTAGGGAAAGAAGCCCAGGCCAGCTGAGAGAACCGGATTCTAATCCTGGAGTCTATGAGTGGCCTTCACTGATGTCTGTGCCTGTGCACATCTGCAGAAGAGATGCAGCAAACACTTTCAAAGTCCTGTGGCTCCTGTGTCATCTCTTATCTCCTGTACCATCACACGATGGATGACTATAGAACACTGATTATAGTCTTTGCTCTTGATTTTGACACCAGAGCCCCATAATTATGGGAGTTTGGGAATGGAAGAGTTTGGTTTGGATGACACCTCAGAAATTCCTAAGAATGTTAATGCTGTGGTAGATGAAAGTGGGTAAAGTAGCTCTGTCCATGTACCACAAAATACCTCCCACTGTGCCACAGTGTGCTAGATGGTCAGGGAATTGGAAAGAGCACAATTGGAAAATTGGTGAGAAAAACATTTGAGCAAGAGTTATGTGACTAGATCTCTCCAAATGGGCACAGGACGTGAAGATACTTATGTACAAGTGAATGCTCACCTAAAAGTGGTTTTTAGCAGAGGAGGAGCTCAGTAATCACATAGATAGGATTACCTGTTCTTTAGACAAACACCCTCTTTCCCTGGTCATCTCTGCCATTACTCAATGGGCCCATGGAAGATCTAATGCAGGGGATCTCGCTTCCTTTTTTCTGCCAGGTAGACCCACTCCTTCCTGGTCCACATATCACCAGAACATCCATTCCTTCTGTCTCTGCTTAGCCCCTGCTCCGCCCCACCCTACAGGTCACCTGCATCCTCTCTGTGCTGTCAGGTAGGCCTTGATCTTCTTTACTGCACAGGCTCCTGATCCCTCTGATATCTCACTTCTTTGGCCACCAGTGGCCCTGCTTCTTCCCACCCCAAAGGTTGCCTGAGTCTCACTTCCCTGTGTTCCTGGCAGGCCCTGCTAAGCCCCACCCCATAGGCTACTCGGCCCCTCTGCATATTACACCCTTTTCCTGCCAGGTTTCCCAACTCCTCCTGCTGCCAGGTCCCCAACTTCATGCCCAGTTCCTCCAGAATCGCATTCCTCTGTACTGCCAGGCCACCTGCTTCCTCCCATACCATAGGCCACACCCCTTCTCTGGGATCTCTCATCCCAGCACCCCCAGGAAGGGCCCATTCTTTTGCACTTCACAGGCCTCCTGAGTCCACATTTACCTTCCAAATGATCTTGATCCCCCATTTCTGATTTATGAGAACGGACTCAATGTAGGACATACAAATATGGAAAACCACGTGGGAAGGTAGTGGAGAAGAGGACCAGTAAGAAGTATGCTGATCTCGGATAGTGAATCTTCACATAGACTTGACTGTCAAAAAGACGCAGACTAGGAGATTGGGTTAGAAAACAGAATCTACAGGCTGTGGTGGTGCATGCCTTTAATGCCAGCACTTGGTAGGCAGAGACAGGTGGATTTCTCTGAGTTCCAGGCCAGCCTTATCTATATAAGGAGTTCTAGGCCACCTGGGGATACAGGTAGTCCTTATCTTAAAAAGACCAAAAAATTATTTTGGGACTGGAGAGATGGCTGGCTCAGCAGTTAAGAGCCCTGACTGCTCTTCTGAGGAACCAGGATTAATACCCAGATCCCACATGGCAGCTGAAGATCTATCTGATTCCTTCTACTGACCCCTGCCAGCATTGCATGATATGGGTGCACTTAAAATCATGAAGCAAACACACTCATACAAATAAATAAAATAAAACAGGATACATTTTTTGTTGCCCCTCCATAAGAAATATGTTTACCATCAATGATAAATACCACCATTGAGTAAAATGCTGGAAAAGGGTATTCCAAGCCACTGGAGGTACAGAACAAGCAGGTGTACCTGCACTAGTATCTGACAAAATAGACTTCAGGCCAATCTACTCATAAGAGATAAGGTGTGGTGGTTTGAAGAATGTTCCTGAGCCCAGGCGTGGTGGCACACACCTTTAATCCTAGCACTCAGGAGGCAGAGGCAGGTGGATCTTTGTGAGTTCAAGGCTAGCCTGATCTACAAAGTGAGTTCCGGGACAGCTAGGGCTACAGGGAGACCCTGTCTCAAAAATACAAAAAAAAAAAAAAAGCATGTTCCCATAGGCTGGAGCATTTAAACACTTGATCAGTTGATGGTGCTGTTTGGGGAGGTCATGGAACTGTTAAGAGGTAAGGCTTTGTCAGGGGAAGACACCCCTGGGGGCAGGCCTTCTGAGCTGTCCCTACTTCCAGCTTCTCCTTCTGCTTCTTGCTGTCCATTGAAGATGTGAGCTCTCAGCTTCCTGCTCCAGCTCCCTGCTGCCATTCCTCCCTCACCATTCTGGTCTCTCTCTCTCTCTCTCTCTCTCTCTCTCTCTCTCTCTCTCTCTCTCTCTTTCTCTGGGACTATAAGCACAAATAGATTCTCCCTTCTATCAATTATATTGGACACAGTTTTTTTTATCACAACAATAGAAAAGTAATTGATACATCAGGTCAGTGTTAGATCTGGGCTTCCCAGAATTCCAAGGGACACACAGATGTTCACTTCCTCCAGAGGCTGTCAATCTTCTGACCTCTTCCCCTGTACCTGAGGTCCCACCCCATGGCTATAAAGGGGTGTGCCTCAGTCGCCATCTTGCTGCTACTGCTGTTACTACCCCACCATGTGCTAACAGGTAGTCAGCCCTGGCAATTCCTGAAGTAAATTATGTCCCGAGAGTGACTAAGCCTCATGTGCCTGTCTTTTGTTGGGGGGTTTGCACCATTAGATTCTAACATTATGATGCCGTGAACTCGGGTGAGGGTTGAGATATTTTGGATCAGGCAGAGAGCTCACTGGCTCTCCCCTCATTTTTTTTTTTTTTTTTTTGCAATCTAACAACTTTTCCCCCTGAGAATTGCCAGTAGCCATTCTCTCCCATGTTCTCTCTCTCTCTCTCTCTCTCTCTCTCTCTCTCTCTCTCTCTCTCTTCCAGAATCTGTCATGCTCCAAACCCTCTCTGCGACACCCAGACTGCAGACTGCTAGGGTGCCGAAATCGACCTCCCCTGTGTTCCCAGGACGCCGTGTGCACAGGCACGTGGGTCCCATTCCACACTTCTGAGCCTAAGAAAAGATGCTTCCTTAACACTCAAAAAAGTACGTTTTTCCTAAACTTTTCTTCCTGCTCCGAAACTCTTTGCTTCCCTCCCCAACCCCACATGCCTAGATTGGTTCTGATATCTCTGTCTCTCCCTCTCTCCTGACCTCCCGGCAACCTTAACAGATTTCTGCAGTAAAAGACTGCAACCTGGACTGGAGAGATGGCCTAGTGGTTAAGAGCGCCGACTGCTCTTGCAGAGGACCCAGGTTCGAGCCCTGCTCCCACATGGAGGCTGAGAACCATCTTTAACTCCAGTTCCAGAGGAATCCAACACCCTCTTCTGACTTCCAAGGCATTGCACAACACGGGTGAACAAACCTACATGCATTCATACACATTACATTCATACACATAAAAAATAAATAAAATTTAAAAAAGAAAAAAGAATAACTTAAAAAAAAGACTGCAACCTTAAATCCAAGCTTTTTGTCTCCTCCTTTTTTCTTTTCTTTACTGTGCCATTTCCCCGTGCTCAGTGCTCATTCAAACAGGAAATGCACACCAGAGGCTGTGCCTGGGCAGTGTCTGTTTCCATGGTAGCTGGGCTAAACCACACCCACTCCTCAGCAGCCACCTTCACCAAGTGGCAGGGATACCTTAAACTTTTTTGTTGTTGTTTTTTTTTTTTTCTGTATGTGTATGAATGTACCGTCTGCATGTAGGTTTGTGCACCCATGTCGTGCAATGCCGCGGAGGTCAGAAGAGGGTCTTTGCTGGAACTGGAACTGGTGTTCTCCTGGAATTGGAGTTACAGACGGTTCTTAGCCACCATGTAGGTGCTGGGGGTGGAACCCAGGTCCTCTGCAAGAGCAGCCGGTCCTCTTAATCACTAGGCTATCTCTCCAGCCCCGATACCTTAAACTGTTAGATTTACATCAGAGCTTATAACAACTAATGCCATTTTCTAATCTTTTTACAATTTATTTAATGACATGTTTTGATCATCTTGCAGTTTATTTTGGGGTTTGGCTTTTTATATTCGATAAAAAGTCAATCGAGATTAAATTAGATACTTTTTTTATGTGAGAGTAACAGAGTTTTATTTTTACTGGTTTTTCATCTGTTTCAAAATAAAATAATTTTTCCATCTTACTTTTGTATGGATAGTTAATTTTTTACAGGCTGTCGTTTAAGATTTTTACATCACCTATTCACTTCTTAACATATGCTGTTTTGTTTTGTTTTGTTTTTTTAATATATTTTTGTTTACAAGACTTTCACCTATTTTTTTTTTAATTTTATTTATTTTTTTTTTTGAATGTGTATGAATGTACTGTCTGTATGTAGGTTTGTGCACCCGTGTCGTGCAGTGCCGCGGAGGTCAGAAGAGGGTCTCGGATTCCCCTGGAACTGGAGTTCTCCTGGAATTGGAGTTACAGACGGTTTTTAGCCGCCATGTGGGTGCTGGGGATCGAACCCGGGTCCTCTGTAAGAGCAGTCGGTGCTCTTAACCGCTAGGCTATCTCTCCAGCCCC
>VZQC01000028.1:3404120-3517771 GCA_009823505.1 Rhizomys pruinosus
GGGGGGGGGCACCCCTTCAACCCCAGCACACAGGAGGCAGAGGCAGTGGATCCGTGGAGGTTCCGGGCCAACCGGGCCAAAGACAACAAGCCCCAGGCCAGCTGGGGTTATAGGGAGAACCTTACTAAAAAAAAAAAAAAAAAAAAAAAAAAAAAAAAAGAATATAAAATAAATACATACTTTTTACCCAATCCTTGTCCTTCATTTCTAACTTTATATATTAACAATGGGATAAAACCCAATAAATAAAAGGAATTCAATTCAATCATCCTTAAAGCTTAGAGATGGGTAAAAGAGGGAAGCACTCAACAATAATGCAAGGGCATTTAGTCCTTGACCAGTCCAAAATGTATCTACACATTCTCAAAGGAATCTGACTAGGAGAATGCAACAGCCAAGGTTTTGTTCCATTCTATTGCTGTTCACCAGAAGAACTTGGACAATACATTAATAACAGCAGCACAATTTTTCTTCAAATATAAGTAAATGTACTTAATTCTGAATTAACACATCGAAGTAACAAACATATACATGTCATTAACAGCTAAAGCAAATACTTTCTACTAAACAAAAAACAGACCAGTATACTACTTAATCATTTAACAAAAGACATACCAAAACTTCAGTGTAAAAGTCTCACTTGACGCCAAATACCTTCTGAGGATTATTGGAGTCACTGGTTTTGCCAGTGATGTTTTTCCATTTAAGCGACAAATGAACTAACACAAAGTTTAATACAATTATAAATAAGTTTCTCTTTGATTAAACAAATTCTATTCTTCTTGTCTCTGGAACAAAAACTATAAAAAATTACCAAATTCTAGTAATTTGAGAATGGAATGAAAGACAAAATAAGTAGGTAAAAAACTGTTGCTAAGAAAACTGACAGGATACCTCTTCCTAGTCCATCATTTGTAAAATCTCATCATGGTCTGGACACCATGCCTCACCATAGACAGGTGAACACTGACCACTGTATGGACCAAACTCTCCTCAGCCAGCATCAAATATTCTGCTATTGGACATTTAAAACATGTCCATCAATTCTTTTTAAAAAAGGAAGTATGGCAGTTCTTTTGTTATTATTTTAAGTGGAAATTGAAGCAGACAGGAACTTCCCCATTACTTTATTTAGATTAACCTTCGGTGTCACTACACTTATGACAAAAAAAACAAAAAACAAAAAACAAAAAATTGAAAATTTATGACCTAACAAAATCAGTCCTATTCTGCTCTTAAAATAGCCAGTTTATGAACAAGCATGGGTTATAAAGTCAGTAATCATATTAAAACTTTGCAGCACCTAGAAGGTAAGGTTCATTAGGATACATTATAAACAGTTGTTACAAATAGGATCCACAGAGATGTTTGATGCCTGTAGCAGTCTGAGGTTTTTCCTCCTCTTAATGCTTAGATGGGCCAACTTCTCTGCTGGTATGTCTTGGTACATCCTACACAATGCAAGGCTGTATCTTTTCTTTCTCAGCCATTAAGTTGGTGATGTTTTGACATGTGGGAACATACAGATCTATTTCCCATAGTTAGTTTTAAGATTAAATTGAAAATTTCTTTAGGCAAAAGTTTTAATATATAACTGTATCCCCCCTTTTTTGTTTTGTTTTTCATTACTTTATATTTTTTTCATTAGGACAAAGAAAAATTTGATGGTAAGGAAGTCAATCCTAACTATAAATTAAAGGTGATTGCTATAGAGGTTATCTCTTATAAAACTGGTAAAAACTGCTTTCTTTAATTGACTAATAGACATAGGAACTGTGAAAAGGATCATTCTCTATTCAGAACCAAATATAATACTAGAGTCTCTTTAAGCTATGCATTTAAGCAAAATATATTAATATGGGAGAGCTCTGATATCAGCAATGGATTATTCTGCTAAGGAGATGTTGGCCAGGGGATCCAAGCCCCCCCCCAAAGGTAAAGGATTCTTGCCTGTAAACTGGGATACCTGCAATAAGAGAGGCGATAAGGCCCTGTTGTTGAAGACTTGATGTAAGCATGGGAAAGATGTATTTAGACCATACTTGCAAGTGTACAGTTGGTCTCTGGTATACCAGAGAGTGCTACCAAAGGCAACTAAACCAATAAAACAAATATTGGTCTTCTTGAGTCAAGCAAGACTCCTCTGTCAGCATCAGCTACACCTCACATGCCCGGAAATACTGTGTAACAGTGGCAGCCATATGTCTGTATATCCCAAATCTAATTGGCTATTAGCTCTCTCCTTGGAGGAATAACTCATGGCTGATGCCACAAGCTTACATCCTCTAGTGGTTAGGAGATGTTATAAGCCACAGTAAGACCTTGTCATCTTTTACAGAAAAAAATGTAATTCATGGATTAGCATACCATCCAAACATCTGTGTCTATACCAAAGTAACTTACCAAAATAATTAGTACTGTTTAAATATCTATATATCTAATTGCCTGTGCTTCATTAGTAGGATTGAAAGGTTATTCCTGAACAAACTGCCAGCCCATGAAAAAAAACGGCCAGAACTGGTCAGAGTCCAAAACGACATCTCCAGAGAAAGTAGACTGTTTTGCTTCTTGTCCACCTGTGCCCCTTTTCTAAGCCTAGGGAACAATCTGCAGAAGAGGGGGCATGGTATAATGTAAGGGCTGTGATTGGGGTGAATGGTGAAACTACAGCAATATAGTCTGGACACTTATTTGATCAACTTGATTGTACATTCAAGCTCCTCCAGGTGGATGGTGGGACCCTTGGGCTGTGTGGGTTTGGGCACAACTGCTTGCAAGTTGGTTTTACATGAAGGATGCTTATACTCAAAACTTATTACTTATTGTTAAAAAATGAAATAAATGAAGGTAAATGGAAAAAAGAATAAAAGTAATAGATAAAATATTAAAAACAAAAAGGAATTTACTAAAAAATTCAGTATGGAAATGCCTCTGAAAACCCAGCAATAGCGACCAAATATCAGACTTTAGGAAATACACAGTACTCAGTACTATGCTTGATGACTGACAAGGTGTATTAGTCACTTTTCTGTTGCTGTGATAAAGCACCATGACCAAGGAACTTATAAAAGGAAGAGTTTTTTTGAGCTTACAATTAGCGGTTCCAGGGAATTAGAGTCCATTGTGGCGGGAGGCGTGGTGGCTGGATCTGGAGCAGCAAACCGAGGGTCACATCTTGCAAAGAGCGCAGGAAACAGAGAGAACAACTGTAGACCACGAGGCTTGTTAAAACTCACTAAGCCTGCCCCCAACAACGCACTTCTTCTAGCATGGCCACACCCTCCAAGACCTCCAAAAACAGCACCACCAACTGGAGACAAATGTCTGAATACCTAGAGCCTATGGGGGACACTCCTTCAAACCACCACATTCCACTCCCTGGCCCCCATAGGCTCTTGACCATATAAAATGCAAAATGCATTTGGTCCAACCTTAAAAGTCCTTATAGTCTCCACCAGTTTCAATGCCATTCAAAAGTCTGCAGTCCAAGTCTCTTCTGAGACTCAGGCCAATCTCTTAACTGTAAGCTCCTGTAAAATCAAAAGACAAATTACATACTCCCAACATACAGTGGAACCGAATACACATTCCCATTCCAAAAGGGAGGAATAGAGGCATAGTGAGGAAATACTGGACCAAAACAAGACTGAAAACCAGCAGGGCAAAAACCAAGTCCAGTAACTCCATGTGCGACTGCTGGGACTTGACTTCCAAAGGGCTTAGATGGCTCAGCTCTTCCAGATTTGCTTGCAACATACATCTCTTTCTGAGGCTCGTACCACTCCCTGTATGCAGCTCTCCTTGGCAAATATCTCACAGGTCTGGCATCGCGAATATCTTCTTGGGGTCTCTGCTGCCAATGAGACTTCACATTCACAGCTTCACGCAATGGCCTATCGGGGCCTTCCTTATGCAGGGACACAACTGATGCACTCTGTCTGACCTTGGCAGCTCTCTGAAACTGTGGAGGAAGAACTGAAGACCCCTTCACTCTTGCAAACTTCATGCCTCTAAAGCCAGCACCACGTAAATGAAACTGCCGAGTTTGGCTGCAAGTTTGGGATGGACCCTGGCCTATTTCAACCACATTTGCACCTTTTCTCTGCCCTGAACTTGTATCAGAAAACCCTTTCAGTATTTTCCTTTTAAAAGATGGAGGATTAGCTAGGTGTGGTCTTGCCCTGAAGGTACTGATTCTTTTGTTTACTTGTAAATCTCCAGGCCTCTCCTTAATCATTTTAGTCTCCTTATTAAAGGGAGCTTCTCCTTCACCTGCCTTGGCCCCACCTTTAATCTTCCTAGTGCAGTTTTCAGATACAAACTGTACATTCTGCATTTCCTTCTGCCCCATTTGCTCTTCTACACTGTAGATCTGCACAATATTCACCATTAAAAGCCACGCCACCTTTTCTACATTAGGCTGTCTTGAAATAGCCTCCACCAAAGACATCAGTCCATTGCTTTTCAACTTAGCATCAGGCAAGCATTTGTGCTGTGGGCAAATTGCTGCCAGACTCTTTATCAAAATATCCCAGTTGCTGTCTAAGTCTTTATTTTCCTCTGGAACCACATCTTTTGCAGCCATGCTTTCTTCCAGGCTTCTACTAGATTGGCCCATTAAGCTCTGATTACAGTAGTCAACAGCTTTTCTAGCCCAAAGTTCCAAAGTCTTCCACATTTCTCCAAACATCCACATGGTCAGGTTCTTCACCAAGAAGAACACCCCACTCCTGGTACCAATTAACTGTATTAGTCACTTTTCTGTTGCTGTGATAAAGCACCATGACCAAGGAACTTATAAAAGGAAGAGTTTATTTGAGCTTACGATTGGCGGTTCCAGGGAATTAGAGTCCATTGTGGTGGGAGGCATGGCGGCTGGATCTGGAGCAGCAAACCGAGGGTCACATCTCGCAAAGAGCACAGGAAACAGAGAGAACAACTGTAGACCATGAGGCTTGTTAAAACTCACTAAGCCTGCCCCCAACAACGCACTTCCTCTAGCATGGCCACACCCTCCAAGACCTCCAAAAACAGTGCCACGAACTGGAGACAAATGTCTGAATACCTAGAGCCTATGGGGGACACACATTCAAACCATCACACAAGGTGTTATTTATCATCATGGATAAGCAACATTTCACTGAGCTGCATGCTTACTGTAGATCAGATTTGTATCTGAGAAATAGTAAAACCAAAAGTTTGTTTTATTATACTGTCAAAATGTTCACAATGCTGTCTCAGGTGATCCCCCAATGGATATTGTCCAGGCTGCCACACTGTTCATAATAATTTAGATTATGGGGAACTACCTAGCACAGGTATACTGGCAGCCATTCGAAACAACTCTTTGGTTCTGAATAAGTATGTTAAAATGGGTTGGGTAATCATTTCTATGATCCAAATACTCAATAAAATAGTAAGAGGCTTAAAGCTATCCTGCCATTTAATGTTTGACTGGTACAAAATCAAAAGATACTAAATTCCATGTCAAATTTCTTAATACTCTACTGTCTAAAGAGTAAATTAAAAAGTCCCAAATGTAAATATAAAAATTCTGGCCTAGTCAGGTTTATATTCAGATCATATGTTTCTAGATTTTAACACTTGCAATAAATTTGAGAGTTGAAAGCGTAACAAAAATAAATGAGTTTTTAATTACAATATTAGCCTGTGACTCAGGTGAAAGGAAACATAACCTTTCCTGCAAGCTGCACCTTTACTGAGATCTGTGTTGTGGGGAGAACGGAAGCTTGACCACAATCTATTCCCCTGACCTCTGTAACTCAAGTAACATCTGCACACACACACACACACACACACACACAGGCACACACTTTACGTAAAAGCATCAAACAAAAAGAGACAATACACTTTTCTCTATCTCTTATGAATTTCTTGCTAGCAATAATCTCCACAAGATTTCTTTTCCTTCCTGAACAATGTCCAGCCCAGGCTGGACCAAACTCCAGATCCTCTTGTCTGTCCCCCGAAGGACCAGGACAGCAGGTATGCACCAACATGCCCGGCTTAGCAGATAAACTTTTGGAATTTCAACAGCTTAAAGGTCTTAACAAATTCAGGCTTTGTATCACATGGGCTTTGATTTGTATTTGGTTTACAGCAGCTTTACTTGAAATGATTTCTTTACATGCCGTAGCTCTGCTAGGTTATCCATCAATTTTATCAACTGTCACAGAATTTCTACATCAAGGATTTACTTGGGATCCAAATTCATCAAAGGTAAATATAAAAACAGAGGCAACTTTTTCTCTGGGATACACAAAATTCACAAATTTGGTAAGTATTTCTCTTTCATCATTTACAAATATATAAATTTGTTAGAAATGCATGCCTATTACATTCTGGTGACTTTTCACTTATAAGATGTATCTTCATTGCAAAAAGAAAGGAAAGGTGAAGTATTTTTCTCAAAAGCTATTTCTAATTAGTGAAATATATAATTTTAACTGATTTATCAGAAATTCTACTGTCAGGGTTATTTGTATTAGGTAACACACCAAAACAAAACATAAAGAAGAACTGAATAATCTTAGCATGCCTGGTTTAAGTTGTTTCTTGAAATATACTATATTATGCTTGTAACACCATTCCTTGCATGGATCCTTAGTTTTGAAAATAATCAAGATACATGAATAAACCCCAGCACATTACCCGATTAAAGGATCATCATCATCATCCTGTAGCTGAAGCCGGGAAAATGGACGGGTTGTAGACAGTCTGTTCTGCATTATTATAAGACCTGTTAAAGTGGTTAATACCAGTATGGAACCGACGGCAATTCCAATGGTTTCTGGGAGATTAATGCACCACTGGTCCACTAACAAGCACTTGGTATGAGCAAAGGTCCCATTATTGGGATGTGGTTTAAATCCCAGGATGTGGCACATCATTGGGTAAATATCTACAATGTTAATGGTGCTGTGCTTGTAGCCTTTGTGAAATGCAGGACCATGGGCAGCCAGGAATGGATGCATACTCGGCAAGGAATTGTCATAACCATGGTCACCTAATTTTGATGATGATGATGTATTTAGTACAATTGTCCAGCCTTCTTCAGCAACCAAAATAATGGGTTGAATTCAATCATTATGTTGGTAATAAAATCTGTTAGGAATATCTTCTTTGAGATAAACATGCATGTGCGGGCTGCAGGTTTTCAGACTGTCATAAGCCTCTGTTACATTTTTCATCTCTTTCTCAGTCTTTCTCAATATTCTCCATGTGGAAGTTGACTGTTTTGAGCAGAAGTTCACTGTTTCAGTCAGTTCTTTGATGCAGTCCTTTCTGTTGTTGTTGTTGTTGTTTCCAATATGCTCTTTTAATTTTATTTTGGGAAGAGCTGCAGCAACAGGGGTTAAATCTATAACACTGTAGTTTGAATGATCGATGCAGATATCCAAATTTATCAGTCCGTCCTCAGAACACTGAGTCATCCCATGATCACTTGTAATGATCACGTTAAGATTTTTTCCAGAGTCCCAACATCTTGAGTTTTTGGGCGAGGTCACCAATAAGGTCATCTATTCCTTGCAATGCCCCGCACATGTTGTCTTTATCTTCAGGTCCCTACTTGTGGCCGCTTGCATCTGGTTCTTCCCAATAGAGTGTTGCAAAGGTGACCGGTGGGCTGGAATTGCTAAGCCATGTGGTAATATTACTTAGTCTCTTGTCAAATGACACTGAGTGGCTATAATTCATAAAATAGGAAGGTGCGATATTGTGAATGGACACGTCAGTACCAGGCCACATAGCGTCAGCACTTGACCTGTTTTCCTCAAGTTCATTAGTCACCCAAATCGGCACTGCCCCGTTCCACCAAAAAGGGTCCTTATCATTAGATTCAGAATAATGTTTCTTTGTGACTTCATCAAACATAGAATTAGCCGCAATGCCATGGCTTTCCTCGTATAAACCTGTCACAATGCTATAGTGGTTTGGAAATGTTTTTCTGATAAGTATATTTTTAACATGTTGCACCAAGACAACTTCTTTGATAAAATTCTGGAGATGAGGAAAGTCATAATTCTTCAGATAGTCAGCTCTAAAGCCATCGAAAGACACCAGTAGTAACTTGGGTGGCAAACCATAGGCAGAGTCACCGCCACAACTAGTGATGAGTCCCACAAACAAATATATCCAAATATATCACTAATAACTTCATAGTGAGCAGGCCAAATACAGTGGTCAGGGTTCCCGCCACCACCGCTTTGCTCCGACACGCGGAACTCCACACTAGCGGAACCAAGCTCCAGGGTACTTGGGGGCTAGGGGGATCGGAGGGAGAGAGACTCTGAAGAAAGCTTCCTGCGGCGCCTGCGCAGTAGTGGACATCCCTCGCTGCCCTGGACTGCCCGCTAGAGACCCGAGCTGCTGGGGGCGCTCAGAGTTTGCACAGAGGTTGTAGAAGGTATTAATTTTGACCACTTTATTATCTTGAGTTTGTTTCATGGGCTATGTTAAAACATTTTTTTTTTTGCCTTTCATGGTTTAAATCCATTTTACTTTGAGTACCTAAATGGCCTTTATAGACCTTAAAGAGCAAATTGAATAGGTTTAATGTCAACTTGATACACCTGGGAAAAAATAAAACACCTCAATAATTGCTCTCATTGGACTGGCCTGATCCCATTGTGGGCAATTCCATCCTTGGCCATATATTTCTATAGTGTGTAAAGTAGGCTTTTTTTGTTTTTTTTTTTTTTTGGTCTTTTTCGAGACAGGTCTCCCTTAGCCCCAGCTTCCGTGGAACTCACTTTGTAGACAGGCTGGCCTTGAACTACAAAAGATACGCCTGCCTTTGCCTCCCAAGTGCTAGATTAAAGCATGCACCACCACGCCCGCTGACCAATATTCTAATTGTATAAGTAGGCTGAAATGAGCCAGCAACACAAGCCAGTAAGGATCATCTTTCCTAGCCTGTGCTGCAGCACTACCAGGCTTACCATGAGTTTTTATTATTTGTCAAATATTTTCCACAGCAATTAAGAATGTCTTAAGTCAATGTCAAGCTATGTGTTATATGGTAATTAAAATACCAAATTATTTCAACTGATCCTCTTGGAGATTTAACAACCACCACTTAAAGCTCCATCTGATTTGGCAAGAGGGATTTGAAGAGACAATCTTTTGGCCCTACCCTCTGAGGTCTGCCTAAGTCCTAGGGTCCTGCATGGGACCTTTCTACATGTCCTATGCCAGCGAGTCACCAGTCATTCCATGCCAGGGAGTCTGAGATTCACTTAAAAGAGATTTATCCAGCCAGTGTCCAGTCACAGGGAGAAAAGTCATATAGAAGAGAAACTCCTCAGCTCAAAGTGACGCTCGCGTCAAGCAAGACCTGACTTTGTCCTCAATAGATGGAATGGTAAAAAGAACAGGTGCAAGGACTGAGTGACCCTAAGGATGAGAACCTTAACTGACCTAAACACAAAAACTAATTAATTTATCTGAGCTAACTGATGGCTTTAAACACCCCAACAGGAAACTAATCAAAGTGAAAATAACTTATACCTTAATACCAGAGAGAAAGGCGAGAGACCTACTGCACCAAGTTAGAAACCTACCATGCATGCATGTAGAAAATATCTCAGAGATAGGTGACGAGATTACCTGCCATGCTAGAAAATACTATACTCATATTGGGACAGAGGATTGATTACTAAGAGAACAACATGTACTTGGAGACTGACCATTAGAGACTGACTTGTACAGGGTTAGCCTCAGGTCATCTAGGATAGGTCTTGCCAGTTAGCTGCTCTCCAGGCAGGCAGCCTGTGCCTGGACGTCCTGAATACTCCAAGTAGTTTCCAAGTAGTATCATTATAAGGGAGTAACAATACTGAGCCCATTGAATGGGCAGGACTTGATAATGGCCCTTTGGAAATTAAAAACAATCTGTTAACCACAATCCCTATACTGGGCACTATTAATTATTACAGGTACTTGACAAAGGGGGTTGGTTAACAACACTGGGACAAAGTACATCTGTGGCAAACAGCTTTTTAGAATATTATATGATTTATAGCCATACCATTAAATGGGTCAGTATTATTAACCAAAACAGTAATATGTGGTACAAGTTACAGGGTGAGTCAAAGGAGGATTGTAGGGAAAGTCCAATAGTCCCTCCTTTACTAGTTACAAGAGTCACCGAGCCATAGATAACTCAATACTGGTTTTAGCCACTTTATCATAGACTGTAACTGGTGTGCATACAAGGCCAAGGAGGAGACTAAAATTTTGACTTTAACAGTCATAATAACTCCATACCTCTATAACCTTATTGAGATTTTTTGTTGTTGTTCTTTTTGAGACAGGGTCTCCTGTAGCCCAGCGTCGGGGAACTCACTCTGTAGACCGGGCTGGCCTTGAACTCACAAGATCCACCTGCCTCTCTGCCTCCAAGTGCTAGGATTAAAGATGTGACACCACTGCCCAGCAACCTTATTTTAGATTTTAACACAATTGTTACACTTGCTCAACGCATTTAATACACTTGCTTAGACTTTCTCATCATCCCTTCTATTCTAAATATCACGGCCATCTTAATCTTCTTTCTTTTTTTAAATGAATTTTTAACTTTTAAAAATTTTCTTTACTAAGAACTCCGAATAATGATATTGACCAGATCTTCAATAAATAATAGATGAAAGATACCAACTAAAAAGACAAACATACAAACACAGAGTACATAGAACACAAAATAGAACAGAAAAGAATTCCACACCATAGTAAAACACTAGATGTCAAATCAAAGAGAGAATACTGAAAGCTGAAAAGAAAAACAAGTCACATATTAAAGAAAACCCATAGAAATACAGCTAACATTTCCATGCAAACTATGAAACCCAGAAGAGCTTGTCAAAATGAACTCACCAGGAATAAATAAAATATGATTCTCCAGCCTTGAGTGTTGGTGTTCTCTTGAGTCATCGCAACACCTGGTCACGGTGTTTCTTGAACTCTTCACCCATCCTGATGTCACCTGATGTTTCAGGACTTAGATTTCAGTTTCTAAAGCATTCCTGGAACTGAATGACAATGACAATACAAACACAACATAACCTATGGGAACCTTAAAAGCAGTCCAAGAGGGAGTTTATAGCCCTGGGGGCTTCATTAGAAAAACAGAAAGAGCACAAGTGAATGATCTAACACTGCAGCTAAAAGCACTTGAGAGCAAAAACAGATGACCCTAAACGCAACAGACAGGAAGAAATAAAAATAAGAGCAGAAATCAATGAATAGAAACAAAGACAACAATAACAAAAACCAATGAGCCAAAAGTTGGTTCTTGAAAGAAATAAACAAGATAGACAGACCTCTCGCCAGTTAACCAAAGAAAGAGGAACAACTCCAAATCATACAATCAGTGATGAAAAAAGGCAAATACCACAACAGACAAGGAAAAGATCAGAAAAATCATATGGGAATATACAGAACCCTATATTCTATCAAGTTTGAAAACCAGAAGAAATGGATGATATCTGAAATCTGAGAATCAACAAAGCTCAGCCAAGAAGAGATCAGCAGCTCAGTTCTGAGAAAACAGTTCTAAAACAGGGAAGTGTCTGTGACATACAATTAGTTTACTGAAAATGAAATAAATGGAACTGATCAGTGCTTTAAAATCTGAAAATGTTCTCTACTAACCATTGAGTTTCCAAGAAAAAGAGCACTTTGATGAAAATACCCGTTATTAATTGTGAGAAGTGTTTTAATTTTAAGATATGTTTAATTATAGAGTCTTTAGATTGGCGGTTCTAATAATATTTGATAAGTCTGATGCTCATCAGAAGTAGGGAAGGACTGTGGCTAGAGAGAGGTAGAGAAAGCACCACTACAGACAGACCCCTGACCTACCGAGTTCTGATTCCAGAACCCAGGTAAATGCTGGTTGGCCATGGCAGCATGAGTGTAATTCAGTGCTCAGAAAGGCAGAGACAGGGTCCCCTGAGAGCTGGCCATCTAGACCAGCCCCTGCCGTGAGCTCTGGGTTCATGTGGGAGACCCTGCCTCAATGAAATGGTTGAGAAAGAACAAGGAAGATCCTGAAAGTNTTGCATCCTGTGGTCCCACAACAGACCTGCTCCCATCTCTGAACAGTTTCTCATGAAGTACAAACCTACAGAGAAACTTTTTGGTCACAAGTTATTTCAGTTCTTTTTTTTTTTTTTTTTAGACAGGGTCTCCCTGTAGCCCCAGCTGTCCTGGAACTCACCTTGTAGACCAGGCTGGCCTTGAACTAACAAAGATACGCCTGCCTCTGCCTCCCAAGTGCTAGGATTAAAGGCATGCACCACCACGCCCGGCTGACCATATATTTCTATATTGTATAAAGTAGGCTGAACATGAGCCAGCAACACAAGCCAGTAAGGATCATCCTTTCCTAGCCTGTGCTGCAGTTACTATCACCAGGCTCCTACTATGAGCTTTTACTATTACAGAGTTTTGCCACAGCAATTAAGAATGCTTAAGTCAATGTACAAGCTATGTGTTATATGGTAATTAAAATACCAAATTTATTCAACTGATCCTCTTGGAGGTTTAACGACCATGCTTAAAGCTCCATTCTGATTTGGCAAGAGGGATTTGAAGAGACAATCTTTTGGCCCTTACCCTCTGAGGTCTGCCTAAGTCCTAGGGTCCTGCTTGGGCACCTTTCTACATGTCCTATGGCAGCGAGTCACCAGTCATCCTGGGCCAGGGAGGTCTTGGAGATTCACTTAAAAAGACTTCATCCAGCCAGTGTCCAGTCACAGGGAGAAAAGTCAATATAGAGGAGAAACTCCTCAAGCTTCAAAGTGACGCTCCGGTCAAGCAAGACCTGACTTTGTCCTCACATAGATGGAACTGGTAAAAAGAGACAGGTGCAAGGACTGAGTGACCCCTAAGGATGAGAACCTTAACTGACCTAAACACCAAAACTAATTTAATTTATCTGAGCTAACCGTATGGCTTTAAACACCCCAACAGGAAACTATAATCAAAAGTGAAAATAACTTATACCTTAATACCAGAGAGAAAGGCGAGAGACCTACTGCACCAAGTTAGAAACCTACCATGTCATGTTAGAAAATATCTCAGAGATAGGTGACAGATTTACTCTGCCATGCTAGAAAATACTTAGACTCATATTGGGACAGAGGATTGATTACTAAGAGAACAACATGTACTTGGAGACTGACCATTAGAGACTGACTTGTACAGGGTTAGCCTCAGGTCATCTAGGATAGGTCTTGCCAGCTAACTGCTCTCCAGGCAGGCAGCCTGTGCCTGGAAGTCCTGAATACTCAGTTTCCAAATAGTATCATTATAAGGGAGCAACAATACTGAGCCCATTGAATGGGCAGGACTTGATAATGGCCCTTTGGAAATTAAAAACAATCTGTTAACCACAATCCCTATACTGGGCACTATTAATTATTACAGGTACTATGACAAAAGGGGGTTGGTTAACAACACTGGGACAAAGTACATCTGTGGCAAACAGCTTTTTAGAATATTATATGATTTATAGCCATACCATTAAATGGGTCAGTATTATTAACCAAAACAGTAATATGTGGTACAAGTTACAGGGTGAGTCAAAGGAGGATTTGTAGGGAAAGTCCAATAAGTCCCTCCTTTACTAGTTACAAGAGTCACCGTAGCCATAGATAACTCAATACTTGTTTTAGTCCACTTTATCTAAGACTGTAACTGGGTGTGCATACAAGCCAGAGGAGGAGACTGAAAATTTTGACTGTAACAGTCATAATAACTCCATATCTCTATAACCTTATTTAGATTTTTTTGTTGTTGTTCTTTTTGAGACAGGGTCTCCCTGTAGCACCAGCTGTCCTGGAACTCACTCTGTAGACCAGGCTGGCCTTGAACTCACAAAGATCCACCTGCCTCTGCCTCCCAAGTGCTAGGATTAAAGATGTGAGCCACCACGCCCAGCAACCTTATTTAGATTTTAACACAATTGTTACACTTGCTCAGACCATTTAATACACTTGCTTAGACTTTCTCATTATCCCTTCTATTCTATAAATATCCAGCCATCTTAATCTTCTTTCTTTTTTTAAATGAATTTTTAACTTTTTAAAAAATTTTCTTTACTAAGAACTCCAGAATAATGATATTGACCAGATCTTCAATAAATTAAGGAGAGACATACCCATACAAATACAAGAAGCACATAGAACACAAAATAGAACCAGAAAAGAAATTCCCACACCATAGTAAAAACACTAGATGTTCAAATCAAAGAGAGAATACTGAAAGCTGTAAAAGAAAAACAAGTCACATATTAAAGAAAACCCATTAGAAATACAGCTAACATTTCCATGCAAACTATGAAACCCAGAAGAGCTTGGTCAAAAATGAACTCACCAGGAATAAATAAAATATGATTCTCCAGCCTTGAGTGTTGGTGTTCTCTTGAGTCATCGCAACACCTGGTCACGGTGTTTCTTGAACTCTTCACCCATCCTGATGTCACCTGATGTCTCAGGACTTAGATTTCAGTTTCTAAAAGCATTCCTGGAACTGAATGACAATGACAATACAACACAACATAACCTATGGGATACCTTAAAAGCAGTCCTAAGAGGGAAGTTTATAGCCCTGGGGGCCTACATTAGAAAAACAGAAAGAGCACAAGTGAATGATCTAACACTACAGCTAAAAGCACTTGAGAGGCAACAACAGATGAACCCTAAACGCAACAGACAGGAAGAAATAAAAATCAGAGCAGAAATCAATGAAATAGAAACAAAGACAACAATACAAAAAACCAATGAAGCCAAAAGTTGGTTCTTTGAAAGAATAAACAAGATAGACAGACCTCTCGCCCAGTTAACCAAAAGAAAGAAGGAACAACTCCAAATCAATACAATCAGTGATGAAAAGGGAAATACCACAACAGACAAGGAAAAGATCCAGAAAATCATATGGGAATATTACAAGAACCTATATTCTATCAAGTTTGAAAACCTAGAAGAAATGGATGAATATCTGAAATCCTGGGAATCACCAAAGCTCAGCCAAGAAGAGATCAGCAGCTCAGTTTCTGAGAAAAACAGTTCTAAAACAGGGAAGTGTCTGTGACATACAATTAGTTTACTGAAAATGAAATAAATGGAACTGATCAGTGCTTTAAAATCTGAAAATGTTCTCTACTAACCATTGAGTTTCCAAGAAAAAGAGCACTTTGATGAAAATACCCGTTATTAATTGTGAGAAGTGTTTTAATTTTAAGATATGTTTAATTGTAGAGTCTTTAGATTAGTATAGGCAGTCCTAATAATATTTCATAAGTCTGATGTTCATTGGAAGTAGAGAAGGACTGTGGAAACAGAGAGGTAAAGGGAAATCACCACTATAGACAGACCCCTGACCTACCAGAGTTCTGATTCCCAGAACCCAGGTAAATGCTGGCTGGCCATGGCAGCATGAGTGTAATTCAGTGCTCAGAAGGCAGAGACAGGGTCCCCTGAGCAGCTGGCCATCTAGACCAGTCCCTGTCAGTGAGCTCTGGGTTCATGTGGGAGACCCTGCCTCAATGAAATGGTTGGAGAAAGAACAAGGAAGATCCTCAAAGTCAACCTCACACCTCTACACACATGCCCATGGGTACTTATGCACCCACACACATGTGAACATGCGTGTGCACACACACACACACACTCAAACACCAAAGAGAGATTGGGAAAGAGAGGGAAGAGGGCAGGAGAGAGAGAGAGAGAGAGAGAGAGAGAGAGAGAGAGAGAGAGAGAGAGAGAGAATGAGCAAAAAATTGACATTTCTGTGATGACCAAGACAGGATCCACCTTGCTGAATACACAGAGACCAGCCAGCTGCTCTCAGGCTCACTGATGAATCACCACTGCCTGGATTGTGAGCCAGGAGAGATGGAACCACACTAATACTGTGACGTTTACTTTTATAACTTCAAACTATGGCTAAGAATTAAAATTAACTCATTTCATTTTTTCAAGATACTGAAAATTGTTGGTAAAATTATGCATTAACCTGTTGGACATGGTTATTGAATTTTTAAAGCTAAAATTTGATTATACTTTATCTTTTGCACTACTTTGAATAACATTGAAGAATAACATCTTTGGTGGGTTGGTGGCACATACCTTTAATCTCAGCACTGTGAAGGCAGAGGCAGGGGGATCTCTGTGAACTTTTGGCCACCCTGGTGTATGTAGTGGGTTTCAGATTTTTAAAAAATGCAAACAAATGGGAAGTCAGTCTATACTTTAGAATCTTTGGGTGACAGAGAAAACAGGCGGCAGTAAAGGAAACCCACCCCCTTAATGTAGACAGAGTGGCAGAATGTGGGGGGGGGGTTAGGGGAAGGTGTGAAGCAAAAGCATTGAACAAAGCTCCTTTGTTCCTGGTTTTCCTCTCCTGTGTTTTCAGGTGCAGGAGACGATGTCCAGGCTCCCCAATTACTGTCCTTACTTTCCAGTGATGAGCCAGAATCAACACAGTTGAATTCCAGCAGCTGAAAGTGAGTCTGCATTACTGTGTTCACAGCAGCTCCTGTAATGGACCCCAGGAGAGGCCAGGCGGCACCCAAACTGACTCAAGTGCTAGAACCCGAATGGGTCTCTAGCCAGAGAAACGGAAGCACAGCTGCCATTGGGACAAGCCCAGGAGCTCAGGAATTCCCTGAGACGCCACCTAAGCCACACCAAGATTCCTGGGTTTAACTGATGATGAGAATTTTACTAATACCTAGCGAAAGGCAGGTTATTTGAGAGAGGATCTCCCTGTAGCAACTGGCCTGGAACTTCGCAGGCAGACCAGGCTGTCTGAACCCTCAGAGACCCTCCTACCTCTGCATCCTGAGGGCTGGGATCAAAAGCATGCACTATCAAGTCAGACTCAACTGGCAATTTACACCACACTTAAGCATGCCTGTTAAGATAAAATAGTTGTTCTAGGGAAAGATGTGCAAGTTAGCAGAGCCTCCCAGGAAGAGATAGCCCAACCCCCACATCTGCACAAAGCAGAGTCCAGCTGCAAGAATATGGGCAAAGCCATAAAGAAGGGATAACAAAGAACAGTCCCACAGTTCATCCCCAGCTCAGAAGGCCAGTTAACATATCAACTCAAGGCTGCACTCAGTTGGGGTTCAGGATTCAGGAACCAGATGCTGGGGCCTGGATCAGAGATAGCAGAGCCTGCAGAGCCAGAGCTGGAGATGCAGCAGCAGCAGCAGCAGCAGCAGCAGCAGCAGCAGCAGCAGCAGCAGCAGCAAGAGGGCCTCTGGGTAGAGATTACTTTCCAGGGATGAGCCAGAATCACCACAGTTGAATTCCAGCAGCTGACTGTACATCAGCATTACTGAGCTCAAGTCCCTGTAGGCTGGGACTAAAGAAAAGAAACACCATGTGACTGCACAAGAAGACTATTCTGTTGTGTCAGGGCAAGATTATTGCAGTGTGATTAAGCTAATTAACTTCCAGGGAACAAAAAGCAAGAGAGTTCACAGTGTAGGGACTGAAAATCTTCAGAGAATGTCAGAGAGGAAGGGTTTGCCAGTTTGACCATGTTTGCCATTTAGTACTTAGGGGAGTTAGATACACACCCCACACAGGCCACAGACACACACAGGCCACAGACAGGAAATCTATCTTTCTTGATTACTGTGTATTAAAGGGGAACTTCCAGGTTCTTGAGAAAAATATTCCTGTCTTGGAGGTGACAAGGAGGTAAGATCAAAGGATAGAATATATATATATATATTTATATATATACTTATATATTTGTCTTTTTGAGACAGGGTCTCCCTATAGCACCAGAAGTCCTGAAACTCGCTCTGTAGACCAGGCTGGCCTTGAACTCACAAAGATCTGCCTGCCTCTGCCTCCCAAGTGCTAGGATTTAAGGCATGTGCCACCACACCTGGCTGGATAGCAAATATTTTTAAGTGAATGTTGCAAGAGCAATCAGAGGCTCATGGTCAGGAAGAAGCCTGTCTCCAGTCAAGCTAAGAACACTAAAGCTGAGATCCACACATAATTCTTCTTGAGAGTTATTTTTATATTACTTTACCCTCAAGGTTTCTGCAAGAAAGATGAAACAGAATGGCTTATGTAACTTTTCAAAATCTAAGTATTTAAAATTACAGTTTTTTTTTTATTATAAGATGTCCTAGTTTGTCTTCCATTGCTCTGACAAAACACTCTGACTGACACCAACTTGGGGAGGAAAGGGTTTATTCAGCTTACATCTCCTGGGTCACAGTTCATCACTTAGGGAGCCCAAGGCAGGAACTCAGGGCAGGAACCTGGAGGCAGGAGCTGAAGCACAAGCCATGGAGGAATGCTGTTCACTGGCTTGCTCTCCTGGCTCCTGCCCAGCCCACCTTCTTATACTGTACACAACAACCTGCCCAGGGTGGCACCACTCATTGTGGGCTGGGCCCTCCCACACTGCTCGACCATCAAGACAATACTCCACAGATGTGGCCACAGGCCAATCCAATGGAGCCAATTCCCCAATTGAGGCTCCCTCAACCCAGGTGTGTCAAGTTGACACTAAAGCTATCCAGCACAATTGACCCCTTGTCAACTTGACACACAAAACACATCACTATTAAACCACCACCTTTCCAGTTCTTATCCCCAAAGTATGATGTTAACATTAATCACAACCTAAGACAGTACAACCTTAAAAGCCCCACAGTCCTTAAAATGTCCAAACACTTAAAAGTTCACAGTCTATTAAAAGTCTCTTAACTGTGGGCTGCTGTAAAATCCAAAACAAGTACTGTCTTATTTCAAAGGGAAGAATCAGGCACACTCAAACAAAACCTAAGTCCAGCAAAGTAGCTCAAGGCTGGACACCTGGGATTCACTCACGATCTTCTGGGCTCCAAAGGGTCTCGGCAGCTCCCCCTCTCCGACTCTGCCGTCCGTGGCACACTCATCTCGCAGGCCCAGGCCGACTCCATTCTACACCTACCGCTGCTCTTGGTGGTCGTCCCAGGGTACCGGCATCTCCAAAAAGCTGGGGTCGCTACTGAAACTGAGGCAGCACCTTCACCAATGGTCTCTTCTGACCTCTCCTGGTGCAAAGCCTCAGCTTCTCTCCATGACCCCTGCAATCCTGGGGTCTTCACAGCAACCGAGGTGCACTTCCACCAATGGTCTTTCCTGACCTCTCACAGTGCCAAGCCTCGGCTGCTCTCTGTGACCCCCTCAAATTTCAACACCGGAACCATATAGGAGACTCTTACACGTTACCAAGTCCTGCTTCTGGCTCGAGATGGAGGCTCAGGCCCCTTCTGGATCACAGCTTCTGTGTGCTGACCCTGAAGAAATTCTTCCCAGAAGATTTCACCACAGTGATGCTGGTCTCTTGTTACTTACAGCTGATTTTTCAGCCCCAGCTAACCAGCATCAATTGTCCCAGTACAACAAAGATTTCACTTCAGGTTCTGGTCTCTTGTTACTTACAGCTGATTCTTCAGCCCCAGCTGACCAGAACCCACAGATTACACAGTCCTGATGATCTCTGCTCCCCTTTGAAACTAGAAACTTCACAAGCCAGGCCTCCATCTTCTACAACTCCTTCAGCAAAACTGCTCCAAGCTCCACAGCAACAATCTTTAGGCATTCAATGATCTTCCCAGCCCAAAGTTCCAAACGCCTCCACAATCCTTCCCCAAAACACCAAGGTCAGGTCTGTCACAGCAATACCCCACTCGTCTGGTACCAATTTCTGTCCTAGTTTGTCTTCCATTGCTGTGACAAAACACTCTGACCGACACCAACTTGGGGAGGAAAGGGTTTATTCAGCTTACATCTCCTGGGTCACAGTTCATCACTTAGGGAGCCCAAGGCAGGAACTCAGGGCAGGAACCTGGAGGCAGGAGCTGAAGCACAGGCCATGGAGGAATGCTGTTCACTGGCTTGCTCCCCTGGCTCATGCCCAGCCTGCCTTCTTATATGGTACACAACAACCTGCCCAGGGTGGCACCACTCATTGGGAGCTGGCCCTCCCACACTGCTGGACCATCAAGACAATACTCTACAGATGTGGCCACAGGCAAATCCAATGGAGCCAATTCCCCAATTGAGGCTCCCTGAACTCAGGTGTGTCAAGTTGACACTAAAGCTATCCAGCACATAAGATATCTGCAGAGCAGGATGATGAAGACTGGTTTGATTTACCTGAACTTGGATAGAGCCCTTAGCTGAGATCATATAGGACCTTTAGGCCCAGGCTCAGGCAAATTGTGAGCAGCAGGTGATGTATTTCTTTACTTATTCCTCTATGTGTCTTGGTGTTTCTGGAATTGTAACAACAACCACTAATAGATACTGTAGGCTGCAAAGCAAGTCTGAGCTTGGGAATGAAAAATCAGAACTTCCACCTTCATCTTTACACATTTACAAAACCAAGAAAAATGATCCCTAGCTGATACAAGTGTTGGTGCATGAAATAAAAGTAATGTATGCTTAAATGTTTTACCAGTTATTTCTACTATGTTGCATCAACTATGGATGATTATGGATGAAAGGTATCTTAGTATTTGCACAACCTCTGCAAATATTACATTGTGCTTTAGATAATTCCTAAATTATGTACAATTCCTAAGACTGTTTCAGGATATAGAAATAGCGGCCACAAGGTAGTTGTTTGTAGAATGATGGGACACATTCTGTACATGTTCAGAGATGCAACAATTTTTATGTGAATAGTTTCCATTGGCAGTGAAGTGGGTCTAAGGATATGGGACAGAGGGATATGAGGCCAATTGTCTTCCATCTCACTTTCTGTTCCTACTGTTCAAGGTTTCTCTCTTCTCTCTCTCTCTCTCTCTCTCTCTCTCTCTCTCTCTCTCACACACACACACACACACTTCAATGAATGTCGGCATCACTGGTCTACCGGCCAGAGACCATTGGTATTTGCCTACAATTTTTATTACATGATTCAGCCACTGGAAATTATGTTTTTCAAAAAAGTCAATAGAAAAACTAGGAATTAACAGGCAATTCTGAAATGTAATTAGAGTAGAAGATAATATTGTAGCATACCTGGCATAAAAGTTTAATATGTAACTCTAAGAATGTAATTTCTACTAAGAAATATTTAGAAAAATACGAAACATAACATAGACATCAGTAGCCATAGAAATTAGCAACCCCACTGGGCATGGCGGTACACATCATTAGTCCCAGCACTCAGGAAGTGGAGGAAGGTGGATCTTTGGGAGTTCAAGTCCAGCCTGGGCTAAATAGTGAAATAGTGAGTTCTAGTCCAGCTGTGGCTACAGGGAGACTCTGTCTTCCCCTCCCCCAAAAGGCAACCATAGCCATGCAGGTTGGGGCATGCCTACATCCTGACTTTGACCTTGAGAAGTGGAAAAAGGGAGAGCAAGCGTTCAAGGTCATCCTTAACCACATAGGGAGTTTGAGGCCAGCGGAGGCCACAGGAAACCCTATCTCAAAGAGTAAAACGAAATGAAAAGTAATTGGAAACTCTGACCCAGAATGGTATCTGGTTCTAATAATGCAATTTAGAAAGCCATTTATATATGTAAGTATCGGAAACCAAACTGAGAGCAAAAGGGATTATAGTTAAATCAGAGGAGCAGGAGCTAGCTAATATTTCCCCATATTGCATTTATCAATAAAATTCTTATATTTTTCATATGAAACCCATGATTTTAAAACAGTCTAGAAACAAATTATATTGAAAAAATACATTATGATTATATTTCGAATATTGCTGTATCTCAACTTTAAGAAACAGAACAAAGTGTCATATAGTAATAGACATGGTTACCCAAAACAACAAATGTCTCAGTGTTGTAGACATTAAGTACATGTTATATTACAGCATGGGATTCCCTCTTTCCTGCCATTTCAGTTTCTACAGTTTCAGGAAGCGCCAGTGGACAATGATTTAAAATGATTAAATAGAACATTTTAGGAATAAGTGACTCATGTTTTATCGTGGTCACACAATGAAATCTTTCGCCATCTTGGTCAAGACTGGAATCAGCAGTTACCAGTCCATTCAAATAAATCTTAGTTTACTCAATAATGGCCCACAAGTTGCAGAAGAGGTCATGCTGGCAGCACGGTTATGACAAAAAAAAAACAACAACAACAACAACAACTGTAATTTGCTCTCTTTATATAAAAGATGGAGGTACTGAAGGGGAAGGAAAGTGGTTTTGTTGTCAGACATTGAACTGCATAAGTCATAGCCACATGTGGAGGCTTCGGCTGTTTGCAGATGTGCTCCTCACCCCCGGGGATTGATGTCCCAGCAAGGCAGGAGGAAGGATTCACTCCTGGGATGAGAGTCTCATGCAGAACACCAGTTTATTTCCCCAAGACTCAGGTTTATATGGACAAAAAGTTGGCGGGCGTCAGCAAGCCCACACAGAGCCACATTCCAAGGGAAGGTTTGAAAACATGAGCCAGGTAAGCTTTTCATAGGGAAAGTGGGAGAGGCTTTACGGGAAGGACCTGTGTGGGGCAGAAGTCAGCTTGGAGGTCGCCCACCTAGATGGCTTTTCCTAGAACACGGGGCTGCAGGGCCTGGCGGCCAGCTGCGTCTCATATCGGCTGGGCAGTGCTCTGCCTGGCAGGGGTTTGTGAGGTACTGTGTTCAGTCTCCCTACTCATCAGAGACACAGGCTGCCTTCTAAGGTTCAGGCCTGAACTTACTCCAAGTTAATTCATCCTAGTCACCACAGCCACAGTGTGTGATAGGTGCTTAGTTAAGATGGAAAGGTGTGTGTGTGTGTGTGTGTGTGTGTGTGTGTGTGTGTGTGTAGAAGAACTGAATACACAATGTGGTATTGTCGAAAGTTTCAGTCACCCATCAGGAGTTTTGGAAACATAGAGGTGGGGAGGAACTATTGTCTGACTTTTATTCCAGATGTGCCCATCTGAGGTAAACATGTCTTCTCTCACCTTCTCAGATGCCCGTCGGTGCCCACGTTGGCATCAGTTGGCTCTCAGAGTCTGCTGTACTGTGCCGATTGTCCTTGTGCTGGGCTTGATTGGATGCAGTGTTTTAGGTGAGTGAAATACGGATCATGTGCTCTGTTTCCATCGTACGTGTTACGACCTCTTCACGTCACGTGGTGACATGGAGCCTAGGGGAAGACCAGTGAAATGAAGAGTTACAGGACAGGGCCCCAAGTCCACGTGGAAGCTTCATTTTCTTCCCCATTTCTGTTAACTGTTCTGAGAGTCATGATGGGGCCAGACACGTGTGCACTCAGAATTTGTAAAAAGTTCCCAAGTATGACAAAAGAGGAAAATAAGACAGAAAATGAAAATGCCCAGATATTCAGTTTATTGTCTACTAATCTCCATGGCAGTAGAATGTCTTTATCTCAGAGTCATTCTGAAGACAAGAAAGTTGGTTCAAGAGTGTGATCAATTCAAGAGTTTTAGTTCCACCTCAGATAATCTGAGCCTAACAGCTGTGTGGATCCACTTGCTCTGTGATTTTCTTGTTTTCTATGAACTGTCTCCAAACTGGACCCTTAGTTTGATAACACTTTCTGTATGAGTGGTTGGCATACATGTGTTTAAGGGTACCACATGTCTGCAGTATCCACAGAGGCCAGAAGAAGATGTTGGGTCCATTGGAAGTAGACTTAATGATAGGTAAGAGCTGGGGACTGTAGAGGACTGGGTCCAGGTCCTCTGCAGAGCAATAACTACTCTGACACTGGACAGAGGACAGAAGAAGGTGTTGGGTCCATTGGAAGTAGACTTAATGATAGGTAATAACTGGGGACTGTAGAGGACTGGGTCCAAGTCCTCTGCAGAGCAATAACTGCTCCAACACTGGAAAGAGGCCAGAGGAAGGTGCTGGATCCATTGGAACTAGGCTTAATGATAAATAATAGCTGGGGACTGTAGAGGACTGGGTCCATGTCCTCTGCAGAGCAATAACTGCTCTGACACTGGACAGTCTCTCCAGGCCCTTGCAGGAGATACTTTTGTCTTTAGCTCATATGTTCAGGTTTGTTGAAAAATTGATTTCCTTTAAAAATTTTTATTTTTATTTTATGTATATGAATGTTATGCATGCATGTATGTGCACTAGTGTCCTATAATACCTAAAATAGGCTGTGATATCCCTAGGAATTGGGATTACAGGTAGTTGTTAGATGCCACCTAGATGCTGGGATTTTAACCTACGTCTATTGCAAGACAGCGAGTGCTCTTCACCACTGAGCCATCTCTCCAGTCCTATAACTTGTTTTCTTGATGTGAGAAATATAGCATCCATTCTACCATTTGTTTCAGCATCTAATTCTCTTCATGTCTTTTCTAATTCACAAGTGGGATTCTTAATACAAAAGTCATCCACAGAAGAAAGCAATGCGGATGTTCACGAGAACAGGACTGAAACAACAGGTGAATCCCTGCCTTGAATTTCCTAAGTATAACATTTGATAGATAACATGTGTCACTGTAGTTAAGGCTGACAACAGTCCACTCATGAACTTTATAGCCATTATTTTGTTTGAGAAGACAGAGGAGTAAAAGGTGAAGCAACTTGAGTCACGTGACTGGTAGGTGATGATGCTGGGAACTGTGTCCTGTGACCTTGAAGCCTGTGATCTCAACCACTGGCCGTGCTGCCGCAGGCTGCTGGCTCACTTGCTCACTAACACACAAATGTCAGGTTAAGAGGAAAACATGCTTAAGCGGGAGATTTGATTATTTTTATAAACATGTCAGTCTGCTTCCTTTGAAGTTAACAGAAACAAAACATAAAATGAATTATTTATTATGTGTTATTGATGTATGGCGACATTAATCTCATTCCAGCATGTGTTAATAAATGCATCAGTACAACAACTATCATGTATAATTGGTTGTGGTGCAGCAGGAACAGAGCAGAAATACAACATTTCTTCTTTCTACTTTAGGTCGACCAGCTCTACTACAGTGTCGAAGAGGTTGGCATTCACATCGAGACAAATGCTTATTTTTTTCTCAAACATCCAGAATTTGGAATGAAGGTCTTGCTGACTGCTACACAAAAGAAGCCATGTTGCTGCTTGTTCAAGATCAAGAAGAACTGGTGAATTGTTTAGTAAAATGGCTTAGTAGAACTTAGCACTTTCTTTAAGCTGTATTGATACCTTGGGACTTTAACCAAGATTCTGTGCAAAGGAGGTGGAGATTTTGACTTCAAGAAGCTTGTAATCTGATAGAATATTCAAACATATGAGCCAAGAATTGAATATACTGAGATGGATCAACTGAAAATTTAAACATAGAGAGAAATATGAGAAGGAAGGAAGAATTAGCTCTGGTGGGGAGTCATGAAGAACTCAAACATCTTGAACTTTAGGCTTAGTAGAAGAATGAATCTTGAGTAAACAGCTTCAAATTATTCTGTTTTGATTACAGAGATTCATACAGGACTTTTCAAGGAGAGAAGGAAAGATATTTTGGATTGGACTAAAATATATATTATCAGAGAAGATCTGGAAGTGGATAAATAGTTCTATTTTACATTCTGAACTGTAAGTAAAGAATGAGATAATTTGAATATTTCTTTATATTCTTTTCATAAAGAATGAGACTTCAAAGTGAGGAATATTTACAAAACAATGCTTTGGAGCAGAATAAATTTAGGAAAATGCAAATGTATCCATTCTGTCTCATAAAATTTGTCTTTAATCTTTCTAACACTTATTAGGAATTATTTTCTATATCATATCTATATATAAATAAAACTATTTGATATTAACTTCTAAAAATATTTTCCTACATTGCAAGGTTTGATTTGGCTTGTGTGTGTGTGTCCTGGGTGTTTCTTAATTGTGCTCTAATGAAAGTGCTTGCTTTATTCTGATCTGTAGTAAAAAAAAACACATATTAGAGGAGACTTAAGCATCGATGGAGAAATATATATATATACATATATATGCATGTGTATATGTATGTATGTTATACATAAAAATTAAATGGATTAAGCTCACTAGATCTGTCATTGTACTCTGAGAGTAAGTGATGCTCCAATTTCACAGCAGTGATAAAGTGACCTAGGTGATAATGATGTTTCAGTAGAAAAAAATTTAGTCCAACCTTACTTTATTTTGACTCTGCACCAGGGAGATGCCTCAGCAGATAAACTGGTAGTCAATAAAGTCTGGTGATCTGAGTTTGAGCACTTAAACCACAAGAGAGAGCTGGATGTGTTGGCCTCTGTCTGTCTGTGATTCATCATTTCTGCTGTGAAAGAGGAGAAAGAAACAGCAAAGTCACAGATGTTCTTGTGCAGCTAACCTGGAGTACACAGCACAGGAACCGAAATGAGAGACACCCAACTCAAGGAGGTGGAAGGCAAGAACTGACCACCAGAGAGTTCTCCTCTGACTGTGGCATGTAACCACTTTCTCTCTCTCTCTCTCTGTCCTGTTTACACACAAAACATTAAACAATTAAATAATTATTTAATTCTGAGCCCTAGTTTTCAGATAAGCGAAAAAATGGGATGGGGAAATAAAAGCATTCTCACATTTTTTGGAATTAAGAGATAATGTTAGAGAACGCTCCAGGTATCTGGCTGGGAAAGGCCTATGAAGCCCTTAAAGGCGAATTGAAAGGAAATCATCGCTTTAGAAAGACCAGCCTTAAAGAAATGATGCTCAAAATCGTAGAAAGAAGCTAAAAGACAGTAGAAATAAAATGTAGAGACATTTGCAGTAGCCAGGGGAGGGACGTCCATGGTTTGACTGACATGCTAGGCTCTGGGGGGACATCAGATTTGATGCTCAGGCCCATGAGGCTCCAAGAAGAAAACATAGTTGAAGAGGAGTCCCGCACACTGCATTTGACAGCTGCTTGAGGCAGACAGAGTCTTGAACTCACCCCTTCTTGGCAATGACCTCTGATCCTGCCTGCTCTCTTGCTTGAATTCATGACTCACGCCCACCTGCAGGGAGCCACAGGATCTGTAGGTATTTGAAACTGGTGATGTATTAAATACTCACCAGCCTCTGGGATGAGAACACAAGGAACTGTGAAATGGACTGTATCAAAGGAACTGTTGCAATTTTTCTCTCTGAATCCAATTGTGTATACCCTGTGCGTTCAGTGTATATGTGTGTGTCTACAAATTTACTGAGCACGTATGCTTATCCATTGTCACACATTCATACTATAGCAGAGATTTTCTCCAAGGAGATACCCATGCATTTGGTGTCCAGGCCTGGCTGCTATCTGGTTACCAGGCAAATCAAGAAACAGATTCTTCAATCTTAGTTTCAGGGAGATTAGGGAGTTTATTAAGGCTTGCTCACAAAGTGAATGGAAGCAAAATATCACTTACTAGCCAATCAGCAATTGTCTTTTCCTTCATGGCCACCCAGAGTCCTGGCATGAACCCAGTTAGCACTGCCCATAATGGCAAATAGTGAGTGTGCACCAGCCCTTCGTGGATGGCTTTTATATGCCCCTGGCTCCTCCCCTCAGTATGGTTCCTGTGGCTTCCCAGAGTTCTCAGAGTTCTCCATGAGCATTGTGAACATCATGCCTGTGGGCTAGCCTTTGCCCTTAGCCCCTCCCCATAAGTAAACTAGATTCCATCTTTGTAGTTCACAGATTGTCTGATGATAACTCCACCTTAAAAGAAGGTCTATCTTTTCGCAAGCATGTATACATTAATACCTGACCCAAACCTTAGGTAGTTAAACCTATATAAGAGAGCTGAAAGTCAGCAGCATGAAGGAACTTTCCATCTTACATGGTGGCAGTGGAATGACGACATCTCACTCCCACTTTTCAAACCTTTTCCTGTTTATACATCATCTTGAAGATACTTGTGCTGGAGTAACTCTCCAGGGTAGGTGAAACAGAAAATTCTAGAGATTTAGATACCTTTTAGTTTTAATGTCTATACATGTTTGCAACTGTATATTTAATCTGCTTAAAACTATGTAGTTTTCTACTCTTAAATATCTGAAAAAAAGTGGCTAACAGGGTAACTGTAAGATAATCATAATGTCTAAGAAAGACTATTCTTTTGCTCCTTAGATTACAAATCACCGGTAAAAATGAACAAAACAGCTGTGCTGTCATTTCCACAGAAAATGTGTTTTCTGACACCTGTTCTTCAAACAATCATTGGGTCTGCCAAAAATGGTATAAACCTATGTGAAATCAAATGTGCCTGACTCCTGACTACTAAGCACTTCACTTTTCTCACAGATCTTGGCATTTTAACTGTCTTACTTGGTTCCTTCAGGGCATGTTTAGTGTCTCAAAGCATGAACTCTAAACCACTGTGACTCTTATGGACACTCTTGTCCAGGTTCTGTATTCTATAAATGAAGACGCAGATGCTGAAGGTGGTGCTCTATGGAAGGAAGCCCAGGGCAGCTGAGGGAACTGGATTCTAATCCTGGAGCTCGTGTGCGGTCTTCACTGATCTTTGTGCCTGCGCACATCTACAGATGTGCTGCAGGAAACACTTTCAAAGTCCTGTGCATCGTGTGTCATCTCTTATTTCCTATGCCATAACATGATGGGCTGTAGAGCACTGATTAAAGTCTTTGCTCTTGATGTTGACACCAGAGCCCCATAATTAAAGGAGTTTGGGAATGGAATAGCTTGGTTCGAAAGACACCTCAACAATTCCCAAGAATGTTACTGTGGTAGATGAAAGTGGCTCTGGGTAAAATAGCTCTGTCCATGTGATACCTCCCATGTGCCACTAGGTGGCATGATGCGCCGTGGTGTAGCTGCAGACCCTGAGCAGATGCGGGCACTTAATTTCCTATTGTGCTTTGCAGCTTGAGAGCTGAGAAAGGAACATCTGTCTCGTCTCCAGTTTCCTGTTCTAGCAAGAAAAACAGACAAAACAAGGCCCTCATTCTTCCTGCCTCTCCACAGTCTTCTCGATTTCAGTTTTCTTGTTTTATTCCCCCACATTTCTTTCTCTCTGTAGCTCACACACAAGCTGTAGAAAATGTGTTGTCAAATTTTTTGTTATTCTAGTGAGAACTTAAAGTAAGAAAAGCATCAAAATCAGATGTTTACTCTGATAGATTTCTTGAATGATTACTTTTCTAAGCATTTGCCAGTTTTCTATGATAACTGAAATAGTAAGAATATTGAATTTAGTTTATAATGAGACAGTAAATGTTCTGTAAAAATAGGGATATCCTAATCATGTGATATCAAACTGAATAATTTATCTGGAATTGCATATTATTAGGATCCAAATAAAATCTCAATTCCTTTTTGCTGTGAATAAAGACTTTTCATCCATGTTAATTTTTCAATAATGCCTGGTTGCTAGGGAGATATGGACAGGAGGGAGGAGTGTCCTGTACAGTCACCCTTTTGTGGTTAGGTACAGTCTGGCCATGGAGACAGGGAGATAGAGGTGAGGTAATCAAAGGATCTTTAAGAAAATAGGAAGAGGGAAAGAGGGAAAACCAACCTTCTACAGAGCAAGCAGATTTACTAGAAAATAAACCTACAGGCCACCCCACTACACTCCCAGCCTGGGGGCCCAAGGAGGTTGGCACCTTGGAGAATCCTGGGATCTTCTCTTACAGTCTCTGGGTTTTCATTTTTTCTCCCTTCAGGAAGGGGGAAGGGATGTAGGGCTGAGGTTATGTAATATCAGGCAGGTACAGGGTGGTCTGCCCCATTAATATGAGGGTGAGGAGGGAAGTTCAGTCATGCAGGATTCTGGTCTGGGGAGTGCCCTGCCCTGTGATTGGGACTGAGTCATATCAGAGGAGCAAGTAAGGCTGATCTTGTTGAAAGACACAGCCCTCCAGGAAAGTGGCGAGAGAGTGGTGCCCCTGGGAGAGGCACTCAGGATCTGAGATTTCCCAGCTGTCCGACCATAGCTACACCACATTAGAGCCTCAGGTGAGCCTAGCAGTTAAAACTTAACACAACATATGGAAATCAAAGTTTAATTCAATTGAAATGGCAAGGAAGTCTTCAGAACAGGTCAGCATGTACACGGTTGCTTATAAAAAACTCATTGTGCATGGCTTATGTACTTTATGCTTGGCTTGCTTTTAGAGAATAGAAATTGTTAGGGGGGCTTTCTACCCCTAAGCTTGGGAACTTAAACTTCTTACTCCCGAATACGTTTTTCCTATATAAATGTGATTCAGTACTACATGTACCCATGACTGAAAGTCCAGTGTATTCTCCTCAGCTGACTAAAGACTTTGTGTTGCCTCATTTTGTTTCTGAGTGGTCTTTGCTTGTTGGAATTGGGGGGTGGTAATTCCAGGTGAGCTGTGCTTCAGCAGGTTGGCAGCTCTCAGGGTGTAGCCACAGGTGACTGCTGCTGGCACTCAGCTGGGAGCATGGGCCCCTTCAAAAAAATGGTTGGCACTCAGAACTTGGGGCACAGCCAATAAGCCTTTGCAGCGATAAGAAAACCAACCAACCTGTACAAGTTTACATTCCCACCAGCAATGGATGAGTGTTCCTTTCCCCACAACCTCTCCAGCACTTGGTATCATTTGTTTTCTTGGTCCTGGCCAGTCTTATTGGGAACACTCATTCATTGCTGGTGGGAATGTAAACTTGTACAGCCACTATGGAAAGCAGTGTGGAGAACCCTTGGAAGACTCAAAATGAGCCTGCCATTTGACCCAGTCATACCACTCCTAGGTATATACCCACAAGACTCATCTTACTATAGAAGTACATGCACAGCTATATTTATTGCAGCTCTGTTCACAATAGCAAAAAGCTGGAACCAACCCAAATGCCCCTCAACTGATGAGTGGATAGAAAAAATTTGGTACTTTACACAATGGAGTTCTATGCAGCAATAAAGAAAGATGACATCATGAACTTTGCAGGTAAATGGATGGAGCTGGAGGATATTATATTAAGTGAAGTAACACAATCACAGAAAAACAAATGATGAATGGTATCCCTCATATGTGGATGCTAGCATCAATAACCCAGTTATTAATATTTCTTGTGAAGAGGGATCCATATTAAAAGAACAACAACAGAAAGACTGCATCAGAAAACTGACTGAAATGGTGAACCGGGAGGGGTGGGAGGGGCAGGAGAGGGACATGGGTCTATATTCTATTAATGTATATTTAATTTAAAATTACATGGTATTTTACTTAAAATTTATATAACAATAACTTTGGGATTAACATATACAAATGTTCTCTATAATTTTTGTGTTATGCAGTATCATCTTGTAACATCCTCTTTTACCTGTAGGATAATTTAACTTAAGGATTTAAGTTTGCTTCCCAAATTAACAACATGCAGTCACCCCCCCAAAAAAAATGGACAAATTTGATGAAATTTACACCTTGATCCCTGCCTATAGGTATGTGTACTACAACTGCCTTTTTGAGACTCATGGGTCAAAAAATAAAATTAAATTAAAAAAGGGGAGATACAGTTACATATTAAACCTTTTTGTCAAAAACTTTCAATTTAATCTTAAGACTAACCATGGGAAAAGATTTGTATGTTCCCACAGGTCAAAACGTCACCAACTCAAAGGCTGAGAAAGAAAGGATACAGCTTTCCGTCGTGTAGGTTGTACCAAGAAATACCAGCAGAGAAGTTCACCCATCTTAACACTAAAAGGAAGAAAAGCCTCAGACTGCTACAGGCATCAAACATCTCTGAGGACCATAGGTGTAACATCTGTTTACAGTGAGTCCTAATGAACTTTACCTTCTAGGTGCAGCATAGTTTCAATATGAGAGACCTCCTTACCTCTTTTTCATAGAACAAAGAAAAACATGGTGGTAATGAAGTCATCCTCTAACAGTAAATTAGAGCAGACTGTTATAGAAGTAATCTCTTATCAAACTGGTAAAACTGCTTTCTTTAATTGACTAATATACATAAGAACTGTAAAAAAGGATTATTGTCTATTCAGAACCAAATATAATACTAAAGTCTCTTTAAGTGGTGCATATAAGCAAAATATATTAATACAAGAGAGCACTGATAGCAGCAATGGATTGTTCTGCAAAAGGAGATGTTAGCCAGGGGACCCAAGCCCCCCTCCAAAAAGGTAAAGGCTTATTGCCTGTAAACTGGGATATCTGCAAGAAAAGAGGTGGTAAGGCCTGCCCTGTTGTCAATGACCTGATGTAACCATGGGAGGATTGTATCGAGATTGTACTTACAAGTATACAGTTGGTCTCTGGAATACCAGAGAATGTTACCAAAGGCCACTGAACCAATAAAGCAAATGTTGGTCTCCTTGAGTCAAGCAAGACTCCTCCACCAACATCAGCTACACCTCACCTGCTTGGAGATACTGTGCAACAGTGACAGCCATATGTATGTATATCCCAACTTTATTTGATTATTAGCTCTCTCCTTGGAGAAATAACTCGTGGATGTTGCCACAAGCTTATACCCTCTAGTGATTAGGAGATTTAAATGCCACATTAAGGCCTTGTCATCTTTCTCAGGGAAAAAAAAGTAATCCAGGGATTAACACACCATCCAAACATCTGTGTCTATACCAAAGTAACCTACCATAGTAACTAGCAATGTCTAAATACGTATATATCTAATTGCTTGTGCTTCATTATTAGGATTGAAAGCTTTTCCCTGGGCAATTGGTCAGCCCATGAAAGGAAACAGCCAGAACTGATCAGAGTCCAAAATGACATCTCCAGACAAAGTAGACTGTTGTGCTTCTTGTCCACCTGTGCCCCATCTCTAAGCCTAAGGAACAATCTGTGGAAGAGGGGGAGTGGTAGATTGTAGGGGCTGCGATTGGGGTGAACGGTAAAACTACAACAATATAGTCGGGACACTTATTTGATCAACTGGATTGAACATTCAAGCCCCTCCAGCTGGATGGTGGGAGCCTTGGGCTGTGTGGACTGGGGCACAACTGCTCGCAAATTGGTTTTATATGAAGGATGCTTGTGCTAAAAAAAAAAAAAGGGAGCTAGATACTGACATTTGAACTAACTGGGAATATAAAATGCTAGTTGTTTTATTTATAGTTTGTATTGGGTTGGTCTCTATATTTTTCTGAATTATACAACATCACAGTGTAACATTTTCCTTTACTTGTAGGACAATTTAAAGGAATTAAGCTTAAATTTTTCTTCCCAAATAAGTAGAAGTCATAGTTCAGTCATATAGCATTAAAGAGCAAAGTGTTTATTGGGTAAAATTTATTTAGCAGGTACTCAACTCTGCCCAGCTTTATCCACAAAGTATAGGATATTTTAAGGCTTAGTGAATTGTTTAGATTAGGTAAATTTAGGTGTATGTTTTGGTGGAAATGGTAATACAATTGAACTAATTGTGAATATAAAATGTTAATTGTTTTATTTATAATCTGTATTGGGTTAAGGTACACAAATGGCCTCTATATTTTTCTGAATTATACAACATCACATTATAACACTTTCTTTTACTTGTAGGACAATTTAAAGGAACTAAGCTTAAATTTCCTTCCCAAATAAGTAGCATACAGTCAATGAGAAACAGTTTGGGTAAATTTAATGAAAGCTTATGCCTTGGCTCCTGTTTATGGGTATGTGTAATACAACTTAGGCATCTATAGGTCAAAACATAAAAACCTAAAAAAAAAAAAAAAAGGGGGAGGTGGGAGGTGGGGTACTATCCTTTCTGGGATACAAATGGAAAACTCTGTGTTCCAATCCTATTGATAAATTTTCAATTTTTCTGATCTTGAAACTAACAATGGGAGGAGAATTTTATGTTCCCACAGGTAAAAATCACCAATCTAAATGCCTGAAAACATACAACTTATGGCTATGCAGGATGGACTGGGAAATGCCAGCAGAGAGGTTGACCCATCTGAACATTAAAGAAAGAGGAACCTCAGACTGCCTGAGTCACAGACACTGAGCATCTCTCTGAATAATATTGGGGTTAACTGTTTATAATGGGCCCTAATGAAGTTTACCTTCCAGATACTGAGAAACCTTCCTACCTCTCCCCTTTATAGGAAAAAGAAAAACATGATGGTAATGAAACCACTCCCTAACTGTAAACTAGAGCCAATTGTTACAGTGGTAATTTCCTATAAATCAGGCATAACTACCCTTTATTAATTGACTGATAGGCATAGGAACTGTAAAAGGATATTTATCTAGAGCCAAATTCAATAGTAAAGTATTTATAATTTGTGTAATTAAGCAAAATATATTACTACAGGAAAGCTCTGACATCAGCAATGAATTATTCTGCCTAGGAGATGTTGGCTAGGGGATTCAAACCCGCACCCCCAAATTATAAAGGCCTTTTGCCTATACGTGGGATATATGCAAGGAGAAAGGCAGTAAGTCCCTGGTGTGAGCATGAAAAATGTTATGAGACTTCACTTGCTAGCATATAACTGGCCTCTAAAATGCCAGAGAGTGTTACCAAAGGCCACTAAAGCAATACAGCAAAATATTGGTCTCCCTGAGACAAGCCAGACTCCTCCGTCAATATCAGCTACACCTCAACAGCCTGGAGATACTGTGCTACTGTGGCAGCCGAGTGTCTATATATATCCCAAATCTATTTGGCTATTAGCTCTCTCCTTGGAGGAATAACTCACAGCGGATGCCACAAGCTTATGTCCTCTAGTAGTTAGGAGATATTATAAGCCACAATAAGAACTTGTCACCCTTTATAGAGAAACCATAGTTTGTGGATTAGCATACCATCCAAGCATCTGTGTCTATGCTCAAAGCTTAGCTTGACATAGTAATTGGTATTGCTTAAATGCCTGTACATCCAAGAGCTTGTGCTTTGTTAGTATGACTAAAAAGGGTATCACTGGAAAAGCTGTCAACCCATGAAGGGAAACAACCTGAACAGACTGGAGTCCAAAATGACAACTCCAAAGAAATTAGACTGTTTTCTTCTCACCCACTTGTACCCCTTTCCCAAAGCCCAGGGAACAAACTGTGGAAAAGGAGGCGTGGTAGATTGTAAGGGATACAGAGAGATAGGGGTGAATCGTGAGACTACAAGAATATAGTCTGGACTCCTAACTGATCAACATGCCTGTGCATACAAGCTTCTCCAACTGGACTTTGGGAACCTTGGGTTGTCCAAAATTTGGACATAGATACTTGCAAAAATGCACCAATTACCTAATTGTATGACATACTGAGTAACATCAATGTTATCTGCAAACAACTGTGCCATTATATTGTAGAATCCCTTAAAAATATATAAAAAAAGAAAACCAACCAACAAACCAACCAACCAACCAACAAACCAACAAACCAACCAACCAACAAACCAAAACAAATGGCATTTTCTGAGGCTGGAGAGATGGCCTAGTGATTAAGAGCACAGACTGTTCTTGCAGAGGACCCGGGTTCAATCCCCAGCACCCACATGGCAGCTAAGAACTGTCTGTAACTCCAATTCCAGGAGAACTCCAGTTCCAGGGGAATCCAAGACCCTCTTCTGACCTCCACGGCATTGCACGACACAGGTGCACAAACCTACATGCAGACAGTACATTCATACACATACAAAAATAAATAAATAATTTTTTAAAAAGACATTTTCCTGCTTTTTTTTGTCTTCCATGTCTGTCCAACAGGATCTGCCATAGAACAACATAGAACAAGAGACAGCCAGGACAGCACACTTCCAGGACTGCTGTGTCACTGGCTGTGGCAGCAGCACAGAGCAGAGGGAGCCTGGCTTCTCTCCCAGAAGACTGGCCACTCAAATATTTGTGCTTCTATCTACAGGACAGCCCATATCTCAGATAATTAACTCATCTCAGGGCCTCGGTTAAGTAATGAGGGTACAAGTAATGGTTCTTTCAGTTCTGTGTCTAGGGCCTTACTAGTGCTCTGTAGCATACACCTCTTGCTTTTCTCTCCTTCCTACAGAGCCCCTGGCCCTGACACAGGTCTGCTCTTGCTCCCTAGCTAGACAAGCAACTGTTATGTATTGTGTGGGAGTCCCTGGGCCATCTGAGTTGGAGTGTAGTTATCTGTGTACACAACAGGCACGTGTGTCAGTTCCTTGTGGCTTCTTCTCTGCCTCTTGCAGCTCCATGCAGCCTGTGGCAGCTGCTGGTGGAGGTGGCTGACACTGTGATGTGACTTGCCTGGAAAACTGGTCACCTCACTGGAGCTGGAGGGGTTGTGGGCTCCCAATACCCAGCCTGCTTTCTCTTTCTCACCTGCCAGGTCCTGCCCTCTTCACCCATCCAGTCCTGGACCAGTCTACCAGCTTTTCGACTGCATCAGGCAGCCAAGCCCAGAGCTGTCAGGCAGAATGCAGAGAGACTAGCCTTCCCTCTGAGTGGTCGTCTTTGGTGAAATTATCTCATCACGGAACCAGAGATGTATCTTGGTACCTGTGTCTCCTAAAGTTTAAAAGACACTTTGTGGTTGGGCTGGAGAGATGGCCTAGCGGTTAAGAGCACCGACTGCTCTTGCAGAGGACCCAGGCTCGATCCCCAGCACCCCATGGAGGCTGAGAACCGTCTGTAACTCCAATTCCACCTCCGCGGCATTGCATGACACGGGTGCACAGACCTACATGCATACAGTACATTCATATACATAAATAAAAAAATTTAAAAAATTAAAAAATAAAATAAAAGGCACTTTGTGGCTAGACATCCTGGAAAATATAATTGAGGTATTCCTGCCATATCAGAAATTAAGACTTTGGGGGGATTTCTCAGTGATCATAAATGCCAAATGATCAAAATACTGAGAGCAGGGAAGGAAAAACTGTAGGGGCATCTTGGCCCTGGATCAATTTCAATGGAAAGGGATGAAACAAATGTGGTTTCTAAGGGGAATAACTTAACAATGACATCACAAGAAAGAGGGACCATAAGAAACGTCTTACAAATTCACCATGCTGAGCTGCCAGCCACCTTCAGCCTGCTGCAGTCTCCTTCAGGACTTATTGTGGTTTATTCTAATTTGCTTTGCTCAGTAAACTTCCACTCACACTGTCTGTGCTAGCTGAATTCCTCTCTGTAAGGAGACAGAGCAGAGATAAACCTTCACCTGGTAACGATGGCACCATCAGAACAGAAACCTGAACTGAATATTCCTGCAATTGGCCGTGTGCAGGCCTCCTGGGATGACGTGGAGAAAGAGCTTCCAAAGCTGTTCAGAGCAGCTGAGTCCTTCCTGATGATTCAGGATTCATCACACTCACTGATCTTTCCCCAAATGTTACATCCAAAATCAAACAACCATGAAGGTTACATTGGTAACCAATGGGCAGGGCCTTGAAGGTTTCATTGTTACAAAAAAGTTTACCCTCCTGGAAAACCTTTTCCTTTGCTCAGGGAGTGACTAGAACTGAAAGCACAGTGTGAAATACTAATTTTCAATAAAAACAAACAATGGTTAGCCAACATATAAGTTGCAGGCAGATCTCCAACTGCATTAACAATATGTTATGTCTGGACATCCAAATTATTTTAGTCATTTGTTTATAAGAATCAGTATGTGGGGCTGGAGAGATGGCCTAGCAGTTAAGAGCTCCGACTGCTCCTGCGGAGGACCCGGGTTTGATCCCCAGCACCCACATGGTGGCTGAGAACCATCTTTAACTCTAGTTCCAGGGGAATCCGACACTCTCTTCTGACCTCCACGGCATTGCACGACATGGGTGCACAAACCTACATGGAGACAGTACAATCATACGCATAAAAAAAAAAAAAAGAATCAGTATGTACTTCTACACCAAATAAAATTTTCTTTAACAGTCCTGATATTTTGGGGTCTCATTGGACACAGAAGCTTGCTGTATTATAACCTTGTTGTGCAAGGTGGACCCATAAGTTTTCCCTGATCACAGGCATGGATGGTCTAACTTTTAAAGATACAGTGGAACAAACCACATTTCTTCCTATAGCAAAATGATATTGCTTTTTATACAGCAGTAATTGCCTGTGTCCTCAAAATGTATTTCTTTTTTAAAAATGCAAAAATACTTAGGGCTGGAGAGATGGCCTAGTGGTAAAGAGTGCTGACTGCTCTTGCAGAGGACCCAGGTTTGATTCCCAGCACCCACATGACAGCTGAGATCTGTCTTTGACTCCAGTTCCAGGGGAATCCGATGCCCTCTTCTGACCTCCATGGCATTGCTTGACATGGGTGCACAGACCTGTATGCAGACAGTACATTAATGCCTTTAATCCTAGCACTTGGGATGCAAAGGCAGGTGGATCTTTGTGAGTTCAAGGCCAGCTTGGTCTACAGAGCAAGTTCCAGGCCAGCTGGGGCTACAGGGCTGGGCATGGGTCATGGGAGCAAGCCAGTAAACAGCATTCCTCCATGGCCTGTGCTTCAGTTCCTGCCTCCAGCATTGCCTCTTTCCCAGCTTTTGTGCACTGTGCACCAAGGCCTTAATCATTTCCCAGGTCACAGGAGTCTCTGGTTTCTTCTTCTGGGGTCTCCTTTTCTTCTTTCCCAAGGTCAGCACTACCACTTTTACTGTGGAGGTCTCGATTGAGATGTCTAATGAATCAGAGTGGCACCCATCTGAAGGAGGATTTATTTTCTGGAAAGACATGAGCATACCCTCTTCCCATGGTTAGCAAAGTGGCTGGAGTTTTACTCCAGAGTCCTGATTCTGGGTCTCTCTGGTGCACTTGTGGCAAGGGTTGTGGAACTGTAAGTCATTGCCAGTGCTTAGTCATGGGAGACATTCCTTGATCATTTAATGCAAAAAAATAAGTTTAACAATGACCTAGATAGCAAAAAATGAGGATTTTGTACTGTTATTCCAGGTATGTGTGACTCTGCCATATTAATTAATTAATTAATTAATTTATTATTTGATCTTTAAGATGCTTGTGCTTTCTCTCTATCATGTCTTGACCTGTAGGGTTATAAGGACTGCCCGTATTATAGATAATTCCCCAAGTCTAGCAGAACTGTTGAAAATTTTTCCTGGTGTATGCAGGCCTATTGTCTGTTTTTATTTGAGGTGGAATGCCTAGAATAGAAAAGGTTTGTATAAGGTGTTTGATTGCATCTTTACTCTTTTCTCCTGTATGGGCCATGGGACTTAACACTAAAGAGTAATTGTCCACAGTGCAATGAATATATTTAAGTCTACCAAATTCAGACACATGAGTTATATCAGTTTGCCAAATCATATTTGGACATAGGCCCTGAGGATTTACTCCAGTCATAGGCCCTAAGGGAAGAGGAGGCACACATTGAAGGCAGTGTTTGACTATGAACTTAACTTGCTATTTAGTGAGGTTAGGGTACAGAGCGTTTAACATTTTAGCTGGCTGATGAAGGAGTTTGTGACTATTTAGGGGAGCCATAACCTGTTTGTCTAGTTATCTGCCTGTTGGTTAAGAGAAGCTAAGGGACCAGGGAGTCCTGTATGAGAGTGTATATGAGGGACAAAAATAGTATTCCTATAGGTTCACCTGATTTATATGGAAGGAAAGCTGTTTCTATGTTTAGAGAGGGCCCAGGTGGCATATTGTGAATCTGTATAAATATTTAAAGGCTAATGAAAAATCAAAAAGCTTAGTAAAATAGCATACGATTCTGAATAGTGTGCACTAGCTAGAGCAGGCATCTCCAACGTGTGGGAGGTACTTTGTTTTCTTTGAAGTTGGTGGAAAACCACAACAGCTTTTCCTTTGTTAATCCCATCTGTAAACAATATATCTGCACTTGGAAGAAGGGAATGAGAGATATTTGCAGGGAAGATAAATTTACTGATTTGAAATCATTTAAAAAATTTCCAGGAAGGAACATGTATTTTAACTTCTCCAGCATAATCTGCAAAAGCAAGCTGCTATGAGAAAGAGACTGAAGAAAGAATCAACTTCCTCCCATGTGAATGGCAAGATTATTTTATCAGGGTCCTTTCCGAAAACATGAAGGGTCCATAAATGGACCCTGTAAAATTAAAAGATTTATCACAGCATTATAAGGTGTAATCCATTTGTTAAGATGATGGAGGAAGTGGATAATTCTAAAAAAGTCTGTCTCTTGAAATATAATAGCAAAGGGTTGATTTACATATGGAAGTATAAGAATTTTGATATGTTTTTGAAGGTTGACCCACTTGTCCTTATTTGATGAGGAGCCTTGTTTATTATGGCTAAATTTAGTTTTGCATCATTATTTAAATATCTGAGAGAGTTAGGTCTGAATCCCTTTCTAGTAATTGGATGAGGGGACTTAGCCACATAGAAGTAAGATACATGGATTATCTGCACTAGTTTATGTGACCAATAAACTCTTGTAATTGATTTAAAGTACAGGGGTTTGGTAAGAACTCTATAACAGGAGTAGTGGGATATAATTGATTATCTAAAGAAACATACCCTAAATAAGTAAAGGGTGGGTGATTTTGAATTTTTTCTATGGAGAGATGAAGCCCATTTTGATCCAGAGTATTAGTTAATTTGTGAGGCATATTTTCTAGTAATTATAAAGAGGGGTGGCTAAGTAGGATAGAGTCCATATAATATGAACAGAGGGAAAGTCTTTAGTACTGTATCGATTATTTTATACATGTAATATTGACAAATAATGGGGCTATTTTTCATTCCCTGGGGTAAAACTTTCCACTGATACCTTTCAGTGGGTATAGAATGGTTGCTTACTGGAACCGTAAAGGCAAAGGAATGGAGAATAAAACAGTCCTTTATATCTGTCATTACAGTATCATGTCCTGCGGGGTGGCTGCAGGGGATGGAGGCCTGGTTGCAAAGATGCCGTCTTTTTCACAGTACTGTTTACTTTTCTTAAATCTTGTACAAACCTCCATTTCCATAATTTCCTTTTGTACTGCAAAAACAGGGTTATTCCATGGGCTATTTTATGGCTCTGAGTGCCCTTTCCCTAATTGCTCCTGTACCGGACCCTGTAAATGAAGTAATTTATTGTTAGAAATAGGCCCTTGATCCACGCAGACAGGGTCATCATTTATCCATTGGAGTTTGATAGGCTCCAGTGATGGAGCAATGGCCCTTAGCATTGGGGGTGATGTCAGAAAGGATTGTTAGAAGCAGTTTGCTACTCTGAAACCTCTTCATGAATTACAGCTGGGGTTGAGATGGACGCTTGTAATTGTTCTAAAACATCTCTTCCCCTACAGGTTGGTACTGATGCCTTTGGTAATAAAAGGCTGAAACATTCCTTGGATCGTCTGTGTCCTCCCACTTTAGGGGACTTAAGGATTGAAATGAGAGAACAGTCCTTCCCCTGCCCCAAAGGCAGGTCCTTCCTTTGTTGGTCAGTGTAATGGCCATTCTTCCTATCTAGTAACTTACTGATCTGTTCCAGTGTCCAGTAATTCTTTCACAGCAAATCCCTGTACCATGAGAGACATAGCTGGCTTAGAGTTTGGATTTACTGGGTGAGTCCATAGATCCCATGAGGGGCCTGGCTCCCTCTGAGACTGATCTCTCCCTGTGTCAGAGCTGTGCCTGTTCTGATTGGCTAGCTAAGGAGCCCTGGACAGGCCTAGCTGCAGCGCCATAGCACTCACGCTGCACCTGCCCTTGGCACGCAGGTTGACTGTACAGTGGGGCCACATTGGCAGTGGACTATTTTGCTTTTCATTAAGGGTCTGCCATCCTCATAAATCTGAGTGTGGTGGTTTCTAAGTCAGTGAATTCCTTTACGGGATCTGAGGCATTTATGTTTGAGAGGAGGGCTCACTTTAGGACAATTTATAGCTAAGTGGCCTGCCTTCCTGCATTGAAAGCATGGTTCCTTTAGATCTATGACTAGCGCTTTGGATACTGTGGTAGCAAGAGCTGCTGACTGTGAGGTGGTGGTCCCTACATCCTGAGTGGCAGAGACTCAAGTAGACAAATCCTGTTGTTTTTTTTCAGGGGCAATAGCAGCCCTAAGTTCTAGGCTTGACCCTTCATATGCAAGCTGTTTCATCAGAATTTGAGCAACTTCTGGGTGAGGTACATTTGCCTCAACAACCTGTCTCATGAGGGCCACAAAATCTGACCATAGCGCTTATGGCTTTTGTTGTTGTTCAGCAAGGTTAGCCTGACTGATTTCTCGGTCTGGAGTATCTCTCCAGGCTCAGATTGTACACGGGCACACCTGATCAAAGTATTGCACAGGCAAGACTTTTTGAGCTTCAGCATCTGTATACTGACCCTCCCCTTTCAAAATTTCTGCGGTTTTATTTTTATTTGTTTGGGCATTTAAGGCAGCTTGCCTTGCACATTCATCAACAATTTTAGATTTAAAAACAAGCCATTGTCCTGGAGGACAAGCTACCTGGGCCAAAGGTTAAAATCCCAGGTTATAACTAGTCTGCTACTGAGTTGGTCAAATATAGCCATTGTAAATTGACCATGCATCCCATTTTTCTCTTATAGCCTTGTGCATAGCTTTGAGGGTTGTGTAAGAAACAGTGGTATGAACACTTTGTTGGTGGTAATTAATAGCTGTGCTTGGGAATGTTTACGGGAAGCATTGGAAAGGGTGAGGAGGAAAGTCACGGTTATGAGAGGCATCCTCTGAGAGCAAGTTTTGAAACACAGGGAGAAGAGTCAGGGTTATTAGAAGCATATGCAAGATAGGCGTTTGGGTTCAGTGAAGCTAAGGGGTGAGATCTGACGTCAGAGTTTCACAGGGAGATTGCATCTGAGACAGCTGCTGCTCTGGCGTGGCCAGGGTGCAGAGCAGACACAGGTTCAGGACCAGAGGAGGGTGGAGGAGCCTCACGGGGGAGATGTGGCCACTGAGGGAGAGGTGGTGGCTTGTTGCACCATGTCAGTAGAAGCAAGAGGGGAAGGAGCAGGAAATGGAATGCTATTCCTCTTGCAGCAAGCATTGGTAAAGGATAGACAAAGGTAGAAAAATTCAGGAACAATTGTCCCCTTCATACAGCTAGTTTGTACATTATTAACTGCATCTTTCCAAGCCTTAATATCTAAAGTACCAACTTGTGGAAACCAAGGGTTAAACTTTATAATAATGTCTAAAATTTCCTTAATATGAGCTTTCAAATATTTAAATCCTCTATACGTAAGTAGATGTTTAATTACTTTTTGAAAATGTGCTCTATCTTGGAAACTAAAGTTCCAATATTAGCTGGCTTTTGTTATTTACCCAAAAGCACCGGTCATTGTCGTGGTGTTTGGACATCTGTCTCTTCTCAACGGTTCCTTCTGAGACTCAGGCTAATCATGTTGGACTCTGATTTGCTCCATGTTCATCTCTCCAGATGATGCAGTGTAGGTCCTGGCTGGTCCCTATGTGTGGTGCCAGAATACACGGGAGCCCTGTTTTCCACTCCTGACCTCCATGAACCACTGGTGAGATGCTGGGGTTCAGGGAACTCACTTGGGCAACATTCTCAGGAAAAGCTCAGGCCACTGAGATTCTGTTTACAGTAAAGGATTCCTTCAGACACATATCATGCAAGTTCTATTAGTAAAGGCTTCTTTATTAAAGGGTGAAGGCAAGAGGGAGAGAGGGAGGGAGGGAGGGAGAGAGAGAGAGAGAGACTAGATAGCTAGATTGATAATTGCTAGATTCTTTTACTGTTTTCTTTGTACAGGCTCAATATATAGAGAAGAAAAACACATGGTAGGGATTTACAGATTGTGCTCACATCAAAGAAGTGAGGGGAGAATAAGCTTTTAGGAGAAATACAACTTTGTAAAACTTCAGAGAGGGTGTAAAATCACTTAACAATAGCATGAGAAAAGGTTAAAATCAAGCAGTCTAATACCAACTTGTGACAAGGGGAGGCTCTCCCAGGATGCTTAATCCACAGATCAAAAGAATTCTAGGGCTAGCATGGCACCCACCTGGCTTTCCAGAGAACAGTGGTGCAAATGAGCTCTGTTTTAGATGCTCGTGTTCCTGCCGGGGCAGGGCTGCAAGCCCCAAATCCCTTATATCAATGGATTTCCCATCCTGGACTACAGCAAGACAGGTCTTAGTATCACAACAGGCTGAACAATACTAGGTCTAACTGACATTTTTACAGGTGTGCACCTTCAGACTCAGTCAATTTTACTCACTGTTATGGACCTGAACTAACTGCAAGTCTAAGCTATGGCACAAGCAGATACTTCATATGGTATTCCAGCCTTGCCTCTGCCAGTTACAAACAAGAGATGACAGTGTGACTGAGGGTATGAAGAAAAGGGAAACTGTTCACATTTTGTGGGAATGAAAACTGACATGGACGTCATGGAAAATCAAAAGGGATTTCCCCAAACTATAAATACAACTCTAAGCATATTCTGATAAAAGAGAAATTCGGAAATTCTCTCATTTTGATTGCAAAGTTTAGAGAACAGTGTTGAAAGAGATAAGGGAAGTTGTCCAGTTAGCCACCACATGTCAAATTCAACAATATTTCCACATTCCTGCAAATCCATTAAAACCTTGGTTTACAACACCTGGCAGACAGATATGGCCAGCCATTGTTATTGTTTAGGTGTCTTATTCTTATTTTCTATATACTTTAAAAAATTTTTTATATGTATGTGTTTGTGTGTGGGTGTGTACGTGTGAGTACAGTGTCCTAACAACTCTCAAGATGTCACTGACTCCTCTGCATCAAGAGTTACAGTTGGTTATCGGTCACCCTACATGAGTGGAAGTGATTTGGGTCCTCTGCAAGATCAGCACACTGAGCCATCTCTTGAGGTCTTTACCTATTCTAGATATTAATATAGCTGGCAAAGATTCAATGTCACTGTGTAGGCTGTGTCTTCACACAGTGAACTGTTTCTTTTTTGTTGTCTTTGGAGTCTTATTTTTTAATAAATCTGAAATGTTTCACAAATTTGCATGTCCTTCTATTGCAGAGACCATGCTAATCTTCTCTGTATTGTAGTTTGCACTCTCCCACACTTGGGGATGCAAACCATGCTTGCCAGTTTAAAGGGAAAAGGGGGAGGTGACACCAGTGTCTCCTACTGGCAGCATGCCAGCTGGCTGTGGGAACTTCCACCTCACAGCCCAGTCTGGCCTGGCTATCTGCCTGACATAGAGCTTTCTCCTTGGGGAGTCAACTGCCACTCCATTATGGCTGCATTAATTCTACCTGCCAGGGAATGACAGCACCCCGAAACAGAATTCTCAGGCTGGTGGTACTGCAAACCTCTTTCCAGTCAAAACCTAGCCAGCAACTGGATATTCTCTTCCCAGGTTGGTAGTCCAGCAGGAGGACCTTGTTCCAACCAATTCTGCTAGCACTCAACACTCAAACACAAGCCTGATGGGCTTAACTTACACATGCCTGGAAAAAAAGAGATCCAGAAATCTCATCAGGTGGGAATGGAGATTTGATTTATTATTTACAGCCCATTCTTTATATAGACAGAATGATGTCCTCTGTCTCAGCCAATCTTTGGCCTCTGCATCATGCCTCCTGTATACATCATTCGCTATTGCTCTGCCCTGAATCATGTGCTTGGGTCACAAGTGAGTTGATAGAGGATTCTCACCTAGGGGCAGAATCAGGTGTGAACTCCAGGCAGGCAATTTAAGACAATGTAGCCACAGGTGGCCTGCCTCTACCTACACTGTATTGTTCCAGTTTTAGTTTATGTGCTACCAATGCGAGCATGAACTGTTTCTTTTGCTGTATAGAAATCTGTACTCTCATGAGGTTCTTATGCCAATCATTGACCTTATTTCCTGAGCAATGGGAGTTCTACTCAGAAAGTCCTGATCTATGAAATCAGGGATGGTGAAACTTTCAGATATTCTCTGAACCCTCAGGAGGGCTACGGCCTATATAGTTAGAAGAATAATGCACCCAAAGACATGCTTGTCCACACCCCAAAAACTGTATACATGTTACCTTTCATAAACAAAAGGACTTTTCAGATGTGATTGAATTAAGGATCTTGTGATGGAGAGATTTTTCTCCATTAAGCAGGTGAACAAATGTAATCCTGGAGTTCCTCACTAGGGGAGACAAGAGCATCATAGACAGAGAGAGTTGAAGATGTTGAGCTGTTGGCTCTGAACATGGTGCAAGGGCCTCTTGGCATGGAGAACAGGTGTCTTCTAGAGACTACACAGTCAGGAAACAATCTGTCCTGGGACTTCAAGACGAGCATGGGACTGTTACCAGTGCGTGGACGTCTTAATACCCAGAACTTGGACTGAATCAAACCAGGACACAAATTGGTTGAGGAGCTAGTGTTATTCAAGTCTTGGCTTATGAAAATGGGGTAGAGACCATATGCTTCATGGAAAAACACTCCCTTCTTCACTTGTGAAAAGTGGAAGTGATCTCAGGGGTTTTCATGGGGAAATGGGTCTGTGCATAGTGGAGAAGTTCTTTGTTGTTCTGTGAAGAGCTTTGACAGGCACAGACTTGCTCAGACTTTTCTCTGCAGTTTCTCAGGCCCCGCTGTCATTTTTGTCCCTATTAACATACTAAGTCCATAGGATGGATTAATAACCAAGGTATTTGAGAGAGTGCAGATAGCACTCAGGTACTGGTGGGCACCTGGAGTGCACATTTAATTATTGTTTTCTCATCAGAATTTCCCAACAGACTGAGAATGGGGAAGAACTAGATACAAGATGTATTAATGAATATCCATACACTTTACTCACTTTTTTCGTGATCTCAGAAACAAAGCCTGGCCCACTGCCACTCTGAGCAGACTCCCTGGAAGATTAGAGAGACTGAAAGACCCTGGCATGAGCTAGTTAAATAACTTATCAAGAAGAATGCATTTGATACTTTTGGTTTACCTCTGTAGGGAGCAAGGAACTTGGTGGTTCTACACATAAAACCTTTGACTATTCAGGAAAAATAAGAAAACTAATGATTCCAGTGGACTGTTTCTAGACCCTCTGCATAAAATGACAAGGGAAAGAATGAGCTCAGTGATAAAGTTAACCAGCTCCTTTGAGAGACAGCTGTTGGCATGACATTGGGCCCCAGCAGACACAGAGCATTTGTCAATGAGCTACCAAGTTACCATGTGACCTGAGCTGTCCATCATGAGCTAGGTGCTATCTGGTCTGCCAAGACATAAAGTTGGATGTGCACATCAGCAGTCCATCATCAAAGGGAAGTGATATCTGCATGATTGGGTCTGAGCAGTTCCAAAGGACACAAGCCAGTTCCATGAAAAAGTTGCCCAACTATGGTCCCACTCCTATCCCCAAGCATGCACATGCAGGGTGTGTCCTATGATTGTTTGAATAAGGCAGAGAAGACTCGGGCCTGGTTTATGGTTGGTTCTGCATGCTACACAGGCACCATCCAGAGATGGACAGATGAAGCAATGCAGACTCTTTTGGGAACGACACTGAAGGAAAATCATCACACTGGGCAGAACTTCAGGCAATGCTCATGGTTGTTTGTTTTGCCATGTAGGAGGCAAGTCTCTTCTTGTATGATGCAGATTCCAGGGACTGAACTCAGGTTGTCAGGCTTGGAAGCAAATACCTTCTCCCACTGAGCCATCTCACTGTATGTACATATGCTTTAATAAAGAGTAACGGCACACTCCGGGGAATGATGCATCATTTTATTCCTGAGACATAGAAACAGAAAGGTTACAGGCTCTGGGAGAACTTGGATTACATAGAGGCTCATTTCAAAATAAAATATATGAAAGGAATAGTGATATGGACTAGTATTAGAATATTTGCCAAGAGGCTCATAGCGGTCAAGCACTTAGAAGATGGGGGCTTCAGCCAGGCCAGCCAGAGCACAGGGACTCTCCCCAACCCCAGCTGGAACTGCAGAGCGAGTGTCCAAGTGGGCTGACAGTAGTGATTCCAGGGCACGAGGCAATAAAAGAAACAGGGAACCTGACACGACTGGACTGGAACCAACCCAATTGCTCCTCGACCAATGAGTGGATAGAGAAAATGTGGTACATCTACACAATGGAGTTCTATGCAGTGGTAGAGAAAAATGACATCATGAAATTTGCAGGTAAATGGATGGAGCTAGAAGATATTAAGTGAAGTAATACAGTCCCAGAAAAGCACACTAGGAATGGTATCCCTCAGCTATGGATGCTAGCACAAAGTACCTAGTTATAAGGCAAATTGAGCCATGTTAATGTTATATTCCTTTTGAAATTCCTTTTGATCTGAAAGCAACTGTGCTCTTATATTGTGAATCCCTTAACAAGTTCTAGAATTAACCTACCATTTATTTTCAGATTTTCAAATTTGGGTATATGGGTGGAGGGTATGTATGCATATTTTAGAGTAATATAAAATCAAAATGAAAAAAAGAATGTTTGCCAATCAGGGGAGAATTCAATACCTACATTAATAAAGTATGATAACAGAAGAGATGCAGTGTAGCTCCTTATTTCGTCCTTTTTGGGAATCATCAGTACAGTGTAGCAAGTGATCTACGCTTTTTTTTAATTTAAAATTTTTTTATGTGTATGAATGTACAGTCTGCATGTTGGTTGGTGCACCTATGTTATGCAATGCCATGGAGGTCAGAAGAGGGTGTTGGATTCCCCTGGAAATGGAGTTAAAGATGGTTCTTAGCCACCATCTGGGTGCTGGGAATTGAACCTGGGACCTCTGCAAAAGCAGTTGGTGCTCTTAATTGCTGAGCCATCTCTCAAGCCACTGATCTACGTTTTTAACATAAAAGTCAATAAATGTAAATTATTTTAATAAAGTGTAAAATTGAAATGGTGTTTACCAGTGAACGTAGTAGCCCACACCTTTAAACCCAACACTTGCGAGGCAGAGACAGGTGGATCCATGGGAATTCAAGGCCAGGCTGGTCTACATAGACAATTCCACTAAGAACTCCCGAGACCAGCTCAGGCAAGCACAGGTAGGTAGACAGCAGCTCAGTGCTTCAGCAAGGCTGATTATTGACTGATTTCATCTAGTTAATCCATTAATCCAGTTGTTTTTTGGCTTAATTGGCCAGTTGGTATTAAAGGTAGGGTTGTGTGAGTCTCGATCTGAGATCTCCAGAGACCAGCGCAGGCAAGCGCAGGTGCCTGGGCGGCTAAAGAGCCCGCCCACAGTCAGTGTCATCCAGTCCTGTCCCCTGTCGCCCTTCCCCCCTCACCCCGCACCAACTGGGAGTACTAAGGCATCTGAAGGAAGCAAGCAAGCAAAGCAAGCCTTCAACACAGTGAAGAGGCATTTAGGACTTACATTGGAATACAGGCAAGGAGAAGCTCATATGCCAGGAACACGAAGAAGAGACAACACAGGAAAGGGGCAGGATAATCCTGCATCAAGCTCTACCAGCCCTATGGAAGATTCTTACAGTGGGATCCCCATGGGCATGGCCCAGGACACAGATATCAGGAACACAATTGGGAACATATTTAAAGAACTACAACATTATAAAGAACAAATCAAAGAACTAAGAAAAGAGAATGAAGAACTCAAGAAGGACCTAGAAAGAGAGAGAGTGACAAACTCCAGAAGGAACTGGAAACACCGAAAAGATTCCATGCTAAAAAAGATAAGGAAACCAACCATCGAAGCAAAAAGCTACAGGAAGAGATTGAGAAGCTCCAAAAAGAAGTAGAAATACTAAAGAAATCAGAAGAGGAAATGAAAAAGGAAATCAAACACTCATCCAATCAAGAGGAAAGAAATGGAAAAAGCCACAGAAGCAGAATGGAGGAAGCAGAACAAAGAATATCAGACCTGGAAGATAACACAGAACAACTAAAAACCTCAAGGAAAGATTATGAAAAATTTAAAAATACACAAAAGTGGAACAACCAGGAACTGTGGGACACTATGAAAAGATGGAACCTCCGCATCATAGGAGTAGAGGAAAGAGAATCCCAAGAGAATGGTATTGATCAGATCTTCAACAGAATAATAGATGAAAACTTCCCCAAAATAAAAAAGACAAACCAATACAAATACAAGAAGCACATAGAACTCCAAACAGACAAGATCAGAAAAGAAATTCTCCATGCCACATCATAGTTAAAATGCTAGACACCCAAAATAAAGACAAAATCCTCAAAGCCACAAGAGAAAAACAACAAGTGACCTATAAGGGGAAACCTATCAGAATTACAACTGACTTCTCAATGCAAACTATGAAAGCAAAAAGAAACTGGAGCAAAGCATACCCAGTATTAAAGGCAATAGATGCAACAGGTTACCATAACCCAGCAAAAATGTCGACTTAATTGATAGGAGAGAGAAAAACCTTCTACCATGACATAAACAAGTTGAAGAATACATTCCAGAGATTATGAATTGTCAAAATTCAGAAGAATTTTGAAGCATTTCAAAACAGAAGGAAGAAGAAGGAAAAAGCAAACAGCACTAAAAAAGAGAAATCAATATAAAGCATAACTTGCGAAGTAGAAAACCTAAACCCAAACCACAATGGATAACAAGCCAGAATGGACAGCAATCACAGACCATCAGTCATAATTTAAATATTATGGATTAAATTCCCCAATCAAAAGACATGACTGGGAGATTTGGATTAGGAAACAGAACCCATCCATAGCTGTCTACAGAACACACATCTTAATCTTCAGGACAGACACCACCATAAAGTGAAAGGATGGAAAAAATATTCCAAGAAATGGTAACCAAAAGAAAGCAGTGTTCGGTGTTGCTATTTCTAATAGTCCAAAATAGACCTTCAAGTAAGAAATCCAGAAGGGCAAAGAAGGCCATTAATTTTTATCAAAGGAACAACATCACCAATGAAGATTTCACAATCAGAATATATGGGCCCAAACTCTGTGCACCAACATTTATAAGACAATTCCCAAGGACCACAAGTCACACACTAACCCCAGTACACTCATAGTGGGGACTTCAGTACCCCACTGAGTCCCTTGGATAGGTCCAACTAGGAAAAAATAAAAGAGAGAGACATACTAACTGAATGATATGATACAACCAAATGGACCTCATAGACCTCCTGCCGAATTTCCACCCTAATACCAGAAATAATTTCTTACTCAGACACCCATGGAACAATTCTCCAAAATCGACCACCATAACTGTGACAACAGAGAAACCTCCACCGAATACAAAAAATCATTGAAATAAATTTCAAATGCTTTTCTACAGACATAGTGCAATAAAGCTAACATTCAACACTAGGACAAGCCCTCCTGCCTACAAGAAACACATGGAGACTAAAACAACACACTCTGAATAATGAATGGTCAAGGAAGAGATAAAGAAGAGAATAAAAACCATTCTGGAAACTGAAGACAATGTAATCACAACACAACAAAACTATGGATACCTTAAGAGCAGTCCTAAGTAGAGTTCTATAGCCCTGGCTGCCTACATTAGCAAAAACAAAAGACACAGTAAAACCTATAAAGTAAACAAAAAAAAGCACTTGAGAGGCAACAGCAAGCTGAACCCAAACGCAAACAGACAGGAAGAAATAACAAATCAGAGAGACAGAAATCAATTGAAATAGAAACAAAGAAAAACAATCCAAAAAAAATCCAAAAAGTTGTCTTTGAAAGAATAATATCAAGATAGGCAGACTACTAGCCCAGTTATACCAAAAGAAAGAGGAACAACTCCAATTCAATACAATCTGATGAAAAGGGAAAATATCATAACAGACAAGAAAAGATCCAGAAAATCATATGGACTATTTCAAGAACCTATACCGTACCAAGTTTGAAAACCTAGAAGAAATGGATGAATCTGAAATCCTGGAATCCCAAGCTTTGACAAGAAGAGATCGGCAGCTTAAAATCCAGACCCATAGTTATGAAAAATAGAGATGTAGTAAGACGCCTCCCAACTAAAAAAAAGCCCAGGCCCACGACGGTTTCACAGCGAATTCTATAAAACATTTAAAAAGACCTACAACCATTATTACAACATTATTACTGAAACTGTTTTTTTTTTTTCAATTTTTCTTTTTTATTGATTGCTTTGTGAAATTACATACATCATTTTCCAATTCAGTTTTTCCCAGGCATATATCGTTCCTTTCTCTTTAACTTCTTTTTCCCCACCCCACCCCAGTCATCATCTAGATCCTGCATTCCTACCGTAACTTCCAGGCATCTTTTACTGTTTTTTTTTTTCATTTTTTAACAAAAGTGATTAATTTAATATGTCAAGCATCCTTCCATGCTAAAACCCCAATTTGCAAGCAGTTGTGCCTAAACCCACACAGTCATGGGTCCCACCATCCAGCGGGGGGCTGTATGTTCACTCATGATGTTGATCAACATGAGGTCCAGTCTATATTGTTGTAGTTTCACCATTCGCCCCAATACGCATGCCCTTACATTCTACCGTGCCCCCTCTTCCACGATTGTTCCCTGTAGCTTGAGAAAAGGGGCACAGGTTGGATGAGAAGCAAAAACCGTCACTCTCTCTGGAGCTGTTGCTTGGTCTGGTCCATTCTGGCTGTTTCCTCATGGACTTGGCCAGTTTATCCACGATAACCTTTGATCCTACTAAGAACCAAACAATTAGTATATAGAATTTAAAATATATATTTTAACAGTACTAAATGATAGGTTACTTTTGGTATAGACCACAGATGTTTGGATGTAATGTTATCCATGAATTACTACTTTTTCTGTAAATATGACAGGTCTTACTGTGGGCTTATAATATCCTCCTAACCCATTAGAGGATGTAGCTTGTGGCATTCAGCCATAGTTATTCTCTCAAGGAGAGAGCTAATAGCCAATAAAGATAGGGGATATACAGGCATCATGTTGCCATGCTTGCACAGTATTTCAGGCAGGTGAGGTGTAGATGGTTTTTGCTGACAGAGGAGTCTTGCTTGACTAAGGAGACCTATATTTGCTTTATTGGTTAGTTGGCCTTTTGGTAACAGTCTATCCGCGCATTTACATGGAGACCATCTGCATGCTTGCACGTGTGGTCTCCATACATCTTTCCTAGGTTACTCGGTTCTTCAACAGCAGGGCCTTATCACATCTTTCTTGCAGGTATCCCAGTTGGAGGCACGGAGCCTTTACATTTTGTGGGGGCTTGGATCCCCTGGCCAACATCTCCTTGGTAGAATAATCCATTGTTGATGTCAGAGCTCCTGTATTAATATATTTTGCTTAAGTGCATAGCTTAAGGAGACTTTAGCATTATATTTGGTTCTGAATAGAGAATAATCCTTTTCACAGTTTCTATGTCTATTAGTCAATTAAAGAAGGCAGTTTTACTGGTTTTACAAGAGATTACCTCTATAACAGTTGGCTCTATTCTACAGCTGGAGAACGACCTCATCATCATCATATTTCTCCTTGTTCTATGGAGGGGGGAGTTAAGAAAGTCTCTCATATTAAAACCTTTGCGGCACCTAGAAGATAAGCTTCGTTAGGACACATTAAAAATAGTTGTTACTAGTAGGATCCACAGAGGGGCCTGATGTCTGCAGTAATCTGAGGCTTTTCTTTCCTTCGATGCCCAGAAGAGTCAATCCTTCTGCCGGCACTTTCTGGTACATCCTACTCACTGCAAAGCTGTATTTTCTTTCTCAGCCATTAAGTTGGTGACATTCTGGCCCGTTGGAACATACAGATCCCTTCCCGTAGCTAGTTTCAAGATTTAAATTGCAAAGTTTATTGACAAAAAGTTTTCACATCTATCTGTATTCCCCTTTTTTATTTTAGGTTCTTGTTTTTTGACCCATGAGTCTCAAAAAAGCAGCCCTATTACACATACCTATAGGGTGGAATCAAGGCACAGATTTCATCAAACTCACCCATGCTGTCTTGGGTGACTGCACATCACCAACTTGGGAAGCAAACACAACTTCCAAGTTAAATCTTCCTACAGGTGAAAGAGATTGCAAGGGTGGGAGGGGCGGGAGATGGACACGGGTGTATATTCGATTAATGCATATTTAATTGACGTTAGTTCAACAAGTATCCAGTTTTGCCCAGACTCTGTCTACAGGTTACATGGTGTTTTAGGACTTAATAAAAGTAAATATGTGTATATTAAACAACATTGGTTTAAAGGCTCTGATAAAAATGGTAATGTATCTGAGTTAATTGAAGACACAAATTGCTGTTGTCCACATTTGTTTTAATTAAAATCTGTATAACAGTAACTTTGGGATTGGCATATACAAATGTTCTCTATAATTTTGCTGTTGTATTACTGAAACTGTTTAGAAGGATACAATCAGAGGTAATTCTCCCAAATTCCTTCTATGAAGCCAGCATCACTCTATTGCCAAAACCAGGCAAAGATAAAACTAAAAAGGAGAACTATAGACCCACCTCCCTAATGAACACAGATGCCAAAATTCTAAACAGGATACTGGCAAATCGCATACAGACCCACATCAAGAAGATCACCCATCATGACCAAGTTGGATTCATACCAGAGATGCAGGGATGGTTCAACATATGAAAATCAATAAGCATCATCAAACACATAAATGAAATAAAAGACAAAAACCACACCATCATCTCAATTGATGCTGAAAAAACCATTGACAAAATACAGCATCCCTTCGTGCTTAAAGTCCTAGAAGGAATTGGATTGGAGGGATCATTCTTCAATGTAATCAAAGCCATATACAGGAAAACCACAGCCAATATCATCCTAAATGGGGAAATGACAGAAACATTCCCTTTAAAGGTAGGAACTCGACAAGGCTGCCCCCTATCACCACTCCCTTTCAATATAGTGCTTGAAACACTTGCTAGAGCAATAAGGCAAGAAAAGGAAATTAAAGGAGTACTAATTGGAAAAGAAGAAGTCAAGCTATCCCTATTTGCTGATGATATGATTGTTTACTTAAGGGATGCTAAAAACCCACCAGAAACCTCCTAGAAAAACGATTAACACACTTCAGCAAAGTGGGCAGGCAGGACACACAATTAACCGTAAAAAAACAAGGCCTTTCTTTTTATACAACCCAAGACAAGCAACTTGGAGAAAAGAAGTCAGAGAGACCTTTCCCACTCACAATAGCCGCGAAACAATAAAAAATACCTAGGAATGACCCTAACCAAGGCAGCAAAGATATCTAAAACAGAAAATTTTAAAGACCTTTAAGAAAAGAATTGAATAAAACAATCAGAAGATTGAAAGTCGTCCCATGCTCATGGATTGGGAATTAACATGGGTAAAAAATGTCCATTCTACAGAAACTCTTATATAGGATTTAATGCAATTCCAATCAAATCCCCAGAGTTTCTTCACGCTTGGAAAAATAGTCCTTAAATTCAATTTGGAAAAAACAAAAGACCCGAATAGGCCGAAACAACCCTGAATGACAAGAGCAATACAGGGGAGTCTCTATACCAGACATCAAACGATGTCTATCTACAGGGGCTATAGTCACAAAGACGTCTGGTACTGGCACAAAACCAGACCGGTTGAACAATGGACACAAAACCAAAAAAAAAAAAAAAAAAAAAAAAAGGATCCCAAATCTAGCACATACAGTTTCAGCCATCTATATTTGACAAGGGCCAAGAAACACAATGGAGGAAAACAGCAGCTTTCACAAGTGTGTTGGCAAAACTGGATCACCACTTGAAGAGAATGAAATTAACCCTCATTCCCTCTCGCCCTAAAAAGCAACTCCAGATGATTAAAGACCTATCCGTGAACCCAACTCTGAAGGCAATAAAGAAAAAGTTGGCAGGCAACACTATAAGACATATGCGTGAGGAAAAAGACTTCCTAAATCAGACAAGCAGCTGCAAGAACTAAGGTGACAATTGACAAATGGACCTCATTAAACTAAAAGCCTGTACATCAAAAGAAACACAAGGAATAAGAGAAATCCCAGAGTGGGAGGAAACTTCACTCGCAGAAACATCTGACAAAGCAGTTGATTTCAGAATAATAAACTATAAAAAAACAAGAAAAAAGAACACAAATGACCCACTCAATAGATGGAGCAAAGAACTGAACAGAGACTTCACAAGTGAGGAATTAGAGATGGCTGAGAAACACCTTAAGAAGTGTTCATCATCACTAATCTTTAAGGAAATGCAAATCAAAACCACTTTAAGATATCATCTTACTCCAATAAGACTGGCTAAGATCAAGAAAACAAATGATACCAAGTGCTGGAGAGGTTGTGGGGAAAGGGGAACACTCATCCACTGCTGGTGGGAATGTAAACTCATGCAGTCACTATGGAAAACAGTGTGGAGAACCCTTGGAAGACTTGGAATGAACTTGCCACCCAACCCAGCCATACCACTCCTGGGCATGTACCCTCAAGACTCACCCCACTGCAGAGATACATGCACAGCCATGTTTATTTCAGCTCTCTTCACAATAGCAAGGAGCTGGAACCAACCCAAATGCCCCTCAACTGATGAGTGGATAGAGAAACTGTGGTAAATCTAAACAATGAAGTTCTATGCAGCAGTAAAGAAAGATGACATCATGAGCTTTGCAGGAAAATGGCTGGAGCTAGAGGACATCATGCCGAGTGAAGTAACACAGTCCCAGAAAAACAAACGACGAATGGTATCCCTCATCTGTGGAGGCTAATGCCAATTACCTAGTTGTAAGTATTTCTTGTGTATGGCCCCCTGAGCTTTTGTCCAAAGCAGTTGGGAGTGATGCATATTGGAAACAACAACAACAACAGAAAGGACTGCATCGAAGAACTGACTGAAACAGTGAACTGCTCAAAACAGTCAACTTCCTCATGGAGAATATTGAGAAAGACTGAGAAAGAGATGAAAAGCATGTTTGGCAGAATGCATGAGCTTTGGTGGCATGGGGGAATGGGGGGGGACATGGGTCTAGACTTGTTAAAAAATAAATTTATGTGAAAAAAATAAATTTAAATAAATTAAAAAAAATAAATAAATTAAAAAAAAAGAAAAAAATAAATTCCTATAAAAAAAGAAAAAAGAAAGTTCCAGGACAGCTGGGGCTACAGGGAGATCCTTTTTCAAAAAAAAATAAAAAATAAAAACCAATAAAAAAATAAAATGATATTTGCTTATAAGAACGAACTTAGTACACTGTAATTTTAAAACCGAATACTAAGGAGCTGGAGAGATGGCTCAGCAGTCAAGAGCACTGGTTGCTCTTGGTGAGGACCCAGATTCAATTCCCAGCATACAAATGTCAGCTGACAACCACCCATAATTCCAGTTTCACAAGATCTGACACCTTCTTCTGACTCCATGGACATTGCATGACATGAGTGCACTTACACACATGTAGGCAATGTACTAATACACATAAAATTAAAATAATTTTAAAAAGAATAATGAGAACCAAGGTGTAAAAGAATTTGATAATGTGCCTAATGTATCAAATTAGGGAATGTAGATATTAGTGCTGATGCTGTCTGAATTTCCCTTTATGTTGATAATCGAATTCTGTGAATGCGTCTTGACCATGTTCACAAATGTTGGAGGCTACAGATCAATCCCTATCCTCCTCCAAGATGCTTACCATCCTCTCCATGGCTTCATCATCCACTCCTGTTATGGTCCCATGCATTCACTGCAAGGATGGACTCTTGCAGGAGAAGTTGTATCTGGTTCTAGAAGCAGAGCTCTCTAATACCCATGTGATTGTACTTCAGATTTAAAACACAAGAACCAACTCATATCAAATCACCCAGGTAATCTGGATGGTCCACGCTCTCCTAAATCCTCCAGGCTGGTTTTCATCTTTTCTGTCAATGATATCATAAATGGTTTTGATGAGCATTTTTGTAGATCAAGAGCTTAGCAGCAACTGCAGATAAGTCAAGATGCATTATCTCTCTCACGAATGCTTTAACTTATTCCCTGTGGAAGTCCAGATCCTACTGGGCAATGAGTGTGTAGCTGTCAGGCTTGCTACAAATCCACTTCCTTTGTAGATAGTCCCTGCCACTGCTGATTCTGTTGTCACTCAGGTAGGCACATTCTCCCTCTCCTTGGATGGTAACCCGAAAATCAAAATCAAAATCAAAATCAAAATATGAAATCTGCAAAGTCAGCGTATACATTTGCTCCAGAACTAAAATCTTTAGTGTCTCCACTGCAGATTTTTAAATGAATAAGAAAAAGGCAAAGTTCCATCAAGAAATATGTATACTATTTTACACTTTGTTTCTTCTAAGTTCTCAAGTTATTTGACTACCATTCCTTTACTACTCATTCACCGCAGACCCTGTTACGCACTGACAAGGTATGTAAATGCTGCTTGCTGCCATGTTCAAGTGAACTGCTGCCATGTTCAAGTGAACTGCTGCCATGGTGACCTCTCTGAGGGTGATTTTCAGTCTCATCTGGAACTGTCCCATGTGTGTAAAAGTGAATAGAAAGAAATCTTTCTAGTAAATTGGTCAAAGGACTTAGCTTCAATGATAGAAAGTGATTGGGTCTCTATATTTTATCTTTCCAATGAAACAGCTTCATCCACAGTCCAGGAACTGTTCCTGGGTTCTCTCTGAGAACAAGACTTTAGGCGAGGTCCCCATGCTCCTTTGAGTCTCTCTTTTGTGACCTGTGTGGAGCAGTGCAGAGTGGACTTGAGAGTGACGCCTGCAGTTCTGCAGTGGCTTCCTGGGATTTCAGAGCCCTGACTGCACATGTGCAGTTCTGTCTACATTCCACACAGTGGATTTAACAGTAAGGGAAGGTAGTTTTAATTCAGGTAAGGAGCCCGCAAAAACTACCCAACATTTCATCTCTTATTAAAAATTTGAAGTGAAATCTCAGTAAATAAAGGTTGTCTGAAATCACAGATAATGAATAGAATAGCATATAATGGTTTTTAATTTGGCAGGGTGGGGGATATAGGGTTTTCTGGGGTTTGTCTCATGCATATCAGAACTCTCTTCCTCTGAGCTACATCTCCTGCCCAAGGTTTGTATTTCTTCTTTTTCTGCACAGTAAGCTTCACAGGACATTATATTACCTTCGAATTTCATGAACACAAGTCACACACAACAACACATGAACACAGCAAGAGGAAAAAAGATCTGAAAACACACATGTTGTTGTACTTGGTGTTGTCTGTCCACTTCCAAGGCTGTTGTGACGATTCTCTGCGCAGGCCGATCCAGTGGTCAGAAGAGCCCATGTATCTCTTCAGGAAATCCTGTCAGAAAACAGAAAGCACATACATGTGTATCTGTTTCAGGTGGCCCTTGAGTCTCACTGCCCCAAAGCCTCCTGTCGAGATGGCAGCAGGTGTAGCTGAGGATCACAGACTCTGCAGCCAGACTAGACCTCAGCTCTCAGGGAGCCATGTGATGTCTGTCACTCTAAAGCACTGTGATCTAATGACTGCACATCCCACTGAGACTGGGAAGTCCCTGGCTGTGCACAACCTTGCAGCACATTACTATAGTAGCCACCTGCAGTGTGCAACACGTGGGAACAGGGAAGAAAACTTCCATGATCTTCAGGAGTCTCGATAGAATGGAAATGTCTAAGTATGTTTAACGGACAGACTGCCTGTGAGCATTATAGGAGATAACATGTCTAGAATGTCTCAGAGCTCTAGGCAGAAGTGATACCCTCAGCACTAGACATAAGATAGCAAATATCCATATCCCCAGTTCTGCCTGGGATGGGATCCTTCCTTGTGCTCCAGCTTTTAGCTCCCCACCATGGCACAGTAAATATTCAGTAGGAAAAGCAACCCACCAACATTTCCTACCAGTTCTTCTGGGTTTTCAAACTCAGCAAGCTGGCCTTCCAATGTCATGCAGGAGGCCTGACTGTGTGTCCAGTTTCTCATGTCTTCAGAAAAATAGAAGCATTTACTTCCAAATCCAATCCAGTTTCTTGGACAGGCAGCACAGGCAGTGCTCATGATGACCTGCTCTGGTTTTTTTTACTAAAATGAAGAGAAGAGCGGACTAGAATACCATTTCCATGTCTCCTCTTCGCTCTGCTTACCATCCTGAGCTCAGCTGTGGAGTCCACATATGCATTGTGATTTTCATGACTCAGCACCATCCAGGCCCTTCCCTCTGGGCTCTGGGCCCCTTCTCTCTGCTGTGCTCATTCATATGAGGAACTATCAGGAAATATTTTTATTTCTATTTGTTTCTTGTTTGTTTTTGTATTTTAATTTTTTATCTATTAATTTTATTTGATGTGTATGTGTATGTTTCCTGCATATATGTAAGTGCACCTGCACATATATATCGCCCATGGAGATCAAAACAGGGCATCGGATTCCCTGTACTGGAGTTACAGACGTTCTTAGCTACCATGTGGGTGCTGGAACTCCAACCTGGGTCCCCTGTAAGAGCAGCCAGTGCTCTGAACCACTGAGCCATCTATCCAGAACTTTGTATTTTGTTTTTTCAGATATATTCTTTCTATGTACTTCTAGCTGGCCTGGCAGTCTAGACTTCCTGGGGGTTGTAATGATCCTCCTACCTGTGCCTCCAGAATGCTGGGACCAAAGACACAAAACCCTGCAAGGAAATAGCACCAACTCTCTAGGGCTGTGGTACTCTTTCCTGGAATCAGGTGGCCTCTTTTCCCACAATCCTCCTTCAGAGTAACTCTTCTCTTGACCTCTTCACTTGTGTGCATGTACTCATACACAGACACATAAACACATAATTTTAAAAATTATATATGTATATGTGCTATTGTTATATATACTATTGCTAGGGTGTCTGAAACCAGCAAGATTTCAAAAGCAACTTAGGAGAAAGACAGGCATTTTTCTTTCATTACTTCATGTTTTCTTTCCATTACCAAGTAAGAAAGAATGTATTTCATTTGGGAAGGTCTAGTGAGTCTAAAGCAAGAAGAGATTTGATTGAAATACTAAATACCAGAAATGACTTTTACATTCCCTTACATTTGGCAGAGGGAAACTTGTTACCGCTGTTCCCAGTTCTCACAACCAAATGAGATTTTAGGTAAAGGATGAAAACAGTGGGCTTTCATCAATACTATTTTAACAATTTCAACAATACTGTTCTAACTTACTCTTTTCAGAGCCACTCAATATATTAAGTTATATTAATTAAGACTTGAAAAAATGTTGGCCTGATCACTTTTAGATATGTATAATATTTATTGACATAGTTAAAGTTGATTTTATAAGACAATGTTGGGGCTGAAAAGATGGCTAAGTTTTTAAGAGCACTGGCTACTCTCACAAAGGACCTGAGTTCTGTGCCAGCACCCACATGGAAACTAACAACTATCCTAAACTCCAGTTCCAGGGGATTTGATGTACTCTTCTGGTCTCTGTGGGCACTGCACACATGGGTGAACCTAGTAATATGCAGGCAAATATTGATATTCATAAAATAAAAATAAATATTCAAAAACTTATATCATAAAATATTTATTATGCTGAGTATGGTGGTTAAGTGCCTTTAATCCCAGCACTCAGGAGACAGAGGCAGGCAGATCTCTATGAGTTTAAGGCCAACCTGGTCTACATAGTGATTTTCAGGCCAGCTGCAGCTACAGGGAGACCCTGTATCAAAAAGACCAAAAAGTTTATTCCCACTACAATAAATTCTCATCTTCCTCATATAAAGTAGTTAATGTGCTCTGACTCCTGAGTGCTGTCACTAAAGGTGTGTGTCACCACACCCACCTTAAATCTTCTGGTTGTTACAAGTGAATCTAATTTAATTGTTCAAGAAGTGTATTATCAGAATGAAATGTTCATTCTGATATGTTCAGGAATTTATCAAAAAAATCTCATCACTCTTCCCCCTCCTCCACTGTTATCATCAGGCCCAAGCTGTCATCACAATCATCACCATCATCACCATCATCACCATCATCACCATCTTCACCATCATAACCATCATCATCATCATCCTCACCACATCACCATCATCTCTTGTGGGGATTATTACAATGTTTCACAAATAACTCTTCTTCCTTCTCCCCTCATCTCCTAACAGGAAGGCTGCCCTGGGCTCCCTGAGCACACCGCAACCTGCTCCATCCCTTCACTTGTTTATTACCGCCTGCCTCTTCCTGTGTTAGGAACAGGTCAGAAAGAGTTAATCAGAAGGAAGGAGTTAACTAAAAAATTGAGTTAGTTAAAGTAAGCCTGGTTCCCATGACTACCTTAACCTCAAGAATACAGTCTGGCCCCAAGTTCCTAGAGCACTTCACACACCCTAAGGAACCCATTCCTCTCCAGGGGGCTTCACACTGCTGAACACAACCAATCAGTTTAAAGGTCACCACTGCTTGCTTTGTGCTTCCATAGCCTTGCAATTGTGTATCTATGACATCACAAAAATTCCTCTAGTTTGTGGTTTTTGCCTTTAAAAGCACTCTGTGACAGATAGGTGGGGTCACACTCATCCCTGCATGGAGTGGGTCCTTCCCTGGTCCACCAGGTTTTCCCAGTTGGCTCCCTGGTGGACCAGCAAATTAAATAAATTTTGTTTCAAAGACTGAATCTTGGGCTTGAGAGTTTTTCTGTGCAATTTTCAGACCCAACACCTGCTCGACTGTACCTTCCCAGAGAACAGGAGCTCTGCACGTGTTCTATTACAAGCAGTTCCCACAGTGCTGGCACACAATGGCCCTTAGTCAGTATTACTGACAAACTGTGGAGAGAGTATATTTAAAAATAAAATTCAAAAATATCTTTGCATATTAAGTGACAGAGAACCCAAGAAGAAGAATAAGTAGCTTACTCAACAAAGCAACAAAAAGCACAACCACAGCTACAGTGAGGACTGTGACCAGCAGACCGCAGCAGCGCAGCTTGATGGGAGTCACAGGAGAGAGAACGGCTAGACATACTCCTTGGAGCTTTCTACCTGCCAAATAGAAATATGACAACGTCAATATCAAGAACCTCCTAAGGAGAGCAGAATGAATTACCACTGCATCAACTCTCCATGTGGCTTGTATGGAAGCCCCTTTCACATAATATGATCTTGAGCCATAAATAATGTCCACGAAACAAACAGGACCAGAGACAATGGGGAAAGAATTTTTGCCAGGGAATATTCCAGTTTTTGAAATATGTACTAATGAAAGAGCAAGAAACAGAAAGATTAACAATCAGGATAAAAAAGAAACAAAAATGTCATTTAGATTTCATGCCATAGGAAGAGATCCAGCTAGAAAGACTGAGGGAAACCTTGGGAAAAAATATCACTGAGCCAGGTATGGCGGTTCATGTCTGTGATCCCAGCACCAGGTGTGGTGGTGCGTGTCTGTGATCTCAGTACCTGGGAGGTGGGGGAGAAGGACCAGGAACTCAAAGCCAGCCTTGGCTACAAAGCACGCTTGAGTTCAGCCTGGACTATATGAATCATTGCTCAAATCAATAGGTGGAGATGTAGCAGTAAAATGAAACACAATTCAGCATATTAACAAAAGTAGAAAAGGAAAAAAATGAGTATTTAAATAAGCTCAGCCTAAGCATGTGAAAATTTTAATATGAATTCACAACTCTCAACAAATTAAAAATTGAAGGAACTTCCTCAACCTTACAAAAGCTATCAGGTTTTTTGTTGTTGTTGTTGTTGTTTTGTTTTGTCTTTTTTTGAGACAGGGTCTCCCTGTAGTTTAAGTAAGGGCTTGAGAGATGATTCAGCAGTTAAGAGCACTGGCTGCTCTTGAAGAGGACCCAAGTTTGACTCCCAGCACCCTAATAGCAGCTAACAACCTTCCATAACTCCATTCCAGGGATTCAGACGCCCTCTTCTAACTTCCATGGGGATTGCCTGACAGGGCTATTCTTACATACATGCAAGGAATACACTCATTCACATGAAAATAATAAAAAAAAATACTTTTAAAAAACAATATAAGTTTAAAGGAAGAAAAAACAAAAACGCAACTGCAGCTTGTTTCATTCTTTTAAAAACTTTTATCTAACTTTTATTTTTATTTTTTATCAATGTTTTGCCTGCATGTTAAGTGCAACATGTCTTGCAATGCCCAAACACGCCCGAAGATGGCACCACATACTCTGGAACTGGAATTACAGACAGTTGGAGTCTGTCACGTGAGTGCTGAGAACTGAACACAGGCTCTCTCCAAGAGCAGCCAGGACTCTTAACCACCAAGCCATCTCCCCAGCACCAGTCGGCTTCATTCCCTCTTTGTTTTCTTTGTTTGCATGACTGTTGCTTGTTTGTTTGATTTTTGTCTTTTCAGAGTGTTTCCCTGTAGCCTAGAGCCATCTCACTATGTAGAAGAGGCTGGTCCCCTCACAGAGTTTGCCTGTCTCCCTCCCTCCCTAGTGCTGGGACTCCAGGCTTGCACCACCACACAGGGCTCCAGTCTGCTTCATTCTTAGTGGTGCCACAATGAATGCTTTGTCCAGCTATCAGGAGCAAGGCTCAGGTGTCTGCTGTCACTCCAGATTGACTATCACTGGAGTGCCCAGCGGGGACAACATGACAAGAGAAGAAACGACAGCCACTACACTTAGAGATGAAAGTGTCTCTATTTACAGTCGACATGGTTATATGTATATGTAAAATTCTAAGGAGGCTGTCAAAGGTATTCAAAGTAATAAATGAGTTTATGGTGCTTCTGGATGCAATGCAACTGCATTTTCATATACGCAATTATCAAATGGAAATTCAAGTACAAGAACAGTATCAATCACCACAATGCCAAAAATTATACAACTGTAAATCTCATAAAATCCACTCACAATCAGTATGATGAAATCTGCCTGCAAAAGTGATAAATAAAGATTTCATTCCATAAAGAGATGGAAGATGTTTATCAAATAGAATGCTAGTATAAAAACTATTGCTATTGTGTGTATATGTGTGTGTGTGTGTGTGTGTGTGTGTGTGTGTGTGTGTGTGTGTGGTGTTGTTGTTGTTGCTAATATAAAAACTCTGCTGAAACATGAATATAAATCCAGGGCAGTTCTGATAAATATTGAGGCATGACTTTTGGGAGAGCAGACCACAGAAGAAATTGGCATGGTGATTTTCAAATTACATGAAAAGGCAAAAGTAGAAAAGCTAAAGTTCCAAGTATTTGACCATTTATCCCCAGTTGGTGTTGCTGTTTTGGGGAGATCTTAGGTGTGGCCTTGCTGGAGGAAGCTGGTCACAGGACATGGGCTTGGCAAGTTCTTAAGCCTTGCCAGATTTCCATTTGCTGTCTGCTTCCTGCACCTGCTTGAAGATGTGAGCACCTGGCTTCTGCTCCTACTCCAGCCACCTCTGCCACCTTGCCTCTGTGTCATGGTGGACACTCGTCCCTTTGGAACTGAAAGCTAAATAAGCCTTTCCTTTTACAAGTTCCCTTGGCCACAGTGTTTTATCACAGCAACAGAAAAGTAAGACATCTAGTAAGGGAATAAAAAGAAAAGCTATGGACTGGGAGGTTTGTTTTTGAGACATACATCTTAAAATAAGTTGTGTCCAGATTACGTGGAGAGCTTTAAAGAAGCAGTGGTGGGGCTGGACAGGTGGCTCAGTGGTAAAGAGCATGTGCTGCTCTTCCAGATGGCCCAAGTTTGCTTCCCAGCTCCCACACTGGGCAGCTCACTACCACCTGCAACCCCAACTCCAAGAGATCTGACCCCCTTTTCTGGACTCTGCCAGCACTTTCACTTATGTGCACACACACACATAGACACAGACATGTACACATAAATAAAAATAACAAAAGCAAATCTTAAAACCTCAGTGATAAAAAAAAACATAGATTAAAGCTGGAGAGATGGCTCAGAGTGTAAAGGATTTCTAGGGGAACACAAGGATATGTTTGGATCCATACAACATGTGAAGCCAAGCATGTCTACATGGGTCTGTGATCCCAAGACTTCTATGGTGAGATGGGAGACAGCTGGTCAGGTCTGCAGTGCAGCAGTGAACACAAAAAGGCCCCATGTCAAACCAAGCAGAAGGAGAGAACCAACACCCGAGGCTCTTCTCTGATTTCTAAGAGGGTGTCTTTGCACATGATCAGCCCAAGCACACAGCAGACACACACACACACACACACACACACACACATACGGACACACACACTCTCTACCACTTCCTACCAAACAAAATGAAACAAACCAAATAAAACACAAGAAAGCCCCCTTGCAGTTCACTTGGAGACACAGAGCAGTTCTTTCTGCTGGAAACCTGACAGCCACCTGCTCTCTTCTTGCTCACAGGCTCCTCACCAGGTTCCTGCTAGAGTTCCTAACTTCTTTGTTAAAACTCTCTTGTAAAAACAGTCATTCTACTTGGTTTTGAGACACTTGAATACTTCTGAACTCTCAGCTCTGTTCCTTACATCAGCGGTGCTTTGGAGTCTTCTAATCTAGCCAGCTGTGTCCACATCTGACACACTGCGGATGAACACACTGTAGATGAATATCAAATGCACTACTGCTCAGGAATCTGCTCCTATGGAATTCTGGAAAAGCCCATGCATTGGGGCAGAAAGTGGATTGGGTGGCCATGGGCTGCAGACAGACATCCCCAAGGTGATCTTCTAAGTTTATCATACGCCAAAATGCCGAAGGACGCTCCCTGCTGGGTTAAGCTTCCCACCTCACGTCCCAACATTTCATTTTAACCAACGTGAACCTGCAAACCACAAGTCCAGCCCCCAGCAGCTGCTGTCCCTGTGCACCTGGCAAAGTTCCTGCTATTTGCGGTGGCCTTCATTCTGGGATACAGAGGGCATGCTATGCACCAGCTTCACATAACTGAGCAGACACCTGGGAAAGGGTGGACAAACAGACTAAGCACAAAGAAAAAAAAATGCCTAGTGCCCTTCAGTCTAATTCACTGTTCACTGCTCTTCAGTAAACACTTAAATAAACACTCCAATAGAGTAACTAATGTAACAACCTCACATCTAAAACAGCCAGGTATCTAAATTCCTACTAAACCTTGAGCCCTCTCCCCTCCCCAAGCATCTCTGCCCTTAGCGTGCCCTAAGCATCTCTGCCCTCAGCGTGCCCTCAGCATGCATGAGGCTCAGCTCCTCCATGGCTCCATGGTGAAGCTTCTCAGCCTTTTTAGCGTGAATCAAACTTCATTAAACACGTACCCACTTCTCTGTCCTGCAGGCCATCTGGGGACCCGAGCTCTGCCTCTAACATGCCCACTGCAGCCTCTGCTGCACCCATGGTTGTGATGGACAAGAGCCTCTGCTGGATTCAGGAGCAGCTTGAAACCAGGAAGAGGAAGGAGAGTGTTTATATAGCCTGTGGGTGTTTCCAAACTGACACTGCTTATTGCACAAAATGACCAGCTCGTCAGACCTGATCAGCACTGATTCTACCTGTGCTCTCAGATCGTAGAGCTGTCTGTAGTAAAATAGGAGAGGAATTGTGACAGGAAACTTAGTGTACTCTGAATATAAAAATGAAACTGATAAATGCTTTAGAGGTAAAAATGTTCTATAATGATCATAGGATCATTAAGAAAAAATATTACCTTGATGAAAGTAGCTGTTATTAATTTGGGAAAGAATTTTTCCTTTTGAGACCTATTTAAGTATTGCACCTATTTGGCTATTCTGATGTTATGTAATAACCTGATGTTTGTCAGGAGGGAAGGACCATGGAAATATAGACAAATAAGAGAAACTCACATGTTTATAGGTAGTTTGGCCTTTCTGGGACCAACAGTTAGTTCTGCTTTTCATTATTATTTATGATAAACAAATAGAACATACATGTCAACAGTAAGATAGAGTATAATAAAGAAACAAAGGCAATAATAGAAAAATAAACATGCAGTGTGTAGAGAAATATGTGTCCCATAGAACACAGAAAGTTCAGTACAATCCCACCGTGGAGTGGACACAGCCAAGAGGGGGCTGAGCTCTACCACAGCCACACAGGATATTTATTTGTACTTTGCCTCAATTAAAAAAGAAATTGAGACTAAGGGAAAATCCCTACATGGGGCACTAAACATTATACCGGCTAAAAGAAAATGGTGGCTGGCCTAGGTAAGTGTGTCACCCAAGAACACTGGGACACTTGTACCAGGAAAAATAAACTTGGAGCAGCTCGCGGATGATCCCTTTCCTCCTGTCAAAAGCACCAGTGTCTTCTGAGGTCACAGCTTTGACAAGTTTCTGCCTAACCTCAATGATGCAAAATAAAAGCCTAAGTCAGTCATTCATCTTCTCCTGCTCATCAATCATTCATGTTCTCCTGCTCTTATTGGGTTCCAAATCCCTGATTCTGGGCAGTGCACGGTTGGTCTCCTGTGAGTTTTGCTGTGTGTTACAACATGGCCTTGTGCGGTTGGGGTTTATTTTGTGGTTTTGTTTTTTAAGACAGGAGTTCATGAACCTTGTGGGGCTGCAGCTGGCCTTGAGCTCCTGCTCCTGGGCTCTCCCCATGGATCACTGGTCTGACCCGGGGGCAGCAGAAGTGGCCCTTTTCCTTGGGTACAGCAAGACCAAGGGTTGGGGTGGATGGGGACAGTGCTGGAACCAGCACACTGGGAGCTGTGTCCTAGCTGGGCCTTCCCAGGACCCTTACTCCACCTGATGATGGGAACTTTCCCTCACTCTGGCCTGCAAAGGCTCTGCACCCTGGGAACAATGGGGAGTCAGCGGCCCAGGGCCTCTGATTTCTTCCACACAACCCAGCCAGGCCAGATGCTCAGCCCACAGGGAAGGCCCCGGACTGATGACACTGGGCTGTCAGGGAGCAGGAGCTGGCTTTCAGGGCTTTGTCTCACTGGATGCAGGTCCCTAGTCATCCGAGCACGGGTTAAGGGAAGGAACCCAGGGGTGCAGGACTGTGTGCCAGGATCTGCAGACAGGGAACTCCGACCTCTGTCTCCTCCCCTCAGTTTTCAGCTACCAGGGGATCTAGGCCCCGCCCTTGAAGAGGGGTTGTTTCCAGGTTGGCTGGAGACTTTGAACTATGGAAGCTGAGTTTATCTTTCTATGTGTTTGGTTTCTTGCTGGAGAAGCAGAAGGCAGAGTTCATTCACCAGCCTTGAACTTCAACCTTCTATGAGTGAGAGACCTTTAGAGTGAAAAGGACACTAGATGCTTTGGCAAATGTGGGGAATTCTGCAGTCAGGGAACTCAGGAGGCCTAGGCTGAGCCAGATTTCTAACTTGGCACTGGAGAGATGTACAGGAGTGTAGGCAGGCTTAAGGACAAGGCTGTTCTGTGTGACACAGTAAGGGTGGGCCCTTGTCACCTTCCATTTGTGCAGACCCACAGAAGGCACGCTGCCACGTGAGCCCCGCACTGCGGCTCTGCGAATCACTAATTGTTCTGCTCTTAGAACAATTGCCCTGCCCAGTGCCGGATGTTATAAGGGAAATCCTGGAGGAAGAACTGTGTTACCAACAGACGGATGGTACTGCCTTATGTTACTGTGGCTCTGCGAATCACTAACTGTTCTGCTCTTAGAACAATTGCTCTGCCCGGCGCCGGATGTTATAAGGGGAATCCTGGAGGAAGAGCTGTGTTACCAACAGACGGATGGTACTACCTTATGTTACTGTGGCTCTGCGAATCACTAACTGTTCTGCTCTTAGAACAATTGCTCTGCCCGGTGCCGGATGTTATAAGGGGAATCCTGGAGGAAGAGCTGTGTTACCAACAGACGGATGGTACTACCTTATGTTACTGCGGCTCTGCGAATCACTAACTGTTCTGCTCTTAGAACAATTGCCCTGCCCGGTGCCGGATGTTATAAGGGAAATCCTGGAGGAAGACTGTGTTACCAACAGACGGATGGGACTGCCTTATGTTACTGGGCTCTGCGAATCACTAACTGTTCTGCTCTTAGAACAATTGCTCTGCCCGGGCCGGATGTTATAAGGGGAATCCTGGAGGAAGAGCTGTGTTACCAACAGACGGATGGGACTGCCTTATGTTACTGCGGCTCTGCGAATCACTAACTGTTCTGCTCTTAGAACAATTGCTCTGCCCGGCGCCGGATGTTATAAGGGGAATCCTGGAGGAAGAGCTGTGTTACCAACAGACGGATGGGACTGCCTTATGTTACTGCGGCTCTGCGAATCACTAACTGTTCTGCTCTTAGAACAATTGCTCTGCCCGGTGCTGGATGTTATAAGGGGAATCCTGGAGGAAGAGCTGTGTTACCAACAGACGGATGGTACTGCCTTATGTTACTGTGGCTCTGCGAATCACTAACTGTTCTGCTCTTAGAACAATTGCTCTGCCCGGTGCGGATGTTATAAGGGATGGAAGAGCTGTGTTATCCAACAGACGATGTACGCTAGATGGTTGCTACTGCTGCGCAATGTGCATGCTGGATGTTAAAGGGAATCCTGAGGAAGACTGTGTTACCAACAGAGTGATGGACTGCCTTATGTTACTGTGGCTCTGCGAATCACTAACTGTTCTGCTCTTAGAACAATTGCTCTGCCCGGCGCCGGATGTTATAAGGGAAATCCTGGAGGAAGAGCTGTGTTACCAACAGACGGATGGTACTACCTTATGTTACTGTGGCTCTGCGAATCACTAACTGTTCTGCTCTTAGAACAATTGCTCTGCCCGGCGCCGGATGTTATAAGGGGAATCCTGGAGGAAGAGCTGTGTTACCAACAGACTGATGGTACTACCTTATGTCACTGTGGCTCTGCGAATCACTAACTGTTCTGCTCTTAGAACAATTGCTCTGCCCAGTGCCGGATGTTATAAGGGGAATCCTGGAGGAAGAGCTGTGTTACCAACAGACGGATGGGACTGCCTTATGTTACATGTGTAAACCAGTGGCTCTTCCAGCTATGTCCTGTCCTGACAGATGCCATTACAAGCAGCCTCTGGCTCCATTTTGAGTGAAGAACCAGAGGCTGGATGACCACACATCGATGGGCACATAAATAACACCATGGGCCCAGCACCATCCATGAGGTACAGACTGAAATAACATTCCTTTTTTTTTTTTTTAATTAGTTTTTATTGATGCTTTGTGCATTCATACATTTTTCCAATTCAGTTAGGCTTATTTTACCTTTACCTCAACAAACACCCACCCCATCCCAGATCATGCATTCTGCCATAACTGTCCTGCATCTTTCTCTCAGTTTTTTTTTTCATTTTTAGCTATAAGTGATAATCCATGAGTACAAGCATCCTTCATGCAAAACCTATCTGCAGGCTGTTGTGCCCAAACACCTACAGCCCCACCATCCAGTGGGGGGTGACAGGTTGTTTGTTCAATCAAGTTGATCAAATGAGTGTCCAGACTACATTGCTGTAGTTTCACCATTCACCCCAATCGCAGCCCTTACATTCTACCACGCCCCCTCTTCCGCAGGTTGTTCCCTAGGCTTAGAAAAGGGGCACAGGTGGATGAGAGGTAAAACAGTCCACTCTCTCTGGAGCTGTTGACTTGGACTCTGGTCAATTCTGGCTGTTTCCTTTCATGGGCTGACAGTTTGTCCAGGAATAACCTTTTGATCCTGGCCTGGCGCGTTATGGCGTCTCCTGAAATAACATTCCTAACAGTAGACTAGCTCCACTCTATAAATTTATCAAGGTAAACTGGAACTTTCAGAGCATATGCATATATGAAAAGCGTATTAGAAAAAAAAAAGAAAAGCATATTAGGAAAACTAGGCCCAAGGACATAGACACAGCAGACTGAAGAAAGGACAGAATTCCCTTACCTATACCCTATAAAGAGGAAGACACCTATCACGGTGTTGGTGGCTGAGGCCTTTCATCTTTTATCTGATCCCTGACTACATGTAGAGGGACTAAGAGGCAGAGAATTCCCAGACTGTGCAAACTCTCCCAACAGCCCCCTTGTAACTCCTTGAATTCTGCTGTGGGCTCTTTAGCCCTTTGTAGCCATTCTGCAACCTACAAATACACACATATGTAGCTTTACTTACTGTGTGATGTAGAATGTGTGATCTGAGAGTTACAATTAGTGGTTACATTTTAAATAAAAGGAATTATTTTTTTTCCCTTGGTCAGCTATCAAGGAAAGGAGGAGTACTGGGTATATTGCTGTCAACAGAGTGGGCGTCGTTGTGGATGATTGCTCCTCAATAAATTCACATATTGTAGAAATACAAAGACATGTGTCTAAGTTCTGACATGATCCCTACTTATTATTTAATATATTTAAATACAGTTTTGTTTCATTATGTTTATTATGTTTTCAACAGTTAGGTCAAAATAATTTTTTAAGGAATAGAGGAAAGACGTGAATTTCCCTTTGAAAATAATAAAATTGGGTAGCTATACTATTCTAATGTATGCTTTAAAAAGAAAGTTAAAAAGAAGTAACTACTATGCCTTCTTGCAAATGATATGATATATATATACATGTATATATATACATGTAAAATATGATGCCTGAGAGCCTAGAAATTCCACAAGAAAACTCCTAGAAATGTTTAACACTTTCAGCAAAGTTACAAAATCAATCTACAAAAATCAGAAGCTTTTCTATATACCATAATAAGCAGCCAGAGAAAGAGTCTGTGGAAATTCACAATAACCTTAAAAATAATCTAGGGATAAACTAGAACAAAGACATTAAAGGTCTCTGCAATGGAAATTTTAAATTTTGATAAAAGAGATTGAGGGGGGCTGGAGAGATGGCCTAGTGGTTAAGAGCACCGACTGCTCTTGCAAAGGACCTGGGTTTGATCTGCAGCACCCACATGGTGGCTGAGAACCATCTGTAACTCCAATTCCAGGAGAACTCCAGTTCCAGGGGAATCCGACACCTTCCTCTGACCTCCGTGGCATTGCACAACATGGATGCACAGACCTGCATGCAGACAGTACATTCATACACATAAAATAAATAAATAAATAAATAAAAATTAAAAAAAAGAGAGAGATCGAGGAAGACACCAGAAGATGGAAGGACCTCCCATAATCACGGATTGGAAGAATTAATATTTTGAAAAATGACCATCCTACCAAAAGTGATATATGTATTAAATGCAATCCCAATAAAAATCCACACAGCATTTTCACAGAATTAAAAGAAAATTATCCTAAAATTCAGATGGATACACAAAGTCCCTGGATAGCCAAAGCAACCTTGAGCACAAAGAGCAATGCAGTGTTCAGCAAATTAAAGACATTTTAGTGGCTTGATGTTTGTCTGAGTGGTCTTCTCTGGGAAAATCACTCCATCATATTTTGTTCCCTGACTGGAAATCCTAGAGAATTAGACCCCAGACCTTTAGGTGTATCGGTTCCCACCCTGGGCAAAGGAGCAGATTTGGACAGGCTCCCAGGGGCGATGCCTCTGACATGGTCCAGAGCCCAAGGATGATTCTGGTCTCTACCACCCTGGTAACCATTCAACTCTGATACACCACCCAAAAGAATTTTTAAACATCATAGAAGGTCCTCTGCTCCTGGAACCCTCCAGAGATAGGTCTGCTTGAGGCACCTTTAGTAGAGACACTGTAAGGGGGTCGGACTTGACTATTGACCCAGTGTCCCAGGATACAGTGTGAGATGTCCCTGGCCTCTTGTAGCCCAAGTTTGGGATCTGCTGATAGTGAGTGCCTGGTAGCCACCATGTGTGCTTGCCTAGTCACTATCTGTACTGTTTCGTCTATCATTTGTTTTAATATAAGAAAAGAGGGGGTAAAAATAAAAAGACACCAGGACACAAACAGCTTGCACCCAAGACCTGGCAGAAGCCCATGTTCCTGGTGGCAGCTGCAGCCTCGCCCACCCTCCCTTGGATGCTGCGTAGCCCCACTGTAGCTGCCGAATCCCCTGAAGTCTGGGCCTGCAGAGGCTGCAGGGGCAGAGGAGCCGGGAGAAGGTGGAGGCTACTGGCCTAGAGCTGTGGGGAGCCCTGTGCTCTTGGGATAGCGGTCAGATCACGGGGTGACCTGGGGCTCTGGGAAGCCCAGTGCCCTTAGGCCCAAGGTGGGCTGCAGGGTGAAATTTAAAATAAAATAAAATAAATAACAGAGAACTGGAGGGAGGGGAGGTTTCAAGCCCAGCTTCTCCTCAGCAGGGTGGTGGCTGTGGACAAGGATGGTCCTATGTCTGTGGCTGGAGCTGGGAGACACAGGCTTCCCCAGAATGGCAGGCTTTAGCAGAGGTGGCAGCAGCCACACAGGCAGTGAGGGTGGAGGGAGGGGGATTTCTCTCCCAGAAGACACGCCAATGAGATGGGCCCTCAAACTATCCCCACTGGAATATATGAGGTTCTATCTACAGGACAGCCAATAGCTCAGATAATTAATTATCCTGCCTTTGAGTTAAGCAATGGCAATCACAACATCCATTTTCTCTCCAAGGAGAACCATGCTTAATGGGGCTTCTCTGACAGGGACTGCCCTTCACAGCACCGTCCTCAGGGACCACTCCTGAGGTTCTAATAAAGACGTCATCTAAGCTGCTGCCGCCTCCCTGCGCCTGTGCCTGAAGCCCAAGTCAGGGGTAGTGCATGTGTGTTAGACCTTGAGGCCAGGGCTGCCTGTGCCCAAATGTGGGAAAAACTGACCATCTTTCTGAGTCCTGAGGTGTCTGTAGCCATGCCAGGCCAGCTCTAAGCAGAGATGACCCAGCACTGGACAGATCACTGTCACAGTGCAGCAACTCATCTATGGAGTCTGTCCACAACCCTGGGGACTGAGACCGGTGCTGATGGCCTGTCTTGCAGCTGTCATTTGTCTCTCACTTATTGTTCCCTCCCTTGTGAGGTTATAGCCATGGGCTCTGGCCCAGCTGGGCTGACAATGAACCCTCAGTTTCTCTGTAACTGGAGGATCCCCTCCCCAGCTGAGGTGGTACAGGATTTGATTCCTAGTCCAACTTACATTTCTGTCTCCCTGAGGCTTTTCAGCCCAGTACCTCAGAGGAAGCCACTGTGTCCTGGGAAACATCTCTTTAGATTTCTGGAAAGCATAGGACTGAAATTCTATGGTTCTGTGAATTCTTAAAATGTTAACTCAAACCATTGTATTCTCTTCCCCTCCCTTGCAACAAGCTTAGTTTAAAACTTAAAACATCCTCTCAGGTAGTCAGACCCCTTAGGGTAACAAGGATTCACCCTATCTGGGAAAGGTATATTATGTGGACATTTTTAAAGAAGTTTGCAATTTAGCAAGGGAGAAACTGTTTCTATAAAACTCAACAATTCACTTGGGAGGCAGAGGCAGGTGGATCTTTGTGAGTTCAAGGCCAGCCTGGTCTACAGAGCGAATTCCAGGACAGCTGGGGCTACAAGGAGACCCTGTCTCGAAAAGACAAAAAAAAAAAATTACAAGTGATATGAGGTTGAAAATGATACTTTTGTGTTTCAATTATGTTTGCTGTAAGTAATTGATCTATAGTCAGGTACCTAAATGTGAGCTCTAATATCAGTAATATAAATAATATGATGTCTATATTGTATTATCTTTTGTAATTCTATTAATAACTGATTAATTTCTGTATGGTCTTGAAGAATGCATAGAGTTTCAATGTGTTTAAGTGTAAATTCAGCATATTGGAAATCAGTAACAATATTTAAAGGATCTTTTACATATTTTAACAATAGTTAGAATGGAAATCTCAGCATTTGAACAGAGTGTAGTTTGTTTGAATTAATTTTTGAGTTTTTTCTAAGTATCCAACTTTACCATCCATATTTGCATCAGGGTGCTATCATCTTGTAAAGAAGTGGTTTTAAATATTTTAAGCAAGGTACATTCTGTTCTTTTTATGAGTTGAATTAATTTATCTTTAGAATAGTGATTATGTATTTTTCCTACATAGTATGATAAACTTCCTTGCCAGTATTCATTAAAATGTCAATTATTACAAATTTGTGTAGCATTAAAAGGCATGACAATCTCCTCAAGATGATATTCAGTTAAAGCATGTGCGTGAAATCTTCCAGAAGAGACGACTTGGCTTATTCTTTCAAGATACACAGTCATCCTTTTGGTCATTTTATGAGGCAGAAAAGTCCATTCAAGGATTCTTGGGGGTTGATATAAAATCCTTGTAGGAGGGTGTTGAGAGGGAATAATTAATAGAGTAATGCCTATGGTAAATGGTAGAATCATATCTGTCAAGATATGGAGACTGCATATGTTGTTCTATCCAATTTCCTTAGAGGCCTCATGTGTTAACAATCTATGGTTAAGGTATTAAAACGATTTTTAAAGGAATAAGTGGGTATCAGTAAGGAAGGTCTTATCCAATTTATATCTTCTAAAAGTTTTTGAAACTCATTTAGCATTTAAAGGCAATCTTCTCTAATTTGTACATTTGATATAGAATTTTTGTTCTTTCAATTATGCTACCTAAATATTTATAAGGAGTACTGTTTGAATTTTTTTCAATAGCAATAACTAAAACATCATCTTTTTAGGATATTTTCAGCTTATAAAGACAATTGTGATAAAAATTTCATCTAGATGGGCAAATAAAATATCACCCAAGTAATAAGTGTTTAAACTGTTAGGATATAATGGTCTAATCTGATCTAAAGTTATGTTAGCATAATATTGTCATAGTGTAGGGCTATTTAGCATATCTTGAGAAAGTGCTTTCCATTGATATCTCTTAGGAGGTGATTGGTTGTTGATTGTGGGAGTAGTATATGAGAATTTTTCACAATCTTGTGTTTGAATAGGAATTGAAAAAAAATTTTAAATATATAATTTTATATGCCTATTTAAAGGAATTATACTAGGTTGGAGTGCCACCATAGCCTGGATGACTTCATTTACTTGCTTAAATCTGTCAACATTCTACTTTTTCCTGATTTTTCTCTTAATTAGAAACGTTGGAGAGTTCCATGGACTAGTAGATTTTTCTATACACTCTGCTGCAGCTGTTCATCCACCAATTCTGTTAAAGCTTGTAACTTTTCTTTAGTGAGAGGCCGCTGTTTTAGAGGCAGGGTATAATGTGAAACAGTGACTTTTAAGATAAATTTTGATTATGTCCAATATTAAGAGACAATCCCCACTGAGAGAAATGTCTTCTCCACAAGTTAATAGCAGTATCAGCAACAAGAACTTTTATATAAGTAATTTTTCTTTCAGAGCCCTCACATTCCATACTTCGATAAATGTCTGACAAAGTTCCTATCCCAGTCAATGCTGCTGAGACCTTCTGAAGAGGCCAATCAGAGAACCATCTGTCTTTAGAAATTATAGTCACATCAGCCCCAGTATCTATTAATCCATTAAATGATACACCATTAATAATGACTCTAATTTCAGGTCTAGTATCATTAATAAAACTTTGCCAGAGCTGGGCGTGGTGGCGCACGCCTTTAATCCTAGCACTTGGGAGGCAGAGGCAGGCAGATCTTTGTGAGTTCAAGGCCAGCCTGGTCTACAGAGTGAGTTCCAGGACAGCTGGGGCTACAGGGAGACCCTGTCTTGAAAAAGACCAAAAAAAAAAAAAAAAAAAACACAAAACTTTGCCAGAATACCAATTATCCGGTACTTCCAAATTCACCCTTTCTTTTTGTAGAATTTGTTTTTCCTCTTTAATATGATAATAATAATAATTGAGCAAAATTTTGACCAGCTTCTCATTGAACAGGATTTGAGGCACTCATCATCATTATTTCTGTGTTACTTTCTGCCCCAGAGGAGTTAGAATCTGTCTCTAACTTACTTGTTCTTTCCTTGAATTAATACTCTAACATTTTTTTCTTTTTTTAATTATTTTTTAAGGAATTCACAATATAAGAGCACAGTGGTTTTCAGATCACATTGATGCTGCTTGCTCAGTTTGCCATACAATTAGGTAATTGGCACTAGCACCCACAGATGAGGGATACCATTCGTCCTTTGTTTTTCTGGGACTGTGTTACTTCACTCTGCATGATGTCTTCTAGCTCTAGCCATTTACTTGCAAAGCTCATGATGTCATCTTTCTTTACCACTGCATAGAACTCCATTGTGTAGATGTACCACATTTTCTCTATCCACTCATCAGTTGAGGGGCACTTGGGTTGATTACAGCTCCTTGCTATTGTGAAGAGAGCTGCGATAAACATGGCTGTGCATGTATCTCTGCGGTAAGATGAATGTTGTGGGTATATGTATCATCTTACCACAGGAGTGGTATGGCTGGGTCAGGTGGCAAGTTCATTCCAAGTATTCCAAGGGTTCTCCACACTGCTTTCCATAGTGGCTGTACCAGTTTACATTCCCACCAGCAGTGGACGAGTGTACCCCTTTCCCCACAACCTCTCCAGCACTTGGTATCATTTGTTTTCTTGATCCTGGCCAGTCTTATCAGAGTGAGATGATATGTTAAAGTGGTTTTGATTTGCATTTCCCTAGTTATTAGTGATGTTGAACAGTTTTTAAGATGTTTCTCAGCCATCTCTAATTCCTCGCTTGTGAAGTCTCTGTTCAGCTCTTTGCTCCATCTATTGAGTGGGTATTTTTGTTTTCTTTCTTCTTTGTTTTTTGAGTAGTTTATATATTCTGGAAATCAATGCTTTGTCAGATGTTTCTGCAGTGAAGGTTCCCTCCCACTCTGTGGGATTTCTCTTCACTTCCTTGATTGTTTCTTTTGATGTACAGAAGCTTTTGAGTTTAATGAAGTTCCATTTGTCAATTGCTGACCTTAGTTCTTGCACAGCTGCTGTCTGATTTTGGAAGTCTTTTCTTACCCCTATGCCTTAAAGTCTGCTGCCAACTTTTTCTTCTATTGCCTTCAGAGTTTGGGGTTTCACACTGAGGTCTTTAATCCATCTGGAGCTGACTTTTGTACAGGGGGAGAGGTAGGGGTTTAATTTCATTCTTCTTCAAGTGGTGATCCAGTTTTGCCAACACCACTTGCTGAAGATGCTGTCTTTCCTCCACTGTGTCTTCTTGGCCCCCTTGTTAAATATGAGGTGGCTGAAATTGTATGTGCTCAGATTTGGCTCTTCAGTTTTGTTCCATTAGTCAACAGATCTGTTTTTGTGCCAGTACCAAGCTGTTTTTATGACTATAGCCATGTAGTATAGTTTAAAGTCTGATGTAGAGATCCCCCCCTAAATTGCTCTTTTCGCCCAGGGTTGCTTTGGCTATTCGGGATCTTTTGTTTTTCCTAAGGTCTTTTGTTTCCAAGCCTGTGAAGAAACTCTTGAGGATTTTTATTGGAATTGCATTAAATCTGTACAAGAGTTTGGGTAGAATGGACATTTTTACTATATTAATTTTACCAATCCATGAGCATGGATGGTTTTTCCATCTGATGTCTTCTTCAATTTCCTTTTTCAAGGCTTTAAAATTTTTGTTGTAGAGATCTTTGGTGTCTTTGGTTAGGTTTGTTCCTAGGTATTTTATTATTTTTGAGGCTATCATGAGTGGGAAGTTCACCTTGAATTCCTTCTTCAGTTGCTCGTTGTTGGTGTAGAGAAAGGCTACTGATTTTTCTAGGTTAACTTGGTATCCTGCCACTTTAGTGAAGCTGTTAATCATTTCTAGGAGTTTTCTGGTGGAGTTTTTAGCATCCTTTAAGTAAACAATCATATCATCAGCAAATAGGGATAGCTTGACTTCCTCTTTTCCAATGAGTAACTCCTTTAATATCCTTTTCTTGTCTTATAGCCCTAGGAAGTGTTTCCAGCACTATATTGAAGAGGAGTGGTGACAGGGGGCAGCCTTTCCAAGTTCCTACCTTTAAACGGAAGGCTTCTGTCATTTCTCCATTTAGGATGATATTGGCTGTGGGTTTCCTGTATATGGCTTTGATTACATTGAGGAATGATCCCTCCAATACAATTCCCCTAGGACTTTTAAGCATGAAGTGATGCTGGATTTTGTCAAAGGCTTTTTCTGTGTCAATTGAGATGATCATGTGGTTTTTGTCTTTCAGTCCAATTATATGCTTGATGATATTTATTGATTTTTGTATGTTGAACCATCCCTGCATATCTGGTATGAATCCAATTTGGTCATGATGGATGATCTTCTTGATGTGGCTCTGTATGCGATTTGCCAGTATCCTGTTTAATATTTTGTCATCTGTGTTCATTAATGAGATGGGTCCGTAGTTCTCCTTTTTGGGTGTATCTTTGCCTGATTTTGGTGATAGAGTGATGCTGGCTTCAGAGAAGGAATTTGGGAGAGTTCCCTCTGTTTGTATCCTTCTAAACAATTTGAGTAATAAGATGGTTGTCAGTCTTTTTGAAATGTTTTATAGAATTCTGCTGTGAAACCATCTGGGACTGGGCTTTTTTTAGTTGGGATGTTTCTTATTACATCTTCAACACAGAAGACAAATGCCTACCATATGGGCCTTAAATTTTAGATTCAGACCATAGGGCTGGAGAGATGGCTCAGTAGTGAAGAGCAATTGCTGCTCTTGCAGAGGACCTGCAGGGATGATTTTTATTAATGGACACAATCTGGACTAATAGCTTTTAATTAACCCCAGCAAAACCATGCTCTTGAGTCTAAGGAACAGGGTGTTTCCTTGGCAATTTCAGTTTGCTTCTCCACCCAAAAAGATAATGAATGTATCTGGTAAACTTGAAAATTATTGATGCACTGGAAGTGGTGCACCCGCCCTGGAAATAGTGGAGGCTGGGAAGGATGGCTGAATGCATGAGGATACTAAGGATGAATGAAAGATGGCTTGGATGAATGAGATACTAAGGATGAAATGGCAGATGCCTATTGAAACAAGGGTGGAGGAGTCCAAAGAATTTAAACATGTACTTTTCCCAATCAAGCTGGAAAAACCATTTTGAAAAAACCATGGATGTGTGGCCTGATGGGTTGGAGGGAGCGGGAGAAACAGAGCTCCATCCGCACAGGGTGAGGACACAGACAGGTCCATCTTCACAAGTTGAGGGGACAAGAAAGATCCATTAGCACAGTTCTGAGAGACAGATGGTTCTAACGACAGCTAGGAAAACTAGAGTCCTGTGAGTTCAAGCCCACTCTTAAAAACTTAATTTAAGAGCCAGGCATTTATATTGTTTAGGGTAGACGTAATGTCATGTAATTAAGAATATCTGCAAGGACCCAACTTTTTTTCTCAGCACCCACAAAGCAGCTAACTCAAGTTCCAGAGGATCTAGTGCCCTCTTCTGGCCTCTATGGCCATTGCACACATGTGGTTCACCTACAGATATGCAGGCAAAGCACTGATACACATAAAATAAAAATGAGTAAATAAATGTTTAAAACAATATCAACATAAATAGTTTTGAACATTCAATTAGCATTGAATTTACTAATTATTCACTTTATATGTATATATTACTTTATATATATTTATTAATGTGGACAATGTGATAGGAATGTATTATTATACTTAAAATGAAGGTAATTAAGAGCATTGCTTGGCCTAAGGGGGAGTGAAGGTAGCAGATGAAGGAAACACTTCTAACAACCAGAGTTTATGTATGTTATAAATGAGATTGACTATTTCCCCTGTATTTATAATTATTCGTGTTTTATGAACTATCATTTATATTTGGGGCATTTACACAAAGCTATTAAGTTTTAATTTTAGTTTTTATTTTGGCAAGTTTGATTACAGTTATAGTGGCTAGCTCTAACTGTAGTAAAGCTTGCTCTTCAATATTCAAATCATAGCTTTTACTTCTGGGTACTGACTTGATCTATTTTATTACATTGGTATCATATCAAATTTAGTTTGGAAAAACAAATGAAAACTATATTATATAAGAAATTTGATAATAATTTTAATAGTATTTCTTAACACTTTCTTTAAATAAGATAGTCTACCTTCCTGCCAAACATTAATAGCAGTGATAACAAACAAGAGATCAGACTTGTTAGAAATCAGAAGGCCTTGAAGGCAGAACCAAATATTACTTTCAATCTTAATGGTTAGAAATGGAAATGATACTCTAGAAGGAATCACTGTAGTATTGTCATTTCTCTATTTGATTAAGCTAAAATTTCTGTTTTTTTTTTAAAATGGTACGGATTATATTGGACTAGACTTAAATATCATTTAATCAGAAACTATCACGTGGGGGTGGGGGGCCCGCCTTTGATCCCAATGCATCCAGAGGCAGAGGTAGCAGTATCTTTGATGAGTTCAAGGCCAGCCTGGTCTTACAAGAGTGAGTTCCAGGACAGCTGGGCTACTAGGATGACCCATGTCTTGAAAAGACCAAAAAAAAAAAAAAATCAGATACATCAGTTATGTTGAAGTAATAAAAAATAAAGATCAATGGAGCGGGCGTGGTGGCGCAGGCCCTTAATTTATTGTCCTAGCATACTTTGGTGAGGCAGAGGCAGGGGGTCTCTTATGATGTTCAAGGCCACCATCTTGGTTTACAGAGTGGGTTCCTGGACAGCCAGAGCTACAGGGAGACCTGTCTCAAAAATAAAAAAAGATTGAAAAAAAAATTAGATCCCCATTGGAATATAATTGTTTAGGTAAAATTAATGCTTGATTCTCTGTTTACAACAAAAAAGTTTTCTTAAATATCAATTGGCTTAGAAAAAGCAAGAATTTTATTAATATGATTGCTAAAATTTCGAATTAGTTAAAGGGTCTTCCTGGAAGGATGAAGCAAACCAGATGATTTCATCAACTGAAAGAGCAAAGGGATGTCATATAAAAGACTCCATCCTCACTGGAGGAAAAAGACTGTATCTGAGTATGTTTAACCTACTCTTATACCAAAAAAGGCAAGGAAATGCTCTTTTTTTAAAAGATTTACATGTGCCTACGTCATCTGAGAATCATCCACAGAAACTTCAGATCTGCTGCATGGCACTCATCTTCAACTACCTTGAGAACTGAGTATTCCAAGTAACTAAACTTTTCCTCTCATTTTTTAATTCTTAAACACTTTCATCATTAGTTTCTAATTATTTATGATATTTAATATTTCATTTAGTATATTCCTAAATGATAAAATATTGCTAACTTTGGCTTTAATAAAGTTGTAAATGGTGGTTATTTCCTTTCATTAATCGTGTCTTTAGTTTTGGTATTATGATTATTTGCTTGCCCAGAACCCTACCTTACTCAAAACTAGTTTTCCTTTTCATTTTTAAAAGATAGAAGTGTTGTTATTTTTTTGTAAAAAAAAAAAAATCATTATTCATTATAATTTGAATGAAAAGTCTAGTTTTCAAATTTGAATATATATAATATATGTATACTGAATTTAACCAATAAGATTAAAAAATTTTATTACATGATGTTTAACAAAGAAATTGTAACCCTATCTCTCTAGTTAAAAATACCCAAACAAGGGCTGGAGAGATAGCCTAGTGGTTAAGAGCGCAGACTGCTCTTGCAGAGGACCCGGGTTGGATCCCCAGCACCCACATGAAGGCTGCGAACCGTCTTTGACCCCGGTTCCAGGTGAATCCTTTGCCCTCTTCTGACCTCTGCTGCATTGCACAACACGGGTGCACAAACCTACATGCAGACGTACATTCATACACATACAAAAAAAAAAATACCCAAACATTTAATGCTTTCTATCTTTTACAGTATTCTTTAATTTTCTAGCATTATTTTAATCCATTTTCACTTTGGAACAATATTTATCTTACAGTCTTTTCTCATGCAAAATTGTTTTCTTTTACATTTTTCATTTCTTTCTATCTCTCGTTTCCTTCTTCTTCCTTTCCTTCCTTTCCCTTCCTTCCTTCCTTCCTTCCTTCGCTTCCTTCCTTTCTTTCTTTCTTTGTCTTTCTGTCTTTATGTCTTTCTTTGTAGATTCTTCGTTTTTCTTTTTGGTTCTTTCTTTATCTATTGTGAACAGGGTTTCCCTGTAACAACCCAGTTTGGCTTCCCCTTGGTAACCCACCATTATGAACCAGGCTGGACTGAACTATCAAATCCACCTGCCCTCTATCTCTCAGAAGTGCTGGGATTTAAAAGGATGCAGCCTAACGCCGCCTACCGTCTCTTTACCTTTCTTTTTTGCCTAAAATATATATAAATCTATAACCTTTTGTTCTCTCAATTTGTAAAACTTGATAATTTTTTTTTTTTTTGTCTTTTCGAGACAGTGAATCTCCCTGTTGCCACAGCTGTCCTGGAACTTGCACTCTTGTAGGACCGAGGGCCTGGCCTTGAACTTACAAGATCAGTCCTGCTTCTGCTCCCAAGTGCTAGGAATTCAAAGGGATAGTTGTTTTTTAATCATTTATTTTAATAAAAATCCAGCAACATTTTTAAATTGCATTAAATATAAAAACTAGGAGGCTGTACCTAAACTGCGGTAAACATATATATGGTATCTTAAACACTGAACAGTAAAAAATACAGGCAAAACATAGTCTTTACAAACTTAAGTTAATTATTTGTTAAATAAAATCAATTATTATTATTATTATTATTTTTGGTCCTTTTCGGACAGCCGGTCTCCTAATAGCCCAAGTGTCCTCGAACTCTCTCTGTAGACCGGCTGGCCTTGAAACTCACGAAAGATCTGCCTGCCCCTTCTTCCTCCCAAGTATTAGGGATTAAAGGCGTGCGCCCACCACGCCCAGCCAAATATCATTAATACAGGCACTTTGAAAGCATTCACTTCTCATTAAGATTTGAGGCATCCAGAAGATAAAGTTTTGGCATTTTTTTTTTTTCTGGTTCTTAGCTTCAGCCTTAACAGCTGCGCTATCCCCACAGCCCAAGTTTTGACATTTTTTATTTTATTCTTTTTTTAATGATTTCTTAACACAATATAATTTGATCATATTTAAATTCCCCTCCTCTATAAAGTCCTCCCCTTATTTCTTCCTGCCCAATTTAATGTATTCGATTAAGTACTATATTTCTTTGAGCAACTGCTTACTTTGAGTATATTTAATTATTTAACAATATTTATCTACATTTTGTTCCTTTAAAATGAAAAGCACAGAGATGAATAAGTGTCTCAAATATATTACCATCATATAGCACATTAAGAATATCTATAAATTTTAAGATGGTTTATAAGTCTTGAAATAGGTTTTTAACTGACTATTTAAAAGATTTAGATGTACTTAGTATGGATCTTGAAATAATGGTGAAGTTAGGACCTTGGAAAATAATGTTATTTATTTATTGTTTTGTTTTATTATTTTTTGTCCTTTTTTGTTTAATTATTTTTGTATTTCTCCCTGTAGCTTCCAGCTGGCCTTGAACTTAGCTATATGTAGCTAAGGCTGGTCTGACATCACAGAGATCCCCCTATCTTTGCCTCCTAAGTACCTGGGACTACAAAGGATTTTTGCCACCATGCCCTGTTTTGTTTATTAGTTTTAAAGAGACAGTAGTGGCCCAAAATCTTAAAATTCTTACAATGTTTATATTTATATACACATATACATATAAAAGTATCTAAAAGTACAGAGATAAGTGGTCTTTTTAATCCTTGGAATAAATCTCAGAGGACAATTATCCAATAGGAAAAATTTCAACTTGGAGCAAGAGTTATCAGGACTTAAAATTAATTTATTATTCCTTGGGCGGAGAGTATGGCTCAGTGGTTAATGGAACTGGCTGCTCTTGCAGATTGGAATTGGGTTGATTTTCAGTACTGACATTGGTATGCTAACCATCTATTTGACTCAATTCCATGGGATCCTGAACCAGCCACTCTTCTGGCCTCTGGCAGGCATTGCACAACACAAAAAATAAATAAATAAAAAAAAAAAAAAAAAAAAAAAAATAATTAATAAAAATAAATTTACGAAATATTTTATGTCTTTTAACAAAATCTGAAGAACCATCCCACTGAATCCGAGAGAATTGAGACAAGGATCCAGGCGATAACATCTTGATCCTGACTGTATAATTCTGTATATCTTTTTGCTTTCAAAAATGATTAAACAAAAGACTGTTTAACTTGTCCAGCTTGGCAGCATACAGCTTTAATCTCAGCACTTGGGAGCGAGAGGCATGAGGACCTGTGAGGTTTAAAGGCTCAGACTGGTCTACTATAGTGAGTGAATTCCGAAAGATGGCCTGGGGCTAACAGTAGAGACTCTGTCAGCAAAAAGAACCAAAAATCCAGAATCTTTAAAAACTTATCAACTCCTATTAATTCTCTCCCAAAGATTTGGATCCTTAGCTCTTTCCTACCTTGTTTCACTAATAGTGATTGCATTTGATTTAATAATCCTTTTATGTGGTTGGGAGATGGCCTTCAACGGATCTGATGCCCCTTTCTGACCTCCATCGAGCATTGCAAGACACCAGGTCCAATTACATGCCAGCGCAAATACACTTCCATGATAAATAAATTATAAATGATAAAAAATTATTTACCTTCTCTCTTTTTTTGAAAAAGAGATAACTTTTTAAAAAGAGAAAAAAGGACCCTAACATAAAGATCCCTAACTAAAATTCATATATATCATTATTCAATCGTGTAGTCCTGGCACACTATAAATCACAATAAATATATTTAAATATTTACAGTTTTATATTAGAATATTTGAAAAAGAACATGTTTGTTTTTGTTATCTATCTCTTATATATCAATGTGAACTAAAAAATTTTAATTAAATATATTTATTTTAGAACCTTGTTTTAGAAGAAATATTAATCAAAATCTATGTATATAACATTAGTTTTATTTTATAGCTTGATGAAATTTTTATCTTATGATTCTAATTTGTATTATTCTGTATGAATGATTAGTATTTTGAAGTTTGGTGAACCATTTAGTAGAACAGAAGATATCATTTTAATAGGTTTGAAGATATTCAGAGTATCCAAGTTTATAAAGCAGTATGTATTTATCAAAAGCCTTTTAATACAACCACCAAATTACACTTATAAAAAATCTGCACATGTGCATTTTAATTGGGCAAGCCAAAAAAAGGAATAATAACTTTAGCACACAATAAAAACGAATGGGCAAAAAACCTGAAGTGGCTACAGTATGTTAAAAATGAAAAAAAAAATTTACACAACATATGAAACAATTATCATAAACCCACATGACACAATTCTATGAAATCTAGGTAAGTTCAACCAGAAAACAATGGTAGAGCACATACAAGATCAAAAGGTGAAGTTGGTCGTGTGACCTAAGGTACTATCCCTTTTCTTTTTTTAAAAGCTAAATAGCTGAGGGGCAGGGTGCCTTTACTAAATGAAAGAATGTTTTATCTCCCCAGGGCATGGTGGCCCCACGTTTTAATCCTACACTCTTGGGAGGCAGAGGGCAGATCTTTGTGAGTTCAAGGCCAGCACTGGGCTACAGAGTTGAGTTTCCAGGACAGCTGGGGCTACAGGAGACTGTCCCCGAAAAAGACAAAAAAAAAAAAAAAAATGTTTGTCTCATAGAAGGAGGAAGACAACATAGCTCCCCCTTGTCTAAGCTACTTACATGACCTAAAGCAGTAGAGACCAGCTGAATAGCAAAGAAATAATACTTTCAAGATGTCAGGTTAAGAACGAATAAACTATAAATGCAGCGATGTAATGCTTAGGGTAGAGAATGAGGTGCTTTGGGGAAGCGGTTCTTGCATGTGTCTCAGACTGCTGCTAACTTGGAGGCAAGAGACTGGCTTTAGGCCATGGAGGGATCAGCTCTTCTACCCCAGAAAAGCCATGTACTGTTCCACCTGAACTGAATTCCTTCCGCAATTTTATTTTTCATTTTCCTCTCTCTCATTTAATTTTATTTTTATTTATTTATTTATTTATTTTATTTATTTATTTATTTATTTATTTTTTGGTCTTTTCGAGACACAGGGTCTCCCGTTAGCCCAGCTGTCCCTGGCAACTTCCTCTTGATAGATCCAGGCTGCTTGAACTGCAATCAAAGATGCTCACCTGCCTCTGAACTGCCCAGTACTAGGATTAAAGGCATGCGTCACCACACCTGACTGCTAATTTCCTCATTTAAATGCGTTTGTCTTCTGCCTGGGAGCTCTGGGATTTTGTACAGGAATACATGCAGCCTTCCTACTTCCTACTTCCTGTGGACAAAACTATCTTTACAGCTCCTGGAATTCCCCCAGAGAAAACAAAGATAGCATAGTGGTCGGATAGCTGTATCAGCTGAAAAATGAAGAGAGAGTTTAATTTAGACTTTTGGTCATTCCTTTTATGTCATTTAANATGTAAATGTTATGTCAGAAATAAAAGACAAAAGAAAAGAAAATAGTCAGTCTGGATCATGAGGGCTCATAGTTTCGATATGATCCAGGAGTTTCTTCCTTAAAGGTTTTACCAGTTGTTTCCTCTATTTTGAAGACTGTTGTCCTTCAACCCAGCCTTATCTACACCTGACCTTAAGAATAATCCTTCCTAGCTAAAAGGGACAATATAATATTTAATAAATAATATGTGACCCCCACATGCACAAAATATGATGCTTGGCCAGCAGGGGGAACTGAAGAAAAGTTTTCAAAAGGAAAATCCCACAGATTCAACTAAACCTCCCAGAAGGCTGATTAACTGATTAGCACTTCAATGGTTGTGCAGGGTTTGGAATATTGCAGGACCAGAACAAAATTACTATTTATCTTGGGCTAATTTTAATCCCCCTAAATAGCCATTCCTAGCCTACTTCTCTGTCTGACTTAATGTCTTATGGCAAACAAATAAAAAACCTTTTGGAACAAAATCCTAGCTTCTACCAACCAAAAGAATGAGTGTCATCAGACAGCACCTATAGCTGAGATTTCTCTGTTTGTGTAACCACCTCCTTAATGTTTCCACCAATGTATTTGAAAAGTGCCTTGGTTTATGACTTCTCCTTGTTCTGTTACTATAAAAACGTAATGAGAGAAAAGCCAGAGGGAAATGTATTAGTTGAAAAGCCTACTGCAAAATTCCACAAACAATATCTCTACATGAGTCCATGTATATAGCTGAAGGCTATATAATAAGAAAAATGCCAGACAGGAGTAACCTCCCTTTCAATTGTTGGCCATGGTAGTCCAAGAGACTCCTAAAATTATACAGGCTATAGCTACAGACATTGATTGCCTCCCAGAATTCAAAGGTAAGACTCTATTTGTTGAAGACAGAACATTCTTCAGATACAAGACTTGGAGTAATGGACCTAGAACTAACATGGAATCCACCTGCCCGAGAGATATCTCTCCTAGTTTTGGAGGACACTATGCCAGCTGGAGAATATCAATAGATGGTCTAATCCCAGCACTAATAACCACAACAATGACCAACACAGCAAATGATATTGGTGCAGTCCTGGCACTTTTATCTTGGGGGTAATCAACAGCTACCTAATTGGACTTAAAGCCCACTCAAAAGGAGAAAATTCACATGTGGTACTGTAAGCATAGCCCAATACACATGGTTGGAGAGAACACAGATCTTAGAGAAAACTCCAAGGCTGTTATATCCTTAGACAAATGTAATTTCTTAATAAATGCTAAATATGAATCATTATATTTACAGGCAAGTATGCCAGTCACAATTCATCAAAGAAACTTCTTTTGCAACAGAGACTATTACAGAGTTCCACATCTGGTCATATACAGAGAATAAGTGTCTGTGAGATACCCAACCCTAAGTGATACATGTTCAATGTAGCCTCTATACCCAAGCCTCATGGAATATAGTGGAACAAGACATAGACAGAATACTAATGTATCTCTCAACTCTCATCAACCAAACATCCCCACACAACAGAAGGCAATGAACACAAAAGGCCACAAATGGCCAAAGCATAAAGAACAATAGTCTGAAAAGTGTGAGTCCCTGTACAGGACTCCTATATTAAGCTTTATCCACCCAGGGCTCAGAGACCATTGGGAAAGAGGAGGTGGAAAGATTGTAAAAGCTATGGAAGGCTCCTGGGACATTGTTCATATGAACCTACAGCAATAGTGTCAGCACGCACAAGACCCATTCAGACTCAAGCAGACAAAAACCCAGCATAGAACTAGGTAAATGGGCAGCAGGCCTCAACCTTAGTCAAAGAACTGTTGGCAGCAGAATACTACTGGGTGAGGAAATGTTTATTTTTTTTTTATTTCATCATTTTCCAATTAAGTTCAGGCATATTTTCCCTTCCCTCCCCCCCATCCCATCCCATCCCACCCCATCCCAGATCATGCATTCTGCCATAACTGTCCTGCATCTTTCTCTCAGTATTTTTTCCATTTTTTAGCAATAAGTGATAATTTATGAGTACAAGCATCCTTCATGTAAAACCAATTTGCAAGCAGTTGTGATCAAACCCACACAGCCCATGGGTCCCACCATCCAGCAGGGGGGGGCTTGTATGTTCAATCAAGTTGATCAAATGAGTGTCCAGGCTATATTGCTGTAGGTTCACCATTCACTCCAATCACAGCCCTTACATTCTACCACACCCCCTCTTCCGCAGATTATTCCCTAGGCTTAGACAAGGGGCACAGGTGGATGAGAAGCAAAACAGTCTACTTTCTCTGGAGCTGTTGTCTTGGACTCTGGTCACTTCTGGCTGTTTTCTTTCATGGGCTGACAGTTTGTCCAGGAATAACCTTTCGATCCTACTAATGAAGCACAAGCAATTAGATATATAGATATTTAAACAGTACTAATTGTTATCATAGGTTACTTTGGTATAGACACAGATGTTTGGATGGTATGTTTATCCATGAATTACATTTTTTTCTGTTGAATATGACAGGGTCTTACTGTGGCTTATAACATCTCCTGACCATTAAAGGGTGCAAGCATGTGGCATCAGCCATGGGTTATTCCTCCAAGGAGAGAGCGAATAGCCAATTAGATTTGGGATATATAGGCATATGCTGCCACTGTTGCACAGTATTTCCAGGCAGATGAGGTGTAGCTGGTGCTGTCGGAGGAGTCTTGCTTGACTCAAGGAGACCTATATTTGCTTTATTGGTTTAGTGGCCTTTCGTAACACTCTCTGGTATTCCAGAGACCATCTGTACACTTGCATGTGTGGTCTCAATACATCTTTCCCATGTTAACGTCAGGTCTTCGACAGCAGGGCCTTATCGCCAGAAAACTGACTGAAATGGTGAATTGGGAAGGGCAGGAGGGGCAGGAGAGGTACACGGGTGTATATTCAATTAATGCATATTTAATTGACATGAGTTCAACAAGTATCCAGTTTTTCCCAGACACTGTATACAAGTTACATGGTGGTTTAGGACTCAGAAAAAGTAAATATGTGTATATTAAACAACATTGGCTTACAGGCTCTGATAAAACGGTAATGCATCTGAGTTAAACAGAGATATAAATTGCTGTTGTCCACGTTTGTTCTACATAAAATCTGTATAACAATAACTTTGGGATTGGCACATACAAATGTTTTCTATAATTTTTCTGTTGTACGGTATCACCTTGTAGCATTCTCTTTCACCTATAAGATGATTTAATGAGAAAATTAAGTTTGCTTCCCAAGTTAATCACATACAGTAACCCAAAACAGCATGGGTGAATTTGATGAAAGCTGTGCCTTGATTCCACCCTATAGGTATGTATAATACAACTGCCTTCTGGAGACCCATGGGTCAAAAAACAAAAACCCAAAAAAAAAGAAAAAAATGGCGGGGGGGATACAGATAGAAATGAAACCTTTTTGTCAAAAACCTTGCAATTCAAATCGTAAAACTAACAACGGGAAAAGATTTGTATGTTCCAACAGGTCAAAATGTCACCAACTTAACGGCTGAGAAAGAAAAGATACAGTTTTGCATCGAATAGCATATACCAGAAAGTGCCAACAGAAAGGTTGGCCCGTCCGAACATTGAAAGGAAGAAAAGCCTCAGATTGCTACAAACATCAAACCCCTCTGTGGATCCTACTTGTAACAACTATGTACAATGAGTCCTAATGAAACTTACCTTTTAGGAGCCGCAAAGGTTTTAATATGAGAGACTTTCTTACCTTGCCCCCCATAGAACAAGGAGAAATATGATGATTATGTCGTTTTCCAACTGTAAATTGGAGACAACTATTATAGAGGTATTCTCTTATAAAACCAGTAAAACTGCCTTCTTGAATTGACTAATAGACATAGGAACTGTGAAAAGGATTATTCTCTATTCAGAACTAAATATAATACTAAAGTCTCCTTAAGCTATGCACTTAAGCAAAATATATTAATGCAGAAGCTCTGACATCAGCAATGGATTATTCTACCAAGGAGATGTTGGCCAGGGGATCCAAGCCCCCACAAAAGGTAAAGGCTCCTTGCCTCTAAACTGAGATACCTGCAAGAGGAAATGTTTCTTTAAGAGACTGACTCTAGATAAGCTGATAAACCCCAGTGGATGAACTTACATTGAGGGATGTTTGGGTACACTAGTTTGACTTGAGAGACCTCTCATACATACAAAATGTATGAAATCTGGTGGGTGGACTACAGGAGGGTGTGGATGGGAGAGAAAGTATAAAGATGATTAATATGATTTATATGAAATACACAAACAACAACAACAACAAATGAACAATTACCACATTGGAACATGTAATTTGCGGTAATCTGAATCTGTGTTGCTAGACTATAGTAACACACATTTGGCTCCAGAATAAACTGTTATCCCTTTTGAGGTACAAGTTGTACTTACACTCAAGTCCATTGCAGTTCCCTAAAATAGAATTTCTGCCCTGCAACTGCTTACAAACCATACAGTGTTTTGTCATTGTCTTTCTGCAATGCAGAGAAATGTGAGGGAAGAGGCGAATACCATCAAAGACCAGGGTTTTCTTATGTATATGATCACCTCTGCCCTACTTCTTAGTAAGAATCAGGAAGATAGTGCGAGCAAAAAAGCCCTCTGTGAACTATGATCTGGATTTTATTGATATGTAAAATGTAAATATTGATTGTACCTGCCACATACATTGGAACTGGTGGAATTCCAGGCTTTTTTGGGGTTCTAATTCTGTTTGAGTCTCACAAAACAGACCTGTGAAGTGTAGGAACTTTAGACTGAGAAAATAAAATGACTGTATAGAAGAATCACAGCTGGTGAGCGAAGAAATCAAATTAGAATCCAAAATATTTTTAACACAAATATATTTATCCCTGAGGATTGGAAATGTGCTCCTTAAGAACTAACCAAAAATGCTCAAATATGTGTTTTGATCAATACAAACATTTTCCAAAGCAGTACAAACATTTTAAAGCACACTAATGGGGTTTTCTGGAAAAATATGTAAGAAAAAAAAAATGCTTGCTTGCTTCCTATGTTGTTACTTACAAACAATTAGTGAAAATGTTTAAAAGGTACAATTGTAGTTATAATGTGAGGAAGCTATAGAAAAAAAACTCTGTTTTTTTTAAAGGAATTGGTAGCTACAACAAAAGTCTAACTCCTGAAACTTAATTTGAGATGAAACAAATAAGGGCTCACTCTCTGAGAAGAGGCAGAAATGGAGCTACAGGACACATGGTTTCCACCTGAGATGTCAAACAAGGAGGCCATGGTCAGTAAGGAGTTCTGAGGCCATCTAGGGAGAGAAGGTTATCACTGCTGCAGCTGTTCACAAATTCACCACAACAGTGACAGTTGCTGAATTACACAACATGAACTCTGAAGGTCCAATGACAACAATATAGTCTGGCAAACAACCTGATGATCCTTATGAGAAATGGAGAGGAGAGAAGCAAAAATCTGATAAACATTACATTTCAAGAATGAATTGCCCACAATTAAAAGAAGCAAATGTATATTGAAGAATGCTTTTAAGGAATCTAAAGAGCAAAGAGATTTTAGGTAAAGAATTTGGAAAAAAAAATGAGACAGAAGGCAAATGAATATAATGCTGAAACCTGTAGGAAACATGAGCTTGAAAAGGAAGTCACACCAACAAGATATATAAACAACTCAAAGAAGAAAAAAATAATAGCTACAGAATATAAAGTGATTAAATATTCAAGATTGTTATTCCTGAAGAAAAGTAGAGCAGAAAATAGTTCAAAGATGCCACAAAATTATTTTTTTTATAAAATATAGATTTGAGGTCAAATAAGCACTTTATTTATGAAGAAAATATGAACAATATTAGTAATGAATATGCAGGTGAGGTTGTCAGACCTAATGGCAAACAGTGAGCTTTCTGTTCCAGAACACTGAGCCAGGCTGATGCTCCTGAGTATCTGATTTTGATTCTGACCTTGGTAAAACTGTTCTTTGAGAGCTTCTTAGTGAAGAAACCTGAGATTTATCCATCCTGAGCTTCCAGAACCTAGACTCTCCCTAGACCTTATGGGGTAAAGAAACCATGTGGGGATCCTGTCAGGCAGGTTTAGACAGATGGGTCTTAGATTGTCCACATCAACTTCCAATGGCCAACACAGAAGACAAATGCCTACCATATGGGCCTTAAATTTTAGATTCAGACCATAGGGCTGGAGAGATGGCTCAATAGTGAAGAGCACTTGCTGCTCTTGCAGAGGACCTGCAGGGATGATTTTTATTAATGGACACAATCTGGACTAATAGCTTTTAATTAACCCCAGCAAAACCATGCTCTTGAGTCTAAGGAACAGGGTGTTTCCTTGGCAATTTCAGTTTGCTTCTCCACCCAAAAAGATAATGAATGTATCTGGTAAACTTGAAAATTATTGATGCACTGGAAGTGGTGCACCCGCCCTGGAAATAGTGGAGGCTGGGAAGGATGGCTGAATGCATGAGGATACTAAGGATGAATGAAAGATGGCTTGGATGAATGAGATACTAAGGATGAAATGGCAGATGCCTATTGAAACAAGGGTGGAGGAGTCCAAAGAATTTAAACATGTACTTTTCCCAATCAAGCTGGAAAAACCATTTTGAAAAAACCATGGATGTGTGGCCTGATGGGTTGGAGGGAGCGGGAGAAACAGAGCTCCATCCGCACAGGGTGAGGACACAGACAGGTCCATCTTCACAAGTTGAGGGGACAAGAAAGATCCATTAGCACAGTTCTGAGAGACAGATGGTTCTAACGACAGCTAGGAAAACTAGAGTCCTGTGAGTTCAAGCCCACTCTTAAAAACTTAATTTAAGAGCCAGGCATTTATATTGTTTAGGGTAGACGTAATGTCATGTAATTAAGAATGTCTGCAAGGACCCAACTTTTTTTCTCAGCACCCACAAAGCAGCTAACTCAAGTTCCAGAGGATCTAGTGCCCTCTTCTGGCCTCTATGGCCATTGCACACATGTGGTTCACCTACAGATATGCAGGCAAAGCACTGATACACATAAAATAAAAATGAGTAAATAAATGTTTAAAACAATATCAACATAAATAGTTTTGAACATTCAATTAGCATTGAATTTACTAATTATTCACTTTATATGTATATATTACTTTATATATATTTGCTTTATATATAATACATATATATAATGTTCAACAAGATTATTTACTTTACATATATGATAATTCATATATATATAATGTTCAAGAAGAGATAAATCAAAATATTGTGTCAAATGAAAGTTGAACACTACCATTGAATCAGCATAAATGGAAAATTATATATATATATATATGCTTGGCAACTTGAATTTCAAACCAGAATACAAGTGTTACAATCCTCAATACTATAGAACAACTAGTCTTAAAAAGAAAAAGCTTCAAAGAAGTAAAAAATTGTATAAAGTTAGTAGTCAAGAAGGGTTATTCCAGTCCATAATCTAAAGGAAGTAATAAAACTATTCAAAGCAACTGATTAGTTCAGATCACATTAAAAATTATTTCATTTATTATTTTAATTTTATGTGTATTAGTATAATGGCTGTATGAAGGTAGGTGTGCCCTTGTCATGCAATGCCCATGGAGATCAAAAGAGGGTGGTTGTCGATGGAGGTCAAAAGACGGTGTTGGATCCCCTGGAACTGGAATTACAGTTGTTACCCAACATGTGAGTGTTGGGAATCAAACCTGGGGCCTCTGTAAGAACAGTCAGTGCTTTTAATAATTGGGGCATATCTCCAGCCCCAGATCATATTTTTTAATGCCTCACAAATATAAAATGTAACATTCTCAATTTACACCACACCACACACACACACACACACACACACACACACACAAAAGATGAAAAGGAAAGAAAGGAATAAATCATGGACCACTCCATCACTCTAGGACATCAGAAGAGGACTGACCATATTTCTGGGATCATTACAGGTAAATGGAATAAAAATCAACTGTTCATAGAGAAAATGTTATAATATTGAAAAACTGAATGGTTTCCCTACAGGATGTCTTCATCAAGGACACAAAAGTATGAGCTCTCTGAAAACAAGCTCCACCCTCTCTCTCAAAACAGGCCCCACCCTCTCTCTGAAAACGGGCCCCACTCACTGCATATTAATTTTGGCACCCAGCATAGGTCCCTAAAACATTGCAGGAATTCAGTTTTGTAGGTTTATTCTTTGAGAGCTGGGAAAATAATTCCCAGTAACTTGTAACATGAGTAATGTGAAACTGTAAAAAACAATAAAACCCGAAAAGACCCATGTGAAAAGTTCTGCATGAAATTTTATTAAACAAGAACACTAGATAACATAGTCTATATGATATTGCATAAAAATAAAACATACATATTATCTAAAAATCACATATTATACTATACATACATAGAATGTATGTGCTATTATATGTATATGTGAGGTTATATGGAATAATGCATACAAATACAAATAAAATCTCAGTAATGAATGAAATTGGGAGATGATAGAAAAAGAAATTTATGTATAATTTCTGACCTCCTTGTTAGACTTTAACTTTTTATAGCAAATGTGTTAATTTTGTAATTTAGATCATTTACATTGAAAATACACAAGGCCTACACATGTCATCTGGAAAATTCACAGCAATGATCCTTTAAGTTATATTTCTGAAATGTATGGGAGAAAACATTCTATATTATTCAAATAGATACAAATTAAGGAAAATATTTACATCAAAATCCTGACTCATTTCATTCTAAGCTTAATGAAAAACTCACCATGGCAACCAGTTTCATTTGCTTCTACCAAAAGAAGATAACTCAATAGGTCACTGATAAGAAAGAGATGTCATTTGCACTGATGTGGTAAGTGTTCAGTTTTGCAAAGCATCACCTAATAATTTGCAATCCAGAGCAGTGGAACCATCTCATTAAATGTTCAAGCAATAATTATATAAGAAAAACATAATTTAAGCCTAATGTTTGGTTTAAACAGAAAAATGTAGTCAGAGACAGGCAGTAGAAGATTTGTAGGTACCAGTATGCTGAGAAATGAAAGGCCATTCATCAAAGAGAACAACAACAACAAAACCCAATATGCTAAGAGGCAATCAGCTGTATGAGGCAATCAGTGTATGTGAAGACAATGGCTGAGAGGTGTCCGTTAATATATTAGAAACTGAATGCTCAATAGGACAACAATTAAAACAAAGTACTTTTCATTACCTTTGACAGCATCTCTCAGCATGGATGGCATAGAAAGTTTTCCAGGGAAGATCAGACAAAGTACAATTCTGCTTTCTATAAGGCAGGTTATATAAAGAATAGGATCATTTTGTCATCTCTTATGAAAACAGTATTTTTAAAAATGAGTTTAGTCTATAAAATGGAGAATTTTGTCCAGAAATGGGTAAGGAAGTGGTGAGTTTTGACAGCAACTCAGATTTACCAGACTGGCGGTGTTCAAAATGTGGATGGATTCCATCCATTTAGAACTCCCCAGATACAATGCTGCTTGGGAAACAGATGCCTGAGCAGAGGCTCCACAGAGGACCATGCATAGGTCTAGAACCAGCTGCCCCATCAACCATCACCGGTACCACCAGACTATATATACATATCTCATTTTAAAACAAATTGCTCACTAAGATTTTTCTTTTCAGTAGGAATGGTTGTAGTTTAGTTTCTCTTGCTGTCATAAAAACCATGACAAAAGAACAGGTCCTGATCACAGCCCACTGTTAAAGGAATCCAGGGCATAAGTTCAAGGCAGGAAACAGAAGGCAGGAGCTGAAGCAAAGAGCATGAAGGAGTGCTCCTTACTGCCTTGCCCTCCTCCATGGCTACTTCAGCTAGTTTTCTTATGCAACCCAGGCCCACCTGCTCAGGAATGCCCAGGCAACAGTGGTTCAGGCCCTCTTGTATCAGTTAAGAAAATGCCTTCTGGAGATGCCCTCAAGACAATTTGATAGAAATTCCTTAATCGAGGGATTGAGCTTCCTTCTTCCCTGATGGCTCTACTTTGTGTCAAAGTTGACAAACTATCACAGAAACTCACTATATAGCTCAGACTGGTCTCAACACTCAACACTACAGCCATACTGGAATTGGGAAGAATTTTAAACCTAGTTCAGATGTATTTTGACTTAATAAAGCAATACATTCCAAGAATCCAAAGAGGAGAAATTTTTATAAATAAAACAGTTGAAGTTGTCACTGTAGAAGCCACATTTAGGACCTTCAATGACACAAATGAAATAACCACGGATGTGAGAAGTCTCTCCTTCATAAAAAGCAGAACCTTTCTCCTTACAAGAAAGGTATGTGTAGGCTTTTGCCGCATTGCATCATTTTGACAAAAATGTAGGAACTCTGGACATATGGCATTGTTCAAACTGTGCTGAGGGACTTTTGGACAGGGCCACTAACAAATACACATAACCTAGCTAATAATAGCCAACCACTGATCCGTGAGCTAATAGTGTTTAGAGGAAGTAGAATTCGTGAGAACAAGAAATAGCGGCATGGGACAGAATTAATCCACAACATGCAATTTCCTTCCATGAGCACAGCCTTCACCAAGAGGAAACCTGAAGACTCACCACCTGTTCAGAGGTTTGCTTTCTGTAGAAATTTAGCATGGCCTACCTCCAGAATGACAGAGGCATTTGTGTGCATCACATGATAAAAATAAACTGTGAGCTGCAAGGTAAAATCTGTGATCAAAAGAATGAAGGGAAAAATAGTGACATTCTCAAACTTAATTTTAGAAACAGACATTTTGTGTGTGCTAACTTGGAACACCTAAAATTTAATAGAAAATAATGACATTTTTATGTTTACTTGATGATCAAGCTGTTTTCCCTAGTAAATACTTCCCTTAAAAGCCTCCAACTCAGGGCTGGGCATGGTGGCACATGCCTTTAATCTCAGTGCTAGAGAGGCAAAGGCAGGTGGATCTCTGTGAGTTCAAAGCCAGCCTGGTTGGGCTATAGTCATAAAAACAGCCTGGTACTGGCACAAAAACAGACCTGTTGACCAATGGAACAAAGCTGAAGATCCAAATCTGAGCACATACAATTTCAGCCATCTCATATTTGACAAGGGGGCCAAGAAGACACAATGGAGAAAAGACAGCATCTTCAGCAAGTGGTGTTGGCAAAACTGGATCACCACTTGTAGAAGAATGAAATTAAACCCCTACCTCTCACCCTGTACAAAAGTCAACTCCAGATGGATTAAAGACCTCAACGTGAAACCCCAAACTCTGAAGGTGATAGAAGAAAAAGTTGGCAGCAGACTACAAGACATAGGCGTAGGAAAAGACTTCCTAAATCAGACAGCAGCTGCACAAGAATTAAGGTCGACAATTGACAAATGGGACCTCATCAAACTCAAAAGCTTCTGTACATCAAAAGAAACAATCAAGGAAGTGAAGAGAAATCCCACAGAGTGGGAGGAAACCTTCACTGCAGATACATCTGACAAAGCATTGATTTCCAGAATATATAAACTACTCAAAAAACCAAAGAAGAAAGGAAAACAAATGACCCACTCAATAGTGGAGCAAAGAGAGCTGAACAGAGAACTTCACAAGTGAGGAATTAGAGAGCTGAGAGAAAAACACCTTAGAAGTGTTCAACATCCACTACTCATTAAGGAAATGCAAATCAAAACCACTTTACGACATCATCTCACTCGCCATAAGGCTGTCTAGGATTAAGAAAACAAAATGATACCAAGTGCTGGAGAGGTTGTGGGGACAAGGGAACACTCTCCACTGCTGGTGGGAATGTACATTTGTGCAGCCCCTATGGAAAGCACGACTTGTGGGGAGAAGCAACCCTTGTAAGACTTGACCTATGAACTTGACACCCGCCCCAGCCATACCACTCCTAGGCATGTACTTCAAGACTCACCCCACTGCAGACGATACATGCACAGCCCATGTTTTATTTCCAGCTCTCTTCCACAATAGCAAGGAGCTGGAAACCAACCCCAAATGCCCCTCAACTGATGAGCTGGATAGAGAAAATGTGGTACATTCTACACAATGGAGTTCTATGCATCAATAAAGAAAGACGACCCTCATGAGCTTGCCAGGAAAATAAATGGCTAGAGCGAGAGGGACAATCCCTGCTGAGTGAAGTAAACACATCTCAGAAAAACCAACCACTGATGAATGGTATCCCTCATCTGTGGATGCTAGTATGCCAGTTACCTAGTTGTAAGTATTCTTGTGCACAGCCCTTGAGCTTTTGTCCAAAGCAAAAGTGATGCATATTGGAAAAAAAAAAAAAAAAAAAAAAAAAAAAAAAAAAAAAAAAAAAAAAAAAAAACGACTGAAACAGTGAACTTTCTGCTCAAAACAGTCAACCTTCCACATCGGTGAAGATGGAGAAAGGGACTGAAAACCGAGAGAAAAGATGTTTGGCAGAATGCTGAGCTCTGGTGGGATAGGGGGATGGGGGGACACGAGTCTAGATTTGCTAAAAATTATATCTTATATTAAAATTTAATTAATTAAAAAATAAACAACTCCACTGGCTACAGAGGCAAGATCCAGGCCACGCTAGGACTAAAGCGAGCCCCTTTCTCAAAAAAGACAAATAAATTAAATAAATAAAATAAATTAAATAAATAAAAGGCTCCCCCCACCTCCTTTTAATTTTTCCAAAAGTCTCTTTTATATTTTCCAGCTAAGTAGCTTCTATTTTCTTGCCTTTTTTTCTACCTGTTTCCCTATTAATCATGAATTCTGGATATTGCATAATATCAGCCTACTCATGGGACAGCTTGACTTGAATCCAAACCCAGTTTAACTTGCTCTATCCATGTGACTGACAGAAATTACCCCATTTCTCAGGCTTCATTTTATCATATGAACAATGGTAAAAATAACAATTTGAGGGTGGTTTTATCAAGGATTGCGCTACGGGAACTTTGCAAATGCAAACGTTTCGAGTTCATAGAGTTCATAGTAAATGCTTAGAGCCCTGTCTACCAGCCTGCCTAGACACATGGGCTGCTTCTTTGCTTCCTGTCATCATATATTCTCTTCAAATATTTTTCAGGGAATTTAGCACAATAATACCCTCAACAGGTAACTGTTATAATACAGTGACTTCATCTTGCTAGCCTGTATTTCTGGGGGGGGGGGGACCTAGGACAAGATTTGTTTTTTAACTGTCTGAGAAACTGACCTATATATGATACATTTGTACAAACTAACTGAAATGTCATGTTTTCTAATAGGTCTGGAATTCAATTAGATATTTATACTCCCCCACACAACACACTCTACTGTTCATTTTATATGATGACGTGAATATTGTTGGACTGTGACTTTATTTTTTTTTTCTTGCCCTGGATTTGAATATGTGTATTTGTATGTGTGTTTCCGGTGCATGCGTGTGCTGTGTGTGTGTGTGTGTGTGTGTGTCTGTGTGTGCTGTCTGTGTGCTGTGTGTCTGCATCGGTTTGGTCCCTGTGTATCTTTTGTATGTCTGTGTCTGGTACTGGGAATTGAATCCAGAGCCTCGGAAAAGTACAAAGTACTCTCCCACTGAGCAACACTCCAGTCGTATTGCTTTGAATTTTTGATGAATTCTTCTAGGAAAATGCAGACAGATAAATAAGTAAAAGACTAAAAAGCCAATCTTATAATGCTGCTCAGACTTTCCATTAGTATTCATGACTTGAATAACTTATCACTTGTATGAATGAATTTATTTAAGAGCCAAAACACTTGGAGTAGAGCAGATGGGCCCCCTTTAGCAGTGTTAGAGCACTTGCTGCTGTTCTGGAAGACCTGAGTTCAGCTCCTCAAGCATTTGAACTGCAGCTTGTGAGGGGAATGTCCTCTTCTGGCACCTGCATTTACATGTCCATACTAGTATGCAGATGAGACACATAGGCATATATAAGTAAAAAATAAATCTTAAAAAAAATAAGTTAATACTTGTCAGACCAAGGGTGTACACACACACACACACACACCCCACACACACACACACACACACACAAGGTTTTTTTTTTTTTTTTGTTTCTGTTTTTTTCTTAATAGGTGAAGAAATCTTGAAGACCACTGATTTAGCCTACATACTGGCTGTGTCTGACTTGGCATGTTCTGCTTTTGATTTTCATCAACAAAGTTGAGGAAATATGTGTATTTACCTTCTACCTATTGTAGAGTTTTTGTTTTGCTCATTGTTCATTAAATACTTATAAGTGTAATGTATATAATTCATTAAATACCATTCAAATTACAAATCCCCCAAATCCCCAATAATTACATGCCCATTTTTTAAAGCTCAAGGGACACTTTCCTTGGGTTTTAAAGGAAAATCCTCCAGCGCAGGCAAGCTGTAAATCTCAGGAGAACCAGAAGAATGGGAGAAGGAAAGGTTGCGCCCTTCCGAGTTTCAGAAAAGTGTGCAGATTCAGCCGAACCTCACGTTGCTCTGCTCAGGGGATTGCCAGGTGTATAAATCTTACATGAACATATCCAGATTATGTGTTGCCTATGTTAGCATCCCAGTATGCCTTTCAAACATTTTTCTCCTGAGTTAATCACAATTACAACTGTGATTTACTGTTTTTGGCCCATGGGCAATATTATTTCTTATATTTCTGCCCTGCAGAAAGTCCCTACCTCTCCATTGCGTGGCCATTTCACTTTTGTCACTCCAGAATTTCAGAGTCTATCCAGAGTATTACTTTCAATATGCAAAAATACTAATGAAGAATTTAAATCGTGATGTCTGTAGTAGGGGTATTCTGTTTTTTTTTTTTACAACTCTAAGAAATTTTCACTGAAACTTAGAGGGATTCTTCTCCAAAGTTTTACATTAAAAATGACTCTTGAAATGATTAAAAATTAAAGGAGACTGGCATGGTGCACATGCCTTTAATCCTATCACTCAGGAGGGGGGCGGCAGAGGGCAGGCAGACTTCTGTGCGTATCAAGGCATCTGATCTATTATGTGAGTTCTACGACAGGTGCGAGCTTAACGGAAGACCTGTCTCAAAAAAAAAAAAAAACAAAAAAAAAACAAAGTGTAACGGAGATAAATAAAATTGAATTTTAGAGAATGAGAGTTTTTCAAATATCTAAGAATTTCATTGGGAAACTAACCATCCATTGCCAATGAGCCAAGTGATTCCATGAGTCCCTGCCAAAGGACATTAGAAATAGAATTTGGATCTCAGGGGCTGAAGACACAGCTCACTGTTAAGAGTATCCTCCTCTTGCAAATGACCCAAGTTGAGTTCCCAACACCCACATGTGACAGCACACAACTACCTCTAACTCCTGCTCCAGGGATCTGACGCCCTCTTCTGGACTCCATCTGCACTTACACTCAGACATGCACATACATGCACAGACCCACATATACACACATAAGCTAAAAAAAAATAAACTTAAAAGCATATTGGATATTTAACATTTGTGTTTCTGCCTGAACATTTAAGCATTTTAAAGCCAATACCAGTATTTCCAAAGTCTTTGTTTATAACATCTCAAACATTCTAACCTTCAGGGGAAGTGTCTTCTTCCAAGTCTACTCCGCATAGCCCAATAAATTACTTTGGCATTAACTTAATTTCCCATAAAATATTTTTCAAGAGTAGCAAAAAAAGAATTACTTTGAAATGAAATACCGCCACAAAACAGGACTGATTACTGCTGATCAATTAAGAACAACAGGGAAAGTAAAAAAAAAAAAGAAAAGAAAAAGAAAAATGAACAAAGAGCTTACAGTATATATTTTAGCTATCATCTTTCTACTATGAAAAAAATTAAAGTGCTTTTTTGAATCACTGTAGGACATGAAATTACTATAAACTTTTGAGTCAGATCCCAGAGAAAGGGCTTCAATAAATTTCTCAGTCTGACACTTGTTTTCCGTTATTAACAAGACAAAAGCTGTCCTGAGAACGTATGAGAAAATACAGGAATGGCTTTGCCAAGATGAGGTCTTCATAATGGTGCTTAAACTTAACTATGGTCTTCTACTAACTAAGGACTCCTGGAAATTTCTGTCTTCTTTTTTTTTTAATTAATTTTATTTATTTCTGTATGTGTATGGGGAAAATGTACTGTCTGCTGCAAGTTTGTGCACCGTGCATGCAAAGCCGCGGAGGTCAGACGAGGGTGTCGGATTCCCTGGAAACTGGAGTTATCTGGAATTGGAGCTTCAGACGGTTCTCGGCTGCCCATATGGGTGCTGGGGATCGAACCCGGGTCCTCTGTAAGAGCGGTCGGCGCCCTTAACCACTAGGCCATCTCTCCAGCCCAATTTCTGTCTTCTTAAAGTCATTAGTTCGTCATTGCTGAAATCAAAAGCACTGTTTAGCAAGTACCTTCTGGAACTTTCTCCAACCTTTCCTGCAGCTTATTGCATTTGACACAGGGCCATCAAACAGAAATTCTGTAGTTCTGAAAAGATTGTTTATACACTGTCAGTTCAAAGAGGTTTCTTTTTCCTTTAAGAGTTTCGAAAAAGTCTTTGGTTGTTTGTATTATTCAAGCTGCTAAAAAACACTTAACTGTCACTGAATAGAATAGACTTCCTTCGAAATACTGCAGAGATGTATATGTTTGGGCCTTAACTTTTTTTTAGAACTTTTTATTTTCAGCAATAATCTTCTATAAGCAGGCAGAGGCACATGAATGATGTGTTCTGCCGCCAACATGACATTTTGAAGTTGACAGTAAATGATGCAAAGAATTAGAGTTTGCAAGGTCTTAGTGTTGCCATGAATCATAGGAAAATGGGACGGTGACTAATTTGGTAGTGTGTTGGGCATCTGTGCTGACCGTCGCTCCTTTTAAAATTAATGGCAGTCAAGAAGCAACTATTATGATGTTGATCTACAAACACAATCACCTAAAAGGATAATACGAGGCTTAGCACGATGTCTGAGTTCTATTTTTATTTCAGTTATTTTATCTGTTCAGGAATGTTACACATTAATTTTACAACTGCTACATTTCTAGAATACAGCCACTTTGTTTTAACACAGATGATCAACGATGAAAAGATTTAGTGATTGCTAAAAATCCTTTTAGAATACAAAGAAGAATTTATCTTGGAATTGCTATTGACTTTTGTATTTATTTAAAATAAATTTCAATGTCTCTTGCTTTAGATTTTATGTTCTCATCAATTTCAAGTGGATCAAAGATGACGGTGATCCGGATTAGAAAAATCACAACTCATTGTCCTAAAGGAAAGAAATGTCCCACAAACAACTCTCTGTATCAAATGCCTCTCCCTCCGCTGGAAGTGTCCAGTGGGTAAGTTTAGTTTTTAAGTAAGGAAAAATAAATGAAAACGCCACTGTCATTGTTGTGAATGACTGGGAGAAGTTGTTTGGTTCCGTGTCAGTCACTTGGGATATTGAGAAGCTTCTTCATGAACTTGCCTTGGTAGTTCACCCTTTCCAGTCCCAGGGGGAGTTTCCTCGGAAGAGCTTCCAATGGGATTGAGGCCCTGTCTCAGGCTTTACTCTGCCACCTTCCTAGACCCCACTGAAAAACAGACCATGAAAGGAGGAGCCCAAGAGAGGGAGGGCTGTCATGAACTCAGTCATTCACTGGACCTCACTGTGGAAAAAAGGAAGATATCTGAATTCTAAACTGTGCTCTTCCACTGTTTGCAGCTGCTTCACTCCTTTTCTGACCCATTTTGACCTCCACTATGGTGAACACACAAGAAGTGCTGTGTGCTGTGGGCTCCTAGCTGATTTGCAGAACCGCCCTAAGTGTATGAATGTGCTTAATTCACATCCTTAATATCCCTGATCACTTCGTTACTGAGTATCTGTGACTACAAATTGCATAGGGCTGGGATTCAACCATTCAACTCTCTTTTCAGAGGGATTAGACCAGAACCAAATGCAAGCCTTCAAATGAATGCTTCTCTTGAGCTAAGGTGGTCTTTGAAGAGCCTGTTAGGAAACACATCCCAGATAAGAGCCCCTCATTCAGCTTAAACAGCTCTACAACCAGACTCCATAGTAGAATTCCAACAAAATACCACAGAATGCACCTGAAATCCTTCAGAGGATCCACTGACACCAACAAGTCACAGGCTAAGGGTTCTAAAGAATCCCTGTATTCAGAAAACGAGAAAGCCCCTGTGAGGTGAAAATATTTGTGCAAAAGTGGCAGCCATATCCTGAGGCTCAGGATCAACTAATACAGAGTAAATAAAAAACAATTTAAAAATTCTACAAATGCAGTTTCTCTGGTAGGGAAGAGGAACCCACTGATATATAATGACATCAGCCACTGCCATTCGTACAGTTACTCTGTTCTGAACTGGCATGTGTAATCAGCTGACTGGATTGATTTAAGTGAGGGGGGACAAGAATCAAGTCCAAAACAAAACCTCTCCATTTCCTTCCTAAAACCAAACACTCTAAAGCTGGAAATTTAGAAACATGAGCATCAAAGTAAGTCTCACCCTCTATACATAAGAAAAAAGAAAACAACATTTCACTAAGTTCCTGGTGTTAGTTGAGCCTTACTCTGAAAACTGTCTGTATTATACTGTTTCACTTCTAACGTGGATGTTTATAGATGGAAAGGGAAATAGCAATTCTGAAAGAGGAAATCAAATTTCACCGAATACAGGAGGTCTAGTACCATCTGCTCAGTGTAATGATGAAATGTAAACACAGAGTGCATCTTAAGCTCCTTTCACAGTGGCTTTGCACAAAGCAATGATACAACAATATGTCACTTATCCTGTGACATATGCTGATGAAATTAATCTCATTTTATTTTAATGCTATTTTCTTATTGTGAATGTACTGGAAAGTCAGGAAGAAAGTTGGCACAATAAAAAATTGAATTTCCATATAATCATTCCATCAGGATATTATTAATAACATAGTTATATTTCTTCCTAGTCTTGTATCTACACATGCATGCATACGTGGATGCATGGATAGAAGGAAGGACAAATGGACAGACAGGTGGAGGGAAGGTGATACCTTTAGTTAGGTTAATGCAATGTTTTCATCCTCAATACTAAAATATTAATTTATTATTATTAATAATAAAAGGCAGAAGAAGAAAAACATAACTGTGTAAAGCATCATATTTTGGGAATTAGCATCACATATGAATGCATCTGTTTAATTATTCCTCTATTGTCAGAAGTTCGGGCCATTTCCTGTTTTTTTATGGCTGCTTAAAATAGCATACAATTAGGAACAAAAATTACCCCCCACCAAACCTCCTGCCACCACCGTTTACGTTCCATCAGCCCCTCACATCTAAGAACAATAAAAAATTACCCCTTACACCGCGCCAATTGGAACTGATGAACACTTGATCTACTCCTCGCACGTCAGGGCCACCCAACGCACCCACGCAATGTTCAACCACCCCACCACACACCACGAAACACCACAGTTGTCATGGTGCAAAGTGGCAATTTTTGCCTCAATTTTGTTCCCTTTCAACAAGCAAGTAAGTAAAAAGATGATCAGATGTCCCTTAGAAACACAGTCTAAACATCCAAGACTTTGTCACTGTTAACCTCTTTTTTTTCTTTCTTTCTTTCTTCTTTCTTTTTTTTTTTTTTTTTTTTTTTTGGTCTTTTGAGGTAGACAGGGTCTTCCCTGTAGCTCTGGTTGTCCCTGCGAACTCCTCTGTACAGACTAGGCGGGCCTCAAACTCACAGAGATCCGCGTGCCTCTGCCCCCACTGCTCGGGTTAAAAGGGCGTGCGCCCACCACGCCCGGCATTATTTATTTTATGTATGGGTTGTTTTATCAGTGTACTGTCTGCATGCAAGTCTGTGCACCCGTGTCGTGCAATGCCGCGGAGCCCCCCGGAGTTCAGAAGGGGTCTCGGATTCCCTGGAAATGGATTTCTATGGATATGGAGTTAAGACGGTCTCGGCTGCAATGTGGTGCTGGGGATCGAACCCGTGTTCCTCTGTAAGAGTGGTCGGCACTCTAAACCGCCTTCGTAGGCAATCTCTCCAGCCCCGTCACTGTTAACCTCTTGTACAGGAAATGATACTTCGGTAACTCCACGTGTGAGTGGTACCTAGTACCACTGACCACTGTCAGCATCCCCTCTTTCTCTTGAATGCAGAGACATCTTCCAGATCTTCTATGACACTGCTTATGGACAGGCATTCACTATAGTGTATGATTTAATATATCAGGAGGAAGGTGTGTACATAGTAAATGGTAATTATAAGAATGTTTGAGTACACCAAGGTACAGTTAATGTTAATATTAAATCATAATTATTTTACTTCCATTGCTTTGTTCAAATAATAGTCCCTACTTAAGACCACATGCAGTAGGCAAAATAGGCAATTATTTCTGATTTTTTTATACCCCCCAGATGTTAGTCAAACCTCAGGATAAATCGGATATTTATCTAAAAAAAAATGGCCAACCCGGTCAAGGCAACCCAAATGCCACTTTACCCACACACACCCCGGCCCCCCCCCCACAGCACCCATAGTCTTTCCCTAAGGAGGCGAAAATGTCTTTGTTTAGGGAAATACCTAGATAGATTGTTTAAATAGGATGGGAGGTGTGACCTGAGGGATGTGTTCTATGAAAACTGGAAAACCCATGGTTTCTTTAATGCTTCAGTTCAGGTCTTCTATTCACTACCTTACAAAGCCAAGTTGGCTGGTTAATTTTTCTGCATCTCAATTTCCACATCTCTCATTCCCTCTGGAAACTGCAAATATAATGTGAGATGGAGTAGTGTGGTGGGGCGCAGCAGAATAATGCCCATTCTGTCACACCCAGTGTCACCTGTGGCACTTGTATTTCCCTATCAAGAAGTAGCTGTCACACCAGCTGACCTCTACCACCTCCTGCATCTGTGAGGAAATCAGTGAAGGGAGCCTGTTGCCCCGACACAGGACTGGCATTCGAGTTTCAGGAAATATTGTTGTGAGTGCCTTTTCTTTTTCAGACAGAGAGCAATTTTCTAGCACAAGCTGCTACCCAGAGTATCCTCTCAAAGCCAAGGAAACAGCCTTGAGCATGTGAACACACAAGATCACACAGACCTCCTCCACAGCTCACCTCAGCAATAAAAAATAATCCACTTTGGTTTTTTGGTTTTGTTTTGTTTTGGTTTGGTTTCTGCTTTTTCTTTTTGACCCCGAGTCTCCCTCTGTAACCCGGTCTAGCCTGGAACTCACTATGTAGCTGGGGAAGGCCTCAGTCTTGCAGGAATCAACCTCCCTCAACCTCCCCAGTGCTAAGATTACAGATGTGATCATAGCTAAGATATGGAATAGGCCTAGAGGTCCATCAATGGATGAATGGATAAAGAACATGTGATCTGTCTACATAACGAAATTTTATTCCAATGTAAAGAATAATTAAATTATAGTATTTGAAGAGAATGGATGAACTGGAGATTATTGTTATACAAAAAATGTATTTTCTCTGATATATAGAATCCAGCATTTCACTGATATAATCATCTTTAAACTTATACACACATTTATATGCATATATAATTATATGGTACCTGGAGGTAGAATGGGGGCTATGAGATGGGAGGAAGAGGCCTAAAGCGGGGGATAGATAGAGAGGAATAAGAGAGGGTAACCTCACATGTATGACAGGAAAGCAGGAGGGATTATTTGGGAGGAGGGATGGGTCCAGCAAGAAGCAGGGAGGATGTCCGGGGGAGAAGAGTACGGAAGGGAAGAGTTAATAGGAGTAAAGCACAGTGGATGTATGTGAAAGTCAAAATCTCACAGTGAAACTCATTGATCCAAATGATAACTGAAAATACAGAAGGAATAATCATACAGCTTTCCAAAGCCCCGGAGTCTATTTGTTGCTCCTTCATGAAGAACTCTTTTTTTTTGGTCTTTTCGAGACAGGGTCTCCATGTACATGAAGAACTCTTAATCAGTCCTCGGTACAAGAGCAAGCTAATGGAATTATTGGCTGTGGCCTAAGAAATAGTAACATGACAACAATTAGTGAGGCTAACAATATGACAAAGTCTTAATTGAAAGAAAACTCATCAGTCATATCTTCATATCATGTTAAGATTATGTTAAATGAACTATATCTTCACTTAACATAATCTTAACACTATATGAAGCAAGGCAGTGACTTTTTACTGCATTTCTCTCTCTCAAAAACAGTGGAACCCTGGTATAGATGCTCCGTGGGATATTCTTCTGACTTCAAATCTTAAAAAAAAATGAGTTTTTATGCTGATTTCAGTGTAAATGAACATTTTTTTAGATTGAACACAACTCTACCCATTGAGTACAAGAACAGTGAGACATTTAAGTCAGTGAGTCAACTATAAGATACTGTGCTGGATCACACCTGGGTTGAGGGTGCCTCAATTGGGGAATTGGCTCCATTGGATTGGCCTGTGGCCACATCTGTGGAGTATTGTCTGATTGTCGAGCAGTGTGGGAGGACCCAGCCCACAATGAGTGGTGCCACCCTGGGCAGGTTGTTGTGTACCATATAAGAAGGCAGGCTGGGCATGAGCCAGGGAAGCAAGCCAGGGAACAGCATTCCTCCATGGCCTGTGCTTCAGCTCCTGCCTCCAGGTTCCTGCCCTGAGTTCCTGCCTTGGGCTCCCTGAGTGATGAACTGTGACCCAGGAGATGTAAGCTGAATAAACCCTTTCCTCCCCAAGTTGGCGTCTGTCAGAGTGTTTTGTCACAGCAATGGAAGACAGACTAGAACAGATACTAACATAAATTGAATAATCTCAGCTTGAATATCAAACACAAATACTTATTGATGGCTTTAATGCAAATGAAGCTACATAAGAAAACAGGCATTTATCACCAACTTATAAGGCAGTTCCTAATGCAGTCATTCATTCTTCTGAAAGAAATCAATATCTAAGTATAGTACCCTCTGACTCTCTTAACTTCTCTCTCCCTCTCACATATCACTTTGCTAGAACTTTATATATTATATTACATATTTTGAAACAATAAAGGGAAAGGAAGTCATCAAAGCCATAAAGAAATGAAAGGAAAAATAATACATCTCAGAAAGCCATATAATTGGAACATGTCTATTCATTTAGAAATTATTGGCACAAGAACCCATCTAGTTAGACCTTCCCAATACCAGAAGAAATTTTTATAGAGCAGAGGAGATATTCATGGCTCCATAATAATCCCTTTGGTGGTTTGATTAATGTTCTTGGCACATAGATTGCTTCTATTGTCATGACTATAGATGCTCTGTCAGGATAGATTTCATTACTTCATTAAGAAGTTTTTCAATCCCAGCACTCTGGAGGCAGAGGCAGCTGGATCTCTGTGAGTTTCAAGGCCAGCCTGGTCTACAAAGCGAGCTTCAGGCCAGCTGGGACTAAAGAGAGATGCTGTCTCAAAAATACAAAAAAAAAAAAAAGTTTCTAGAATGTTTGTGTATCAATGAAATGTTTTCCTGGTAGCTGTTTCTCTGGTGATCATGAAAGGTGTGGAATTAATGCCAGATAGCCTTGTCTCACACCAACACTAAGTCTGCTTCTTTACTAACCTGAGAGGATACACAGAATAAAGATTATTCAGTCTTTGATTTTAAAGTATTTGAGATAATATTACATTCCAGTCTTGCTAATGCTTTTTCTTCACACACTCTATTCTTTTAAGTTTGTTGACTCATTTCATTAGTAAGACAAATATTTGCAAACTAAGCAAACAATACTTGGATACTTTTTAATATTTTTATAATACTTAATTAGTGGTATACTCCAGCGCTGATCTAAATATTCTAAAAATAACTTCCAACAAGATATATACTATTTTTCTTCTCATTTTACAAATGAGAAATGGAGGCGAAAGTAGGTACTGCTCAGGTACAGCAGCTAGTAATAAAGGGCTTGGAGCCAAGACAGATAAATCAAGGCAAAAGGTTGTAGTAGTGCAGCTGTAGAGATTACAGTAGGAGGTAGGGGGTGGTGACGAGGGTCGAGGAAAGGAAAGCAAAACAGGAAGACTAACCTGAGCCTATGACTGTGAACCATTAATATGAGATTCTGACTGAAAACAGAAGAGGTCTCACACTTTGAGACAGGCACCAACCTGAGCTTGGGGTAAGCAAGCCCAGGCACAGATGTTTCTCATTTTAAAAGACAGCGCTGCTGAGCATTGATTTCCTGCTGCCGCCCACCAGGTCCTCACTCTCCTGAGTGCACGTCCAGCCCTTCCACCCAGCATCATCTTCTCCCTGCATTCTTTCCATGTCCGCTTTCTCTTGGAAAAGATTCTCTGCCTGTTAAAGATTGCCCTCACATGAAAACTGATCAAGTCCTTCCTCTCCCCTTAAAGACATAGCTACAGTATTTAACATCAGTATATTGCACTCGACCACATAGTTCATCGACATGTTTCTGTTTCTTCCAGATGACTATTCTGCCTGGGCGGTCACTGACCACATAGTGTTACTTCTCTTTTCAACCCATACATGTTCATAAAAGTGTCTACTGTATATTTCAAAATCAATGAATCAAAGAAGACCACAGTTTATGCGTTATAAGACTTTTTCCATCAAGGTATCATTCCTGGTGCAAATAAAAACACTTAGTGTGTCTCAATAATTACTTCACTAATTTGAAGCATTACTATAAAAGACCATGATCTTAAGCTAGTGTGTATCATTTTAAATGAATAGTAACAAAAGTATAAGGCATTTGATGGTTTCCTTTAGAAGCCAAACTATGGAGACAATCTCTAAGATTCATTTCTAAAGTTGACAACATTCTGCCCTCCCTTAAGCCTGGTGAGAACACCTCTCATCCTTGGTTCTCCGCTCCCTCCCCACCCGTCATCACTGAGAATAGCTGAGACATTTTAGTTTTAATAGTGATGACTACCAATAGGAAGGCTAGAAACCCAAACTAGGATCTTCTTTCAATAGATTTGGGGTTTGCTTTGACAGTTCTGTAAAATGGGGTGCTTCCATGGCTTATATTAGCTGGTATCACACTACAAGTATGACACTGAATGAGACTAGAACCTAGATCTCAAAACCACATGAGTTTATGACATTATTTGTGATGTAATCACTATTAGTGTTTGTTTCATAGGTACAAGTTTGAAAGTAGATTGAAGTTTTGAGATGTGTCAGTAAGCTTTATGTTACTGTAATTAAATACCTGAGAAAAGAAAATAGAAGGCAGGCTATTTTGGACTCACACTATTGGGGGTTCCAGTTTACCATGGTAGTAGGAAAAGGTATGGTAGAGCAGCTCCCATCAGAGTGTTCAAGAAGCAGAGAGAATATGCCTGCACTATGCTTCGTCCTTTGTCGTCATTCATTTCCACCCAGATCCCCAGTCTGCAGGATGATGCTAGTACATTCAGAGTAGGTCTTGCCTCCTCAGTTAATTCTCTCTGGAAGCAGCCTCAGCCATTCCTAGGAGGGGCACAGTGCTCAGACATGATGCTCAGTCTGCCTAGTTGACAATCAAGAATAACCATCACATGGGGTAAACTCTTTGTGAAACCATCCCTATTGAAGCAATGTCTACTTTTTAAGTAGACAGTGTTTTCTATGTATCTTTTGTTCTACAGACAAAACAACAGGGCAGATCTTATATCAATTCACATCTCTAAAAAGAAAAGATGGCTTATTTGATCAAATTTATAATACTGAAGGTTTAGTCCCTTGGCATTCTTGTTTCTGATATTGGTGGCCTAAGAAGACATGAAATATATCAAATGAAATTTTTACCAATTTATAATTTTCTTTTTAATCAGTTCAGAATGTAGCAGGCTTTCTTAGAACATTTTCTTACA